>NNCF01127444.1:169149-226896 GCA_002313205.1 Laupala kohalensis | reverse complement strand
ATATATATATATATATATAAAATTAGTAGGATCATCAAACTCAAGTAATTTTTTTTCTTTTTATTCTCGTGTATTACAATCTTTATATTTATATATATAACAATTTATCAATAAATAATAAATATTTTACAAAACCTTTTGAATTTTGTCAAAGAGACTTTATCAAAACCTTCAGACAAACTAGCATTAATGACAATATTACATTGTTCATAATTATTGAATGCAAACATAAACACACCAAGACCTTTGCCCCGGACCACACAACTAACACCTCTGTTTCTCTGCTAACAATCAACCAGCAAGATTAAGAAGAATCAATAAAATATACAGCTTATTGTTGAGGCAAGAAATATGATTCGATGTTAAAAAACTGCTTTATTGTATGAAGTTCCTTTCATTGGTTAGATCAAGAATGCATTGGAATTACTATGTAAGATACACAATATTCAATGATGCAATAAGAATTCATTATGTCACAGCATGGGAAATGTCTATTTAATAACAAAATAATGCGATACTCGGTTTATTTCTTGCTCCTACGTCTCGCTGCATTTCGCTGTGTTTACATACCACTCGCCTCAGGTAGGGAAAATGCAGTTACGCACTAGGAGAGCCAATATGACTCTCCCCGCGTGTGGGACTTGCCGAATGACTCAGCCATACCTACTAAAAACCCTCTTGAATTACAACTCAAAACTCAAATATCAACATATCTCAAAACATTACATATATAATTATTTTAAAAAAAGAGGAAAATGAAAGATACCCTACACCTAATAGCGTCGGGATCGAAAAGAAGGAGAGATGACCAAGAGAGGTCAGGAAAGAGAAAGGAAGGAGCCATACACAAGTAAGTGGAAGTAATGCCAGACTCAGCCTCGGGGCCCCTTGTTTACCAAACACGTACTTACTAGATGTAAGTCCCCTGGGGAGGGGTGGAAACCAGATCCGACGGTATTTAACCTCATATAAACGTTCTCTACTTGAAGGGCAAGTTGCGCTGTTCCGATTAGGGGATGAGAGTACCCTTCTCTGATTAATTTTTCGCCTTAAAAAATATTACCCTGAGTCATTTCCGAAGATGTTTCCTTACACTGACAGCAGACATATTAATAAAGGTAAATGCCAGTCTGGTACCAGGCTGGGCAACAATCTAAGTTTCCCGCAACATACTGCTCTTTTCAAATAGAGTGGATGGAAGAAAAGTCACGTGGCACTATGAAACACTCGAACAATATTAATTAATAAATCAATTTCCAGAAGTCGTGCAGTGTGTATATCGTATATATCGTATGGGTATTAGTTACAGTGTAAAATGTAGCAAAATATAATCGGATAATACTTGTCATAAAAGAAATACATAATCACAAAGTACGCTCAGAAGGGGGGGAAAACAGCACAGTGCTGCAGAATCACGGAGTTGGCGCTCTAATTTTAAGCCATTCAAAACCCATTGGAGATAGATCGTAAATGTCACTGAGGGTACCATTGTTCTGCGTAAGTGGACATGCGGTGATATGATGTTGGACAGACTGGACCCTATGAGAACAGAGAACATGATGGTAAATCTTTCAGGCCCCACTTGTGCATCAAGCCACATGGAAGGAAAAAGAGGAAATCTAACCTACAAAATAATATGAACGGGAATGTACTGTCTTTATTAGTTTATTGGAAAGCAGTAGTTGTAAATTTGTTTGTTCTCAACGAGGTCAACTGCTCTCTTGATTATATATTATTTATTTATTTATTTATTGCCAGTCTGTGGTTTGATGTTGTTAACGGATTACACACTTTCCAAAGCTCAAAGCCAAAGCTTTCACTCCGCCATCGTCCATAGGGGAAATTATAAGTGTGCCTTGCATAAAGTTGGCAGTGCTCTCGGATTTCTTTGTACTTAAATCTATGGCCAACATCGGCTATCAATTCACTTGCTCTTGTGGCGCTATTCTGCTGTTTCTACATCGAACGTGAGGAATTAAACTGGTGTCTCAGTTTGTTACGTTATAACTTAAATTTCTTACATCCAATTGTCTCTTTTGTCACAATCATATTTATTCGGATATTACTTAAATTCGTAGAAGTTGGCAATTCGTGTTAGGCAGCCATATTGTATTGTTTTTGGCAAAGTTACATGACTTTTATTATATGTGCTGTACAAGGCAAGGAATGGAAAGAGGAATGTTCATCAGTGCGCCGACAATGCTACGTTCTAGGCGGCAGTGATCGTGACTAGCGCAGGCAAGAACTTGAAGTGAACGACTCTATTACAGCTGTTCTGATAAGCTCTTAACACAACTGTACCTTGAACATCACACGAATAATGTGAATCGGATTTTAATCAATGTACCGTTCTCTCTCGCGTGCGGCATGTTGTTGCGGAGCGTTGGCGATGGCGGTTGGCAGCGCGCAGCAGGGCTGCCAACAACGCTGGAGGGGCGTCCTCTTCACGTAACACAAAAGGATGAGAAACATCGTGGACCGGTTCCGCGCATTTGATCCAACGTAACACAAGCTCCAACACCTGCAGTGTGCGTATCTGTGATTAAAAAGAAGAAAACCGCTCGTAAAACGAAATATTTGATTAATATCCGCTTTCACAATTATTACTATGTGCACGGAGAGTAATAAGCATAGAAGTGCATGTTAATAAATAAGCATAAACAAGTGTAGTTTCTTCGTATGACTTTTAGCAATCTTACAGTTTTATTCTTCGTATGAACGGTGTGAAGAATCACACCAATTTTTTTTTTCTCGTTTATCTCTAAAAACAAATTTTTATTTATGTACTGTAACAAAAAATTTTTACAAACGTTTTTTAGGTTATTCGTTAAATTAAATTTTAAAATATTATTTGTATACTTTGGTAATATTTAAAAAGATTCAATATTTTATGGATTTATCCTGAAATACTTCGTATTCGCTTAGTGCATCCTGTTGTATTTATGAACTCAAATGAACTCTACTTATTCGAAACGATTTATTCATTTATAAACATTACACAACTTACGCCTCATTTCTCAACAATTCGACGTTTTCTCATTTCCTTAGAAACTACAAATGGTTATCAATATCAAACACTGCAAATATTTTACTTGTAGTAATTTCTTTAAAAAAAACGCTTAAAACTTCAATAGCTCAAATTGAAATTGAATTTCGAAAAAATCACTGGATGGTGTTCTTGAGGAACGTGTGAGCCAAATGTCGAAGCTGTTGGCCTATCCTCGTCTAGGCCTGTGCCTCGCACTCACAGACGCTCAAACTCTCTCTTAATTTTATACACTGTATCAGCGTTGTCCAACTTCTCTTAACCCGCGGGCCATTTCCTATGCTCTTCCGATGTATTGGGCGGCACGGGACGGGATTTGGCAAATGTTGCCCGACGAATGAAGCGAATGAGTCATATTTGGTTATTTGTAACACGATATTTTTCTACTCATCAACAAATTTATATTATGTCAAGCTAAAAGATTGAAGTATATTTCTTTATTTTTAAATAGTATTTTATATTCAGTTCAATTCAAAGGGGCTTTATTTAAACGTGAAATATACAATATATATGGCGGGACTTCGGGCCCGTGCGCCTTACAGAAGCCCTAAAGTGTATCGTTGGCTGTGCGTACTACACCCTAGTATTCACTCTCAATGAACTGAAACAGTAACTAAAAATAGAGTTATTAAAATATTTCGATTATTTGGAAGGTAAATGATATCAGTAGTGGAAAAAGAAAACTATTAAGTGATAATATGTAATGATAATAAATTTTACACTGTGCTGGATTTTTTTTAAAATCTCAGCTATTGTTATGGATACTTAAGTGACTGAGATTTTTATATATTGTGTGTATTTTCGTTTTGGCCAGCTAAGGACCACGATGACGAGTGTTAGTAAGGCTCAATTCTGTGCGAGTTTACTCACTAGACACATCGTGAATTTTGGGGGGAACAGCGTCTAGACAGAATGTAGATAGAAGCTGTATTCGAGTATTACATCTGCGGTTGTTAGTGTTGAACTTTTCATACATCACAACTATATGAACTGAGACCTGGAAATGAAAAGCTACAAATTTTTCTGGCCCCACCGGGAATTGAACCCGGGATGCCATGGTGATGAGCGTGCACGCTCACACCGTAGCATTTTATATATTTATATAATATTTTTATATTCTAGTGTATGTCTGGTTAATTCGGAACATAGTTTTCTATTTCCTCTCACTGGACGTGTCATGTCACTCCAAATATTAATTCTGACAACGTACACTTTATAACACAAAGGTGTTCCCCCAAACGTGTGTCGAAAAAGTTCGATGTAGAATGTACTATAATTCGCAGGCCTTAAATAAAGTTCCGCTGTCCGCATAATGTATTATACATTCACAATATTGGATAAACAAATACAGTGGAGCCTCTTTAACTCGAATTCCTCTCTGAGACGAAGAAATTTACAATTCCCTTCCATTGAAGTACAAAAACCCTACAACTCGAATTATTTAGACGCTATAACTCGAACTGAATATGATTTCCCTGTGATGTACTTTCCATACATATCACGCTCTTTAACTCGAACTACTAATCTAGAGGACTCTATAATACGAAAAAGCAATATGGAAACTTTGCTGCCTCTGTGAATCGAAATTCTTTTCGCAAGACTCATTAACTCTAAGAAATAGTTTCGTTGTCGTCAACAACCAATTCCAAGAAATGATTTCGTTCTTTCATTAAAAGATATCATTGATATCGAGGACTATATATTTAGTGCCTTGTTTGCAATCGAAAATACAATTGACAAAGAATGTGTTAATTCCTTGACTCAAAAGAAAATTACACATTTATTTCAATATGTGCATATTTTCAAATTGTTCCTTTACCATAAAATAATCTTCATACATGTAATTATGCACAACAAAAATGTAGTAAAATATAAGTCGAATTTTTATTTTCTCATGACTCTATAAGTTGAATAAAATATGCCTCTATAAGTGGAAATTGATAATGTTAAAAACGTCTATAACTCGAAAACTCGTTAACTCGAAACTTATAACCTTTCTCTTCAAGTTCGAGTTAAATAGTCTCTACTGTACTTAATTACTTTGCGTCAAATTATCATCACTAATATTTAGTAATTTGAGGTTGCGTCGTGTTTTGGTTAGGAGCGTGGAAACTCCGTACGAGTGAAATCTGGAAAACAAAGTGCGTAGTGTTTGTGTACAATAGCGGATTAGGGCGGGGAAAGTTTCTGCGTTTCAAAACTGCCCCAAAATGAATGAAAAAAAGGATAATTTGTTTTCTTTAAAAATATATTATGTTTGTCCACTATGTTTACACAAACGTATTGTTTGATTGAGGATTGGTCAATAGTTACGCATTTTTATAACGCCAACGTTTCGACGGATTCTTTTTTTTTTTCTTTTTGTCTTTACCAAGGTTGCAAAGAACATGCACCACTTGCATTATTTTTAGTGTACCAATTGCCTAAACGTTGGTGTTGTAAAAATATTATTGAACAATCCTCTATCAAACAATACACTTGTATAAATGATGTTTCTTACGTACGTTTTTTATTTTCACTGGGTAGTATCATATATGCTGAGAGAATCGTAAATAACCGTAAAATTGCGCTATTTAACTCCGTACTCCCAGACGCCAAATAACATCCCGAATGTGCAGCAACTTATGAGTTGCCTGTCTTGCTGGTAAGTTTTTAATTTTCCTCTGGTACCTGCTTGATGGAATAGTGTAGATGTCCCTGTCGTTGTAATTCTCTGCCTCCACGAACCGCCAATCCCACCCACATGTTAAGAAGAGCCAGTACTGCCACCACAACGAATAGCAACAGCATGATTCCACCTGCCACCTGAAAAATCACAACGTCCAATCACATCACTGCATATTCGCCAGATCCGCTACTATCACTCATCGTAGTGGAGTAACACAAGGTGTGGCATTGCGCACCGAGGTGGAAGGGTGTTATATTTATTGTATACCGCCCCTGCCTTTTTTCTCGGGTAGCCAGGTCACCTCAAAGTGTCTTAACGCATTTCTCGTTGATATACGCTCCTCATTGTCCTTCATGTGGCCATATGCAATATCGTACTTCTTCCTTACGATTCTCTTAAATCAGCAGACCACGGAAGATTTACGACTCGAGACATGTGATGGTGGAATAAGATAAGGTGTACCATTACGCATCGAGGTGGAAGGACCAGTTCGCCAGCCGATGAAACGCAAGACACTTTTAAAGGGAAGTTCCGGGTGTTGTACACATTTATGTAATATGTCCGACTGAATTGTAGACGTGAAGTGATATCCTAATGAGTCCGCTCCGGAAAATGTCTTGAATATGATTGGCTTGCACTGCACAGCCACACATTGTTTTATTTCTCTAAGGTCCCTCGTGGCATTCCAAATTTCCTGACACTGGTTCTATGAAAGCAGATTAAACACGTTCTGTTTCTTAATCTTCTCTGTCAGAAAGAAAAGAACTAACGGTAGCATTTGTTAAATTTTTTTCTCTCCGAGCACCTTTTACATTTAAAAATTCACCTCGCTGCCACGGACCACGGGTGTGCGCACAAGAAAACTGAACCCTTTTATTAATAACTTATGTCATTTTTTTCTGTTCAATTTTTTCCTGCATTCCGATCACACGGACTTTTTATCATTTTAACATTTTATCTTCGAATTGAGTTTGTCAGTTTGAAGCGGTAAATTTCTAAATGGTAAAGTTTTGACTTGATAATAATTGTTTAAAAAATTATTTTTAATACCAAAGAATGTTAAAATGGTGTCAATATTTCACTAGCATGTAGGCTTCAAAGGTGAATTCAAAACATAATATTCTTCGTCTGCTACGTTCATTAAGTTGCATACGTGATCAGAATATATAGCGTTGTTTTATAGTAAAGGATGGCATGTGACGAGCCCTAAAGCCCCAAAGAAAAAAAAAGGATGGCATGTTGCAGGTAGCCATTTTATCACAGAACTCAAATATCGTCACGCGTCTGTTTTTTACAACCCAACTTCTAAGGGCCATTAATAGTCTTTCTTATACAGTCGAGCAGAATGGACGTCGAAGAAATTGCAATATTATCATTGCCAATTTTAAAGAGAAAAAAGGCAAAAGAAAAAGGCAAAAGAGTATTGGGTTCGTCCTATATTGCAAGAACGGAGAATGTTTGATTTTTTTTCTTCTGATTGTTATTTTCTTCAAACCCCGATTGGAATATTCGTAATAGTATGGATCCCATTCGACTTATCGGGATTACATTTCATACCTGAATATTTCGGTGTGGAAAACCTACGCCGTTTTTTTACGTGGCCACGAAAGTCGGTCGTCGCATTTCGCGGTTGCGATACAAATACGCGTATCTCATTGGTTCGTCCAGGCGACTCGGCGACCAAGTGTGTCAACACGTACATGAAGCGAAGTCGTACTTTTACGGTCTTCGGCGACGACTGGTTGACTGACCGTCACTGGGTTTAAATTCTCATGGAAAGTTATTGGGACGATTTGTTACTAGGAGAGTGGAAGTTATCCTCGATGTTGGTGAACTTTGCCATCCATACCTTGAGGTCGAGTGGGAGCTGTCCCTTGGAGAGCCCTGTTTCCGAGTCCCTTCTGAAGAGCGGCGTGGAACTCAGGTCCCCTTGAAGCAGCAACAGCGTCGTGGTCTGCGTCGCATCCCACAGAGACCGGAAGCGACCGGAAGTATCAGAGGCGTACAGGAAGTGGAAGGCGATGGCGAAACCCAGCAACACGAACGCGAACACTGGCAGATGGGACACCTGCACACCACCACGCACACCACCAAGCGTCTTCTCCGTTTGCTTATTACAAGTCCCCGACATCGAATAGTAGTGCAGAGCGCAAAACGTCGTAGAAATCAGTTCACACCTTTGGATTTGACATTTCGTTCTGCTTATATTTAAGACTCTACAAAGGGGAGTGTGCCATGTAAGCGACGTGTTTGATCTCAGAGTACATGGGACGCACGTATTCACACAGAGTTGTTGTTTATAATTGTTTATAATTGTTTCGAGTTTTGTACATTAAGTTGCTATTTATATATTATCAACTTGAGAATTTTATTATATAGTGAAAACACAGTTGAATATTGTTTCTTCTACAAATAAAACGAGTGATTGTAACATACGTAAAAGTGTCCTCTGAAGGTTATGTCATATGATTGAAAACAACTAGCATTTATTAAGAATCTTGAAATTTACACTCATGTTCTATAAATATGCAATAAATATGTTATATGTAATAACTTATTATTTTTTCTTTAAATAGCACACATCGAAAGTGATCGTGGCAAGTCAAAACAACAAGGAAATAGCCATCAAAAGAGAAGTATGTTTATTATTAATTTGTTTGCTTCAATTAAACAATCATTCGATAATAACTAAACAATGTTATAAATATTATATCATATTAAAGGGAAAATATGAACTCTCGTACTCGTTTATAGCCCTTCAGAATTAGTTATTTAAAATATTATTACCTTAATGAACTTTCAATGTTTGTATAATGTACTAAATATGTAACGACACCACCAGCTCGAAAAAACCACTTACTTTTTATTAAATCAAATTAATATTTTTGAAAATATTCTGCTGCAATTAACCGTGTGTTTATATGCAGTCGCATTATACTAGGTCTTTGCTAAGATCAAACATGGCGCTTGCACATTATTTCTTTAGAGCCCTATTTACACATAAGTGGAAAAATTGGTTTTATGTTTTGAGTAAGCGACCAGTGGTACATTACAGTCTCGCGCGTTGTTGCCGCGCGTAATTCAGTCAACAAAATGACCTCCACAACTGAAAGTAATACCAGTCAGTTCAGTGAATAAGCGTGACAACAACGCGCCTGACTGTAATGCACCGCTGGCCGATTATTCAAAAAATGGTTTTATTTAACACATGCTGCAAGGTACGTAAATAGTATAAAGCGTTTTTATATAATTATAATGTAATAACGGCATTTTTCGGAGTCCAACAGTATAAATGTTATTATATACTCATTATATATATATAGCCAATAGGAGCTTGAAATTATAAAATGTTATCACTAACACAATAGTGATCATTTGCTGGATAAGAAAAGTTTTTGGCACTCTTAGTTTATTATACAAAAAATAATAATAAAGTCGACTTATAGGTAACAACTGTAAAAATTTCAGAGATTTCAGGTTTGAAAAAATATTAATTCTTAAAACCAATTTACTCTCCCGTGCGTATGCAGAAAAAAGGAGAAATGTAACAGTGTAAACAATTTTTTTCTACAATTTTTGGGCTCTTCTCAGCTATTAGAAGTCACGGTTCTATAATAAAAATTCCCTATAGTAGGGTTAGTTGGGGCCTTTCTTTGCCATCCATAGACCGTTGTACAGAAATACGGGGCGTGCGAGATGTTTGTCCGCCTTTGCGTTTTCATAGAATGTTTTACACGATACGTTATGGGATGTTTTAAAGGTACGAAACATTAACTTTTAAATTTGTTTCTGCAGTCCTTGAACTCAACAACTCTGAGAAAGCACAAAACAAAGAAGGAACGATAAATTACACTTCTCGCAGCGAAAGAAAATTAACGAGACACAACCAGTGGTCCGAAAGCGCGGTGTTGTCATATGTAACCTAGAGTAGCTCTACCCGTTCCAGATGGCATGCCACGGCAACCTGACAAACGCTGTTCTAAACTGTTGAAAAGCTAGCTTCATGCACTATTTCTTCAGTCAAAGGTTAGAGATTAGGCCAGTCAAAGTTGACATATCAATTACGACTGGTTCTACGAATCGACTTATGTAGGCATTACTATCAAGACGTCAACTCACTATGGCCCCACCCGTGGTAGTGTTTTCGTTTATCACCAAGTCATCCCGGGTTCGATTCCCGATGGGACCAGAAAGTTTGTAGCTTTTCATGTCCCAGTTCATAGAGCTGTGACTACTGAATAACAAACCTTTCTTCCCCTACCCAGCTCCTCCTAGTAACAATAACTACAACTATTACTAACCTCTTCTACTAATCCCTCCACGTGGGCCAAATTGTTGATAACGGCAGCTATCCGGCCCACCTACTAACAGTGACCTACCTCCCACCTGCTTCCACCTCTCGCCCTGTAGATAAGCTTAATAGCTCGCTACATTTCCCATTTACAAATACAAATTTTAAAAAACACACTAAGATTCCGCTGATACGAGTAAAAACATCCTTGTGTCTTCAGCGAGAGGAAGAGTCAGCATTGACTCCTCATTCACTTTCACGTGGTCTCTAGACTCTTTCCTCATTCCTTTCCTTTCGCTGCGACCGTTGTAATTTAGTATATCTACGTGTGTTTCATTTGCCATAGAGCAGAGAAAAAATCTTTCCATTTGTCTAGGAGGAAGCGTTACGTAATTATTGCGGGTTAATGAGATTTCTTTCCAATGACCAGAGATGGAAAATAAAAACCATGCGTACCAACTTGCGCATGATGTACTGGAACACGGCGAACTTGTCGTTAATTGCTGCAATGACAATCGTGAAGTGCAGTACTGAAAGCCAGGAGAGAAGAAAACCAAAAACCAGTAGTGGACGGCAACTGCTCCACATACCTACCAACGTCAAGACTGCGGGACATATCTGCAAAAGGACAGTAGCTGTACTCTGAATACCACAATGGTCAACATCCAACAAGTATAGTTGACTCAATATCACTCCAGACTAGTATTTAATTCATTCTAATAGCATTTCAAATATTTTTTCTTACTATCTATACAAATTATAAAGTACTATTTTGTAAATTATAAGATCTACAAAGTCACTTTCATGTCTGTCTGCAAACCTGTTTTAGCCCTTAAAACACGAGGAACACATTTTTGTGAGTCTTTTTGTAATTCGTAGATATGTTCTCTAGAGAGGTCTTCGTATAAATTTCTGTAACTTCAGGTATCACGAGCAGGCAGTAACGATAGTAGGCAATTACGTCGGGGGCAAAATCAATCCTAAACAGATTCAATAGCATTACTTAACAGACAGCAAAAGTTTACAAATTATATTTCACATAATTATACGTGAAAGATGCTTCATTTTGAATAATTTGGTTCAATATTTGTTCAAACTTTTCACACGGAAGTGATAGCAATCAGATATAGTAATCTGAGATATTGTTGCTATTTCGTTTGTAATAGAATTATATTATTATTGTTGAAATTCTGTAACTTTATGCTAGAGCATTACTTTCCTGAAATTAAGCCGAATAAGATCGGTTACAGATGTACATCCGACTTAGCTCCAAACAATTGACAAGTATCCTCAAGGGCAGGTTAGCAAATTAAGGGTTATATGTTTATTTTATGTCTTTTGGCAAAGTTAATGCCATGAGGCCTGCTCTTCTACCTAACCGTTGGGAAGGAGAGATGTTGGGTTGCCGGGGAACTTACGGTCCGAACCGACATTTCTTTGGAGTAGGTGAGAGAAACCCCAGCTGAAAACCTCACCTAGTTTGGCAAAGCAGGGTTTGAACCCACGATCTACCACTCAGCGGAAGACACTACCACTAGGCTTGCGCACTCTCTGTTACTGGTGCATAAACCACTTTGAAACTCGTATCGGGCATGTGGTAAAATTGTGTTGGTGCCAAACTTATCTCGTTTATGTTCATAGCATGCTACATACTACGATTCAAAATAATTTAACTGCTTGACCTCTCACTGGGCATGGAAATTTTGGGACGTTACTTATGAATAGGAAGAATGGATAATGGATCATGTATATGTGGCCAAGAAGACGAAACAACCCAACATGTTTTATGGGATTACCCAAATTATGATGCGAAAGGGTATTATACATTATGTATCTGAAACGTAGAGGGTTGTTCAGTATACAGAATGGAGAATGTTTAATTGCTAAAAAGCGTGATTATGAAGAATTCATGGGATATGTGAGTACTGTTAGGATAAGAGCTGTTTTACGGAATGAAAATATAGGATGCGGCATTAAGAGGATATGAGACGAAGACACACATGGCTGTCAGGACAGTGACTGACACGGGACCCGAAGACAGTGTTATGATATAAATTGGATAGGAACGAAACATACATGATCTTTCCAATGCCATGACTGCAGGTAAGATGGTCGTTATGTGCCCAAGGGACATAAAAAATGGGTAAAGATAGTCTCACTACCTGAGTGACAGTTTTACTATATTTCGCATAGACTATAAGTGTGATGTGGTGGTAACCTTGGTGATGAATGCGAAAATCTTGTCGATGATAGTTTCTTCCCCAAGAGCTACGAAGGGTACCATCGCTACTAATGCCGCCGTCGTGAGTACCATCACAACAACACGTATAAGGGTCTCATCCCTGGATGAGAAGGTTTTCTCGGAGTCATTCGAAGTCAGAGCCAATAGCGCAGCCAAAGCTCCCACATAAGCCAGATGCAGCACCAAATGCGCAGACATCAGCGCAGCATGGCCACTTCTGCGCCATTCGCGAAGCAGGAGCGCGCGCAGCACCGGATGGCGCAGCAATGCTGGGTTCTGCGCCCGTTCCAACACAATGCGCAGCACGCGCAGAACGGAGTTGGCGTCCGCGGGTATCAATAAACTGCAAAGAAAATAATTGCTTAGCATCATAATCGAAAATTTGTGTTAGCAGGAAAGATAATGATTTTGTAACCTAATGTAGAGGATGACATATCGTTCACGTACAACAAAAATAAGATAGAGTCCAAAATTGAACCTTGACCTCCGTAAATAGATGAAATAAAATACTGAAATACTTGATTTTAGTATAAGAAATTTCGACTTAGGGATGCTGTATATTGTGTAACTATGGAACAAATAGTTGTTTATAAAGTATAAATAAGACATAATTTCATTTGCTAAAACTCAAGTTCCTCAGCATTATCTTTGAGTTAGAAAGCTTCCTGCTTCCGAAGTTCCTCAAGATTAAGTTTTAGATCCTTTTCGTTTTAAGTGAGTGATATGTCATCTTCTACACCACACACGTTGCAAAATGATGCTCTTTTCTGATCATATGTGAGAAACGTGAAAACTCGATGTGCATAATGCTTCCTATTTAAGGGATCCACTCCACCATTCACCTGAAGTCTACGAGTATTATTCGTTGTCCGAGTCCATCAGAGTAAGAGTGCACACAGGCGTCTAACTCCGTTGCGAGGGCTTCCTCCACGACTGGTACCTCGTTCAACAGCGCTTCCAGAGCACAGCGCTCGCTCCCAGAGATAGTCGCCGTCGCGGACGCTCCGTGACGTAACAGTTCCACCGCACACGCCGCCGTCTCCACCGCCTCCATCGCCACTTTCTCCGGCCCCGTCGCCACCAAAGCCAGCAGAGGCGTTCGACCAGCGGCGTCACGGGCTTCTAAGGCTTTGCGGCAACACAGGCGGACAACGGGTGGTGCTCTAAATGCACCCTCCTATGGGGACGAGGAATGTGCTCGCGTTGAATTCATTATCAACATATTTTACATAACTAACAATCAAATCGTGTGGTAGATTATTCACCAAGGGTGGATTCATGGAAGGATGCCGAGTTCAAACCAACCCCCACCAAAATGAGGGAAAGAAACCTGGTTAGATCGTGAACATTGTCATACTTACATTGTAAATTTGTCATGGACTAATAGCACACTATTTTCTATCTGATGTGGGATGTCATACCGTTTACGTCCAACGAAAAGGGTGTGTAATCTAATCTTGAGGATCTCTGCTAGTAAATTCTTAGTAGAAAGTTAGCCATTGATGTGCCAATCGGTGAATTTCGAAAGAACATTTTGGAAAAAATCGTGATCAATATTGTCTAAAGTTTTTAAAAAAATGAAGAAAAATTCCTTCAGGATCAGCTATTGAGAATGTGCATGAGTGAATTTTAATAAACGAGAAAGGAAGATTAAACTATTAATTCAAGTACATTTTCCATCGCTGCTGGAGATTTGCTTTTTAATGAACTGATACAATCTATTTCTTTCACGAGCAAGAAAACAGAGGCTGACAAATTCATATTTCAACTGATAAATATATATTGGAGTTCCAAAATTGAACAATTTCTTTGCCATAAATACAACAAATATTTGCCTAAGCAAGGGCCCTGATTGTAACTTGGTAAATACTAGAATTTGTGTAAGGACACTACATAAGGACACTTAAACGCACCTGTGGTCTAAGTGTTAACTCTCCTCCATCTCGAGAACTTGGAAGTGCAGACAAATAAACGCCTTGGAAATGCACGTAAACGCACAACAGAAGACGCACGCAACGAACGCTGCTCGCGGTCGCAGCCAGGTGCAGCACTGTCGAACGACATCCTTCAGATGACCAGCGACTTCTACACCACCACCAAAGTTAAAAACAGTATGTGTATAGAACACGATATCCCTGATCATACAATTGAGTTTCTTATCTGCTACTCTCCCACATCACTAATAACGCTCAAGATAATCGTGTCCACAGTATGGGAATATCTGTAGCACTATACCTGGGGAGGGTGGTCTGAAACCGAAACACGCCGCGGTACTTCCATTCTAGCGTCACACAAAGGATAGGTCAAGGCCAATGATACATGATTAGGCCGCTTAAAGTCACGTGATTGCGATGACACTAATGATCTCTTGCGGTAACTTTGAGGTACTAGTTATGATTCTTCTAAAATTCTCAATGTAGCGCTCCCAACATCCCCAAATCTAGGCCCGGTCCGAGTTTAATATCAATAAGGAAGGATCGTTTACATACGATACTCAGTGGTATGATCAAGTAGATAGAGAAATAGACACATAATCGACTAGAAACAAAAGTGACAATTACCTGTGCGAAGTGAAATGACCAGACACCCGAGGACTGTTGTCCTCATCGTCGAGGATATCTTGTGCGACCTTAACACCGTCCTCGGGGCCCAGTAACAGAACGAGATCTTCGAGAGGAATATCCCCACGCTCAGCCAATCGCCGTGCTTTCCTCGCCGTCCACACTGACAGAGGCCGTCTACGTGCACCCTCGGGAGAGAGGAGCAACGCTAGAAGGGAGCGCCAACGGCCGGCAGCTGCGGCCAAACGCACAGGATTGCACAAACCTGTTCACATCCAGACACATTGTAGAGTTAGAGTGGGATTATGTTGGAGCGACGATGAGCGATACGAACGAAGACAAGAGTGAAGCGGAGAAGCGAGCGGCGAGACTCCGCTCATGTTGGAGCGGCGACAACACGAACCGTCATCGACACGTTTGAGTATGCGCTTATGCTGATAATCTCTCAGCCTGCGTTCAGTTGATCACTAAACATAACCTCACAAAATTTACTTGTAGAATTAATATTCATAGTCACGTCGTCTGTTGTGATTTTATTCCTTTCTTCCCTATAACGCGACTCTTCGGTGGATGGAAGTTTTATCAACTGCTCAAAATCCATCGCAGAATGATGTATTACAACCTCGAAGTCGCAAGAACAATGGCGATCCTAGCTTCGATAACAGCGGAGAAAACGTACCGAAGGGTTTTCGTTGCTTTTCTCGTTCGTCGCAGTGACGACATAAACGCCTTCATTTATCATCACGTGAAGGTGAGCGTCGCGTTACTCTTCTCTTTCCTCTTATCGCTGATCGTCGCTCGCACCCTTAGGGTGGGATTCATAGTCGCAACTCGTCTCGGTCGAGTGAATGATAGTGTCCACTCGGAATAGGAATCATGGGCGCCCGCAGACATTTTGGCAGAGGGGTGCATCATCCCCCTCATGCCCCTTCCCTTACCCTCCCGTTTCGTTTCGTTACGAGCAAATAAATTTTTTGTAATTTTGGGCGTGGCACACTCATTACTTGGAGTGAACGTTTGAAAGCGCGTTAACTGCGACGATGTGTCGAACTTAACAAGTTACACTGTGAACACATTGACTGGAATAGAAGCATGGCAAAATCGATGGAATAATATGCAGAAAGGCCGAAATACTCACAGATTTATTGAGAATGTGCAATAAGCAACGAAGAACAAGAAATGGTTAATACCGGGTAATAGGATGATACACGTATTAACAGGACATGGCGACATGAATATCTATTTACAGAGATTTAAAATAGTGAGATCAGGAGAGTGTATGTGTGATGATGGTGAAGAGTCAGTTTACCATTTATTATGGAATTGTGCGTTATAAGGGGAATAGAGAACAAGATATTTAAGTCGAATGAAGATAACAGATGTTCCTTCGATTAGTAACTACGGACATTTAATAGATAGTGAAGAGAAATACATCATTTTCGAGGAGTTTGTTAACAGCAATTGGATTATAAAGGAAGGATTAAAGATGGTTGAGTGATGACGAAGTATTGTTTGGAAACGATTTGAAGAATAAACACAAAAAGAAACATGCCACGGAATGTCTGACGATGAATACATGGTGCACATAACCTAGAATACGCTCTTATGATTTACTGTGAGAATGTTTCTAAACAGACGTGTGCTATTAATAACATTTTGTATTGAATCATTCATCGTTTAAATAAATAAATAATAACTGGACTAGAGGAATAACAGTAGGAATAAGCATCTCTCTTGTTTTTATCCGTAAGAATCAGCTCGTGTTTAAAAAGACAGTTGCTTATTCCTCTTAGTCCAGTCAATGTGTTCGCGGTCTTAGGAGCGCGTTGGGAAACAAAAGAATAGGAGATATCAATCGAAAAATTCTATTGGTTACTCACACAACATGTGCGAAGCTCGCTCATGAAAAGTTAAAGAGAATTATAATGGTCAGAACACGCGGGCACTGAGCATACCCTGATAAAAAAATCACGTAAATTTTCCATGTGGAAATCTTTGTGTGGCTTTGACATGGCATTTCTGCGAGTGAAAACCACATCAAATGAGAAAATTACAGAAAAAAAATAAAAAACAAGTTCAAAATTTTAGAAACATTTTAAAATACCATTTTCATATAATAGCTCATTAGAACAATAATTTCTGTTTATTCCAGTTTTTCAACGTAATGGGATTTCCATGTGGAAATCCTCACATGAAAAGACCGCATGTAAAAAATTTGAGAAATATGCACAAATGATTGACTTTTAGTGGATAATCACAAAATACACTAATTTCTAAATCATTTTCGAAATGTTTGAACCTCATTCCATGCCAAAGCAACACATGGGATTCCATTTGATTTTCCAGCAGGGCGAAGCATGAGATGTGGAATTATGACGTGACTTCAAAAAAGTCACAAGAGTTTTTTTTATATAATCGACGATGCAGGAACATTTTATTCCGCTATATCTAAAGCACTGAAGATAGGTTTGACGCTTCCAGCGAGAAATTGAACCATAGAACGTTAGTCCAGTACTCCAAGGCGTGTGAAAACCTCGAATGGATCTATTGTGGAAGACGACAGATTGAGTGGATTGTGCATGTTAAATATTCATAGAAAACGAGTCAAAGCATATTCACAAATGATCGAAGATGTTACCAACAAGTTTGGTCAGGACCGAATATAAGGGATCTAATGACCTTGCCGTTGACGAGCCTTAAAGCCCCACAAAAATGGACCCAAGACGACTACAATTTATTTTCGAAAAATGAATTTCTCAGTATTGAACTTTGTTATATACATTTTTATATTTTATACTTCAATTTTTTACTGAAATAAAAAAAATTAAAGCTAAAATTTTATTTATATTTCTTCAAACGATCAGAATCAGATTTTGGTCAAAAGCCAGGGGGCACAAGCGCACCCTTTTGCACCCCCTCCGGGCGCCCATGATCGGAATCCTAAGTCGTCACTTCAGTTTGAGTGTAAGTGGAGTTCGAGAGAAGCTTGTGTGAGTGATATTGCGAAAAATGTGCGAGATATCTCGATATATATCATGCGCAGAATTTGGTCTTCTTAAATATTTCAGAGAAATTGCATATAACAATACCCACGAATGTTCCTTGGATATTTTTGTGACGGCAAGTTGCACGAAGTCTTATTCAGATTTATGAAGTGCGTTTTGAGAGAATATTAAGGGCGTGGTGGAGTATATGTTTTATGTTCATTTCATTCGGATGTATTAATTTGTGAGAGTGTTTCGTTCATATTTTTAAATTATTTTCGCTCAATTTCCATTTCTTTCTTTCTTCTCTGTTTTGACCACACAGGATCACTTTAGTCAGTCTATTATCTAGTCTTCTTCGAAGACTCTGTTCGGGCCTTGCGGTCCTCCCAATACTTTTTCACACGCTCCGATCTTCGAGATGTTGAAAACATTCGGTTTGTGACTGTGTTTCTTATCAGTGTGAATCGGATATTCTTGATTTTGTTTTTTAATTTATTCTTTTCTACGGTACCTTCTGGTGTAAGGCCAATTTCCTTCAAATCCTCTTCGATTTCTCTAATCCACCTGCGTCCTGTTGCGGTCAATTTCCATTAGTTTACATTTCCTCATTATCTTAGATGCCCACATCTTTTGATCAGTTTTAAAAGTATATTTCTCTTCCCAAGGCAAACGGATCCCTTTCGGGGGACCCATTTAAATGGGTAAAAGGGTCTTTTTCGTGAACCCATTTAAAAGGGTCCGTGGATAATCGAGAAAATTTCTCGGATAACAATAAAGTATATATCAAACACATTGAATTTCTTTACTTAACTTGTTAAAAACAGTTCAAACGTAAAAAACGGCAAATTATTGTATTCACCGAAGTAAATAAAAATAATGGACTCATGGTAGATTTAAGCCTACGAGCTCTCAGTCATAGGGAGTAGTTGCGTCACTGCCACTTGCGCCTCGGTGACATGCTCACGTAAGAGTATGTGCATAGACTTTAAAAATGATATTACAAGAAGACAAAAAAACTATTCTGAGAAATGAATTCGTGTTAAATGGATGAAAAATAATTTTTCAAAGCTTGAAGCTGTTTTTCGTGTATTTCACATTTCCTTACGAAATCCTGATTTTTACAGAAGGGAGTCCCTTGATTAACGCAAATAGGAACAAGATTACGATAAGTAATAACCTAAAGAAAGATTTTAGAAGCGTTGTCTATTGGCTAGACACTGGCTAGACAACTCTTTATTAAATTATACGTTCTTTATATTGTTCANCAAACAACAATATAAAGACTAATCATGTTACGTCGAATGAAAATGGGAGACGGGACCGGGGTTCGAACCCGGGACCTTGAGCTGAATGTTGACAAGTTGAATGAGAATGGTAGACAGGCCCGGGTGGCGAACGAGATGGCGCAGTCGGTAGGCGCATGAGCGCGCTGAGCTCCAGGTCCCGGGTTCGAACCCCGGTCCCGTCTCCCATTTTCATTCGACGTAACATGATTAGTCTTTATATTGTTGTTTGTATTATACCATAATCAAAAATAATATTTATTTTACCATAACAAGGAATACAAAATATACTCTTATAATTAATGTTCCAACTTAAATGGACATGAACCCATTTAAAAGGGTGCGGACCCATTTTAAAGTGTGCACACCCATTTAAAAGGGTTCATGGATTTTTTCGTTCGCCTTTGGTTAGTCATTTTGTTTCAAAAGAAACCATCTTCATCATCTTCACTGTCACTGATCTGCTCCAATTGCAAGTTCTTCATGATGTGCGTCAGACAAGTGAGCAGGATGTGCCTGGAGTGTAGGTGTATTGGTTGAAGATGAGATTGTGAATGAATGGTGTTGACTTTGATGCTTTAGAAACTGATGCTAACGAACCGTGAGGATGAACAGAATATATCCGAAACGTTGGCGAGTTTTGTAGTGTTCCTTTTTTCTTTTGACGTATTTTTCACGGTAGTACTCGCATAATTCACGAATTACTGTTATTGTTATTTTTAGCGTGTAGAGAATTCATAATATTGTTAAAAGTTTCATAAATGGTTAGGTGCTTGACTAGCGCCTGGCTCGCTTATACTATCGAACATTTTTTTGAATCCCCAATGCACAACAATACCTGGATGCCCAGAAAAATTAAAAATATCGTCTCACCGCAAATACTGAGATGTGGTGCAGCAAGCAGTAAGAGATGCACACACTGGTCGACGTCACCTTCAACATCGTCCAGTGCATATGTAAGAGCGTGACTGATTGGCGATCGTCCATAAGCATCCACACATTGAATCGGGCAACGCAGCTGAGCTCGCACTGCGGGGATTCCCAACAGTAGTCGCACACTGCGGCTGTCTCCCCGCGCTGCCGCTAGATGGAGCACACTGCGACGCATGACGTCACGAGCGTCAGCGCGAGCACCCGCTTGGAGCAGCACCTACAACGCGACACTAGCGCTGTTATCGAGTAAGGGTACGATTACATTAGAGCGACGATCAGCGATACGAGCGAAGAGAATAGCGAAGCGGAGAAGCGAGCGGCGCGACTCCACACGACTCTGTTTATGTTGAGGAGACAATAGGAGTTATCGGTACGCCTGCTCATGCGCTGATGCTCAAATGAATGCTCAGCCTGCATTCGGCTGGTCGTTCAACGTAACCTCACCAAATTTACTTGTTGAATTAACTTCCATAGTCACATCGTCTGTTGTGGTTTTTGGTTTTAATCCTGTTTGCCTCACAACGCGACTCCTCGGTGGGAGCAACTTTTATCAGTTGCTCAAAATGCATCGCAGAACAGTGTATTACAATCTCGAAGCCGCAACAACAATGACGATAAAAGCGCAGAAAACGCACCGAAGGGTTTTCGTTGCTTTGATCGTCGTCGCGCTGGTCGCATTTCCAACATGAGCTCCCGTATTTGTCAATTTGTCATCACGCGAAGGTTCGCGTCGCGTTGCTCTTCTCTTTCCTCTTATCGCCGATCGTCACTCCAGTATAGTTGGACAAGTCGAGAAAACTTCTAAAACACGAGGAAAAATTTTTTAAACAGTTTATTTTACGCCGGTATTTGTGAAAGATGTTCAGGGTAACGAAACATAGTTTTTAATTCAGAAATTGCGACCAATTAATTTGTATTTGTAAGATGTAAACTTATGTTGCAACCAAAATTTTCCCGAATATCCACATCCGTGTCGTCCCTTAAATTTTCCTTAAATTTTCTAGTTCGATGTTCACAAAAATACCAACAACAAAAAAAGACTCACGTTTTGGTTAGAAATGTTCTTATTTTAGATGAGCGTGTATTTTTATGAAGTAACAAGTGTTGTAACGTTTTAAAACATAAACGGCGTTAATGTGCTATTGACGTAGTGTGCGTAAATGATTGTTGATTTTTGTAGAGTCCATAAAGTCCGGCGGATAAAACTTCGAGTTGTAAGTCTTAAATGTATTATAAATAGTACTATAAATATTGTATATAAAATACCATTAGCATAATTAATTATTTATTACTTATGCTCTGCACTACCTATTACATTTACCGGTTATTCCTTTCATAAACCCTATCATTTAGTTATGGGACCATTAAAGATATTGTAAACGTCTAATTAGAATTTATCTCTTTACAAGAGCAGACTGGAAATATTTTTGGGATAATATAAATAAATGATTTGTTACGTACTTATGCCTTTATGGTCACTTTACGAGTCGGTTCGGATCCCGATTCCACGGATATTCGTGAGTTTACTGTATTTTGGGATCTTTTCGGAGCCTTCAAGAACTTAGGACTCCATGTCGATGCTTCAACGCTAAATCCTTATGTATAAGACAGACTTACATGTAAATAGGCCCAGTGGTCTCTGCTGTGTGTTGTTCGTGATAACATGAGACAAAAGATACTGTTTGGTATCACCTTCTCTCTCGCACACCCGCTTAGAGGGGGTAACGTATTGTGCTCAGCAATCGGCAGTCAGAGAGGGGAATAAAGTTCCCCCTTCCAAGTCAATGTGCGAGCGAGACAGAGATACCAAACTTCGCTTTCCCCTTTGTTCAACCGGTACTTAAGACCGCTGGGTCTATTTATGTGTAAGTCTGTGGCATAAAAGCGGCTCTGACCTGCGCGCATGTGAAGTGACCGCGTCCGACCGCCGCTAAGAGGGGAGTCCGCTGCGTCGCTGCCCCTCTTCGCCATTCGATGACGTCTCGAAATGATGACGTAGGCACCGCTTGTAGCAGATGACGTAGCCTTGTCACGTGACCCAAACGAGCAGCCGCGTGCACTGCCTCCGAGAGCGATGCTGATGGGAAGAAAACGATAACAGCATTGAGTTTGTATCTTAAAGGCGGCCCCACACATTCGCTATTCGGTGAACTCCGAGCGAATCCCGAGCAACAGCGACTTGCGCGGAGTATCTCCTGAGAATTCGCCTCTTGGCGAGCACACTGTTCCAGACATAAGCAATTTGCGGAGCACGTGCTCGCTCTCGGAACGATGAATATTCGTGTTAGTGATTAGAGGTTATGGAGAGTGAATCTGAAGTAATCACACTGTATTCTGCTTCTGCGTATGTAGTCGTTTCTTGTGAAATGTTGTCAAGTAAAGTAAATGGGTCTTTTGTCTAATCTCCATTCAATCAGTGAAATTAAATCATTAATAAGCTATTTTTTATTCCGCACGGATTTGGCTATAGTAATTGATTTTCTGCAATTTTAAGGATCTTATAATTATTATTGGTTTTATGAACTCTAAGAAATCAATACTGTATAACTATCTTATTTTGTGTTTCCATAACATCCCACTCTATTTATTTATTCAAAAATCATTCAATCATTTATTAAATAAAAATGTAATATTTTTATTATTTAGTTTTATAATAGTATTATTTTTTTAATTTTCGCTAGCCTCGCCAATGCATGGATTATTATTCGATCGTGTACAGGAAATATATGCTAATACTACTAAAAAATAGATAATGCTAATATAGCAATACTGTGAAACTGTAGGACGCTTAATAAAAAAATAAAATAAAGTTAATAGAAATGTTTGTGGTTTACATCACACATCAAATAAACTTTATTGTCAAAAAGCAGTTTCAAACTGCGTATGACCACGTTGGAGATTAGAAATAAGTTACTCCATCACTACTTTATTACTTCCAATTTCTCTATTTTATCACTACTAAAAACACTTATTACTTTGTACGATAAGGAGGAAAATTACACATAATTAGTTCTTTCAGCGATTACTTACTGTAAATATCTTGAAATCTACTCCTAAATACCCGTAATGATACTCGTATCGACTCGTATTCTCGCGATCCTTGGTATTCGTAAAAGCACGAATATGTGGACAGTACCACGAACAGGTCATTCGTGAACATTCGCCAATGCTCCTCTTCCTTTGATGTGTCTCAAAAGACGGACACGCTGCGGGAAAAGGCGAGCACTGGCGTTCGTGATTCGACGAAGAGCAACCCATCCACACTAGTCGCTATTCGGCGAGCAGTTGCTCGGAGTTCGCCGAATAGCGAATGTGTGGAGCCGCCTTTCATAGAGTAATCATTTCCATGTTAAGACTTGAAGACGAAAAAATTGTCCGAATTTACTGCCACGTAGGGGATTTCGAGTGAAGCACAGGGTTTAAGTGATATTTTACTACTGCCCCAAACGTTCGTTTAGTGAACTTGTCACAGGTTTTGACCAGGGCGCCGATTTAGGCGACTGTGTTCCCGAAAGCATCTCACATTTCATCAATGAGTGAAGAGCCCGCCGCCTATTCAGGAAAGGTTTCCTTCGTACGAAAGAGTGCTGGCTTTCGGCGCTGAAATTACCTAACACTCGAGTTTACGCTATCACGGATTGGCCTAATGAAACAGCCATAAAATTAATGGAAATACGAGTATCTCCAAATTTTACATAGCTAAAAAAACATCTTTTTTTATGAAAAAATGCGAGCTTTTTCCGTATTCTAAACAATATCTTATCTGTGTACAATTATTTTGTAAGAACTGATATTTTTAATATTTATTTTGTGTTCATTGTAAGCTGGGGATACATTAATTCGATTGCCACAGGAAAGAAGTAGATTAACCAGGACAACATAACTCCCGTTGTGGCTGCCGAGGCGAAAGTGAGGGCGCGGGGGTGAAGGAGGAGGAAAATAAACGCAACTGTGATAACATTGGTCATTCAGAGCGAAGGGTCTACCAATCCGGCACACATCATCCCTATTCCCCCACCGAAGTGCGACAAAGGACAGTGAAACCGCTTCCGTGGAGAGTGCGATCATCTCACCCCATTAGCAGACCCCACAGCCATAATTTGCAGATCCGCCGGGTGAGAGTGGGAGTTATGTTGCGCGGGTTACCATTTAACCTACACCGGAAATGAAACAACTCGTTTTACCGATTGAGGAAAGACGTGCCTTTATCTGAAAAACGAAAAGTGGACAACTCTTCCAGATAAAGACAAATGGTTTTCCTCAATCGATAAAACGAGTTGTCTAATTTTTGGTGTAAGTTTATTTACCAACTTCTTCCCTGTGACCATCGAATTGAAAGTTACTTTAATGATGTTGACAATTTAAGATAATGATTCAAAACCGAATACAAATAGAATGAGACTCGTTCGTTACATCTCTTATAAATGATTATTAAAAGGTTGTGGTACTTAAAAAGGGATTATGGGCACATTTGGGAAAAATGGAATAAAGGCGCCAAAAAAGGAAGCAGGTGCTTGAAAATGACTCCTTTCTCGTCTGAAGGTAAAACTTCACATTGTGGTATATTTCTAAACTGCTTTAATTAAATGTAATGAAAAGGCGTGCACCTAAAATTCCTAGCCCAGAACTGAAGAAACAGGTTTGGTTGAGTGATCCAAATCCAGAGGACGGAAAGGATTTCTCCAAGCCTTTGGATTGACATCTCAACTTTTGGATAAGACATCTCAACCTTTAGATGTTTCGTCCCAACGTTACGTTATCCAAACTGTAAGATTAGGATATCATATCCAAAGGTTTGGAGAAATTCTTTCGCTTTGGATTTTAATTTCACATCCAAAACTAGGATTCTCCCATCCATAGAGTGTTCTCTGTGTGATCATTACTGAATATATTCGAACAACATTTGATGCCGCAATGATCTCACCGGTAGATGTCTCTTCATTTCCTGCAGAGTGAAACAAGCGACTCTCGTATAGTTGAGGGCACGCCATTGGTTCCGCTCACTGCAACACCAAATAAACATTTTTTATTGAGTTGCTCCAGATTAGTTTATGCTCGTGACCACGTGGGGAATAATCCATTTCTCGTCCGATTCCAACGGAAGCAAATATGTCCCGGATACAAATCCCACTGAAGTCATGGCAGATTTTAACTCACACCTCAGGGTCCAGACTGACTACCCGGCCCACTCAGTCCACAGTTGAGTGAGTACCGGGACTATCCCTGGAGGAAACGACCGGAGAGTGATAGAGTGATGCTACCCACATCTCCATTTCCTCCTCGTGTGTAAGTCGAAAAATCAAGCTCCACCTCCCGAAAACTCGGAAATTTGTACGTTTGGTTTTGATTAGATGTCATGTATATGAAATATTATTTATTACGAAATTCAACTATTCTATTAANTTTTTAAGTTTAAGTAAAAATATTGCAGCTTGGAAAGCATTGAGGATAGTTAAGATAATTAGGTAAATAAATAATGCAAATCTTTCGACCTTTCATGAATGAAGTGTATTTTTTTGTGATAAAAACTTACAACGTTTCGAATTTCGATTGAAGTTGTCGTCAGGTGGTTCAAATTATAACAAATTTATGACAAGAAAAGTAATTTGAACCACCTGACGGCGACTTCAATGGAAATTTGAAACGTTGTAAGTTTTTATCACAAAAAAATACACTTCATTCATGAAAGGTCGAAAGATTTGCATTATTTATTTACCTAATTATCTTAACTATCCTCAATGCTTTCCAAGCTGCAATATTTTTACTTAAACTTAAAAAATCACTACAACGATACATTATTTACCTCAGAAAAGTATTTTATTTCCTTTTGTCTGATTTTTAATGTCCTAACTTAATGCTTTTACCCGCATGTCTATCGTCTGAAACGGCATTTGCTCGTTTTTTGCACTGAAACATGAGCTTTCGAGAAATCAAGTTATTTATGTAATTTTCTTCACTTTCCCTTAGCGTATCCATAGTGTCTTATCTGTGTAGGCGACAAATATTACAATGAGAAATACCATTTGCATTGCATTAAGAGTGATAGTATTGTTTGTGATTTTGAGTACAGACACTTAAACCTCCTGTAATATTCATGTGAGTGATGACCTCCCTTGGATATGACGAGTGTAAACAATAGGATACTGAAATAAGGATGAAATTATTTGCTTAGTTGAGAGTGGGTTTCAAGGAACTTACACAACATGATGAAACCTTCACCACCACACTATCGCTTCAGCAATAAATCGCTTTCATATCAGATGCCTCTAGAGTGTAGTTGACGGTAATGAAAAAAATAAGTTTGTGATAATATACAATTGCGTTTACTAGTTAATCACGACTAAACGACTGGAGAAATCGCGATGAAATTTGGCAAAAGAAGATAGTTCAGATGTCTAGGATGAACACAGACTAACTTTTATTTTTAAAATGTGTGATAACGGAGATAGAAATAGTTTTTAACAATAAATGTGGATAGAATCGGGAAAAAGAGAGTTGTATTCGCTTACGCTGCGTAAACGGCTGGAGATACGTCACAAATTCTGAATGGTAAAATATCGTTTGCCTCAAAGACTTCTACAAACACGTCCGCGACAGCATATGTCTCACTACAAAAATTAACTTAAATCATCGATATAATGTTATTGAAAATAGAAGAGTTACTAATTCAATTTAAGAGAGAAATTTAAGGAGGAAAATCTCAATCATCATCGAATTTAATGAATTATTTGTTTTTTGCAATCATTAAATATAGAAAACGTCTCTAAATCTAAAATTTCGACGAATAGTTCAGATATTTCAAGAATTGTAATAAAATAGTGCAGCCGCGTCGTATCTCTGAACCATCGTCAGTAACATACACTGAGTATTGAGGAATATTTTTGGCGAACGCCTTAAAAAAGCTTTATACCAATAAAACAATGAGCAACATAAAAACGCCTTTTAATTTACCATGCTTGTATTATGAATTTGTACAATTAGCATGTTATACATATGTTTTTAAAAACCAGTAAGTAAAAGGATTTTGATCTTTCTGTACTGATAGATTTTTTCCCTCACTAAATGTGGATTAGGCTGAGAAAAATGGCGAGCAACACCTGGTAATCAGCTAGTAATTACATAAAAGAATATGCATTTTAACTATAAAGAAAATTCTTCGATATAAGCACTTTAATCGGTGCACTTGGAGTCACCAGTGAAGACACGAGTGGCTTGACACCAATATAACCTTCCTTATCTTAATCTTCAGACTTTTTAATTACCAGAAGTAGCGAGGTACAATAACGAGTAGTTCAGATTTGAGTGGATGAATTGGGATGCGAAGCCTACTTATGAAAAAAGTAATTTATTCCACGAACAACATTCGTGTCAATCTCATAAACTATAGCTCGTAATTAAAGACCTAAAATATGCTTTATTTTCTGACAACTTGACCCAGAAAAACATTAGGTCTGTCTATTTCTATATAGCAATAGTGCGGGGCGCAATAGTAGCTAGGCTTATACATGCAGTAAAACTCATTTTAAATACTTTCACATGTAGGAAAATAGTGTTAGAAAATTTAGCTGTGTGACAAGGTCGCTACGTCAGAGATATGTTGGAGAAAGATAATAAAGCATATCTCCAAAATGTAAATATTTTCAAGGTTCCTTGTTCAACGCGTGTAAATATTTTCAAGGCTCGTGCTAAGCATATATGGAAAGACGATTAAAATCTGAGTAAGAACAAGGGAATTGGGCAAAATTCGTCCATTTCGGATCAAATTAAGACGTGAAATGTGTTACATAGAAGATGAACGTGCTTGGTTACCTAGTATTTATGTGTGTGGATAAGGTGTTAATAAGTTGTTACTCAAGTTTTAAGACATGTCAGTTTCAATTTTAGGAAAATATAATGGTGATTTAAAAATCTGCTGACAGTTCTTTGAAAACTACGGTTAATACTTGTTGAAACAAGTTCGTATGAGTGATGTTTATATGTGTTTGTGAGGAGTTAATGTTTACAATAATACGTTCTCAAATATTGTAGATGGAAATACAGGATTAATTACAACTTTGGATCACATCTGAAAGAAAATATTGAATATCTAAGAGAAAAAGTCATATACGTATATGTGAATACTTGACATACGATGACCACTGAAGATTATCAAAATATAAACTCCAAAATCCCGGGGGTTCGTATTCTAAAAAGGAGCTTACTATAAGAGCTTACTAAAGCGATTCTGTTGATATTTCTGGAGTCTGAATCTAACTAAATTAAGCACGATATATTGGAGGATGCACAAAGTATTAGCAGGTACAACTGGCAATAGCCCTTCGGATTTAAAAAAAAACGTTGGCGCATTTCTTCCACATTTGAAGTATAAAATAGGGGCCTAATACACACCGTCGTACCAACACAGATGTAAATAGGATTACAGGAAGTAGAATCATACGGGGTAAACACGTAGCAGGTATACGTGCGTTTATGACGAAACGCCAATAACAAGCGTCACACATATATATTTCGCAATACGGTTTGTTCAAGGGATGCCATTTTCTGGACATTTACAATACATGGAAGATAAAGTTGAAAAAATATATTATTCATTGGTAAGGGTAGGGTTCACAAAATTCAGTGTAGAAAGGCATCATCTATTACAGCTCTATAAAGGTTTGATATTACCAGTTATTACGTATAGTTGTGAAACTTAGGCAAGGGTATTGAAAAATGTCACAAAACAAAAGAAATTGGAACGATTACAAAGATTATGTTTCCTAAAAATTTGGCGGAACATATCGAACACTCTCGGGAGAAGATTGAATGTGTTAGTAGGGGGTTTTACCAATCGATCTCAGTATTCAAAAATTAATATTGCGTAAAATAATCCGTCGAACTGGACAGATAGAAATCGATGGAGAAACAATAATAAATCAAAGTAAGGGATGGAAGAGGGCAATAACTGAAAAATTGTTAGAGGTCTGGCAAATGCGATGGATTATAGCAACAAAAGGAAGAAAGACGTACGAGTTTATACGGAACGTCAGATTTGCACACATGGTTTGCCCCCGGTAAATGGTTTAACCCGGGATGTGCAGTGGCTGAGTTTATCACAAATCATGGAAATAGAAGGGAATACCTGAAAAGATTCCACATTACTGATGACAGCATGCGTTTGTGCGGTAGGGGAGAAGAAACAAGAGACCATATTTTTTGGGAATGTCTCATCTATGAAGATGAACGTGCAAAATACTAGTCTTATGTTATTTAAACCTAAATTAACTCGCTGTAATACAGAGTGCGTCTATAGACAGTGTGGGCGATGCGCGTTACGTTTTTGATTGCCAGCGCCATTTTTCCGTCAGTGGGGAACGAATTTAAAATTCCAACCAACATTGCATTTGCATTCATTCAATTCATGTCACTTTAATGTCCGTCGGCCAACAAACCTATTACACCTCCTAAAATTCGAGAATCACTAATCCGATTTTTGTAATTCATTTTTTAATTCATAGACGTGTTCTCTGGCAAGGTTTACGTATATATTTTGTTATCTTAGGTATCGCAAGTAATAGGCAATAACCGAAATAGGCAATAACAATAATAGACAATCAAGCTGAAGGAAAAAACAATCTTCCGAGAGAGATTATTTGCATACGCTGCGGTTACAGATAGAGGGCAACAATGAATAGTAATAATGTTCACCTCAAAACGTTCTACAAAAATGTCAGCGACAGCATATGTCTCTATCTACAAACGTTAACCAAAATTATTGAGAAAAAAAAAGGGTTTTAAGAATAGACGTGTTAAAATGCTTCAACTTAAGAGAGTAATTCATGTAGATAAAAATAATCCTAATCAATTTAAATGCATTCTGTGTTTTGTACAGTGAAGAAAGATGAAAACTGTCTTTCAATCGTAAAATTTGCTCGAATAGTTTAGATTTTACAAGCAGTCGCGGCTGCCGCCGCTGCCCCCGTCGCGTGTTGCCTCGGGAGGACCAGGCGAGCATTTGACTGACGCGCTGTCCTGTGGTGCATGACGTGAAACAAACATTTTATTCTTACATTAGTGTATTTGAATCACGCGCCACTTTCACTGAAACATGACGGATCTCGGTGGTGGGGATAGACATACTATAATGTAGTACACAAAATAAAATGCAAAGATTGTAATGCTAGCTATGTAGGTCAGGAAAACACAGGGTTAAAACCTAGAATACAGAAACACAAACGAAATTTAAAATTAGTTGAACAAAGAATAGTAAACTCACATTGCATTAATAATGATCACTTGATGGGTTAGGATAACATATTGATATTAGACTACAAACGTAGCATATCTGAAATACTATTTACAATAATAATAATAATAATAATAATAATAATAATAATAATAATAATAATAAATTTATTGTTAAAAAAGCAGAAAAAACTGCGTATGACCAATTTACTCTCCGGAAACTAGCAAGGGACCATCCCATCAATTCCGATCAAGAACCCTCAGGCAGAGGCGGATTCAAAAATTTCAGCAAAAATTCCTAGATAAGATAAAAAGTTGGCTGCGTGTTATAATACTAATAAAATGTCAATATGTTTGTAAATAAACACGGTAGTTTGAATTTATGCATTGACACAGAAAAACTATCGAGTATTTACAAAACAATATTATGTTTGTGTGATATCTGCTTTTTTGTAAACATGTTTTGGTTTATATTTACTTTTAATATCATGTTGAATAACTCTTTTGTATGTATCTTGTCTTAATATGTTAAATGTTAAGTTAGTCCGATTATCATTTCACATCTTCCTTGTCAGTTCGAGACTTCGCTCTCATTAATTCAAAATTTATCTTCTTCCTCTTCGAATCTCCCACCGGTTCGTACGCGCCAGATATCAAGTCACTTGTATTATTTAAAAGATACAACTATTATATTATTATTTTTCTATCTCGAGAGAAAAAAATTCGTCTGAAACCAATGTATCACCCCTGACAATTATTTGTAACTACTTCCTCATAAAATGTTATGATTTTTAAAAATATGAATAAATCAGCGTCTTATTGATGGTGTACTTTTCCCTTTCTTACCTCCGTGAGTGTGACAACGTCGAAGCGGATTCGCAGTGTCGTCGATAACAACTGACGCCGATGTCGTTGTCCGCCTTCTCATATGTTAAATGGTCACATACTCGTATCAGGCAAAGATAAAGTGGCGTTCGAGTCGTGTTCTACGCAAGCAACCGGATTTTTCAAACATTGGGTGAGACTTCTCAAATGGATTTTGCAGAAATATCGCTCTAGGTTCGTCCATAACGAAACGCAAAATTGCAATTTTTATATCTTTTCTTCCCTTCATGACGCACCTCTAACGATACATCTTACCCTCCCCCAATTATTACGTAACGCTAACCATACCCTCACCCCACAGTGTACAATTGAGAAGTGGGTTGAACGCCCACTTAATCCTCGATTATATATTGGCATAGTACCAGGAACTACCGTATGCGATTTTCCAGCTGTCGTATGAGTAGAAGAACCGAGTACGGTTAGACATGACTTTCAAAAACCGTACCAATGTTCAGTACATATAAAATAATTCGTATTATGGATAATGAAAAACATCTGAGGTGTACTAGTTTTACAAAATATATTGAAACCGGTTTAATGAATATAATATTATCATGTGACCTATTCAAGTGACCAATCAAGAGGCGTTCTTTTAGCCACATACCTTCCGGCGATTGTGAGAGAAGCAAAGCCAAAATAACCGTAGCTGAGATGGGTCTTCGAGCCACCTTCATTATTCTCCCTCCATGCTCCACCCTTCGAGAAAATATTTGTTGCTTTTCGAAAAACATTGCGCCAAATTATAATATACTGACTTGCGTTTTTTATTCCTAATTTCTTTGAACTCTCACGCGGTTCATGTCATGTATTAGTGTCACAAACTTAAAGGATAAAATCCCCCTATGGAACATCCCCTAAAAAACTTAGCGTTACATAACATCAATGTTACACCCTGTACCCTGCCGTGAGTATTTCGATATCTATACATATTATGATTTTTCAATCAAAGCATTTTTACAATTCTCTCTTTAATAATTACGTGGAGAAAAGTACTCACGCGCGTACTGGGACGTCCACCGACGGCCGGCCGTTCAGACGTTTTGCAAGTGCGGAAGACTGCGCGCACTGGTTCGGAAATTCCGGAACCCTGTCGGGTGAAGGAACCGTTCACTCTCCAAGGCGCAGAGGATTAGGATACGCGTGTTACATGATCCCCATTCTATTCTGATCACTCAACACAATCGAAGCGGCGAATGCCTGGTCCTTGCGAGTGCCCGGATTTCTTCAAAGCATTTGAAGAAATAAGAAGCTCACTAGAGGAATGAAGAAAGATGAAGAGGCCAGAGAGAACGAGAAGAGAAGGAAGAAAAGACGAATGAAAACATAAATTAGCTCACTAGACCATTTACGCACTTAAAAATCACACACAAATTAACACATACAAGGACAAGAGCATGAAGAACACAGAACTGAACAAATGAAGAATACACATACGTCTTGAAAAGTTCTATATTCTGATAATTTAATTCAAAATACAAAGGGCTCATATAATTTAAATTAACGGTATATTTGTTGTTAGTGAGCACAGAAGAAAACTATTTGACATACAGTGGATTCAAGGGCGTATCCAGCTCAAAACGTAAGATGGGGAATATTTTTGAATTCCACCTATATCAAACAGAATTGAATGTCTTGCAATAATACATACTAACATTAAAAACACCATTTATTTAAAACAATCATTTTTTAAACAATAGTATGTGAGGATTAGTTGCAAAATTTTCAACTACATCTGTTACTAAATGTTCCATATGGAAAATTGGTATCTACCACAACTCTTAAGGTGGGGAACTGCCTCAGCTTGCGTACACCCTTGAGTGGATTAATACAAGGGAGTGGGAATTGAGTGGTTTTTATTTACTATTGCATATCTGTACTTATACTAGATAACTGAATTTAAAGCACCAAAATAGTATTCATTATATTAATATTGTGCAAATTGTGCAAATGCTTTTTTTTTTATCTTAAGATTTAAAAACATGTCTTTTTTAATCAGTTAATAACTTAGTTTATTATCTCCCCACATGGTCATATGCAGTTTGCAACTCCTTTTTTGACAATAAAGTTTATTTATATTTAATATTAACATATGACAATTAATAGTATCACAGATAAAGCTAATTAGAGATAACTCATAATTAAATAAATAAACTTTATTGTCAAAAAAGCAGTTGCAAACTACATTTAGAAATCTCACTATGGATTTACTTAATTAAAAAAATACAAACTGCGTTCATTAAATTCCATTCAGAAATTATTTTTTCGGCCCGGTCATCATATGTTATTGGCATAATGTTTTGTTCTTTTCATCCAAAATATTTTTCTTGATACAGTGCCTAATAAGTAAATTAATGCAGAACTATCATTTGGTAATCATTAAGAGGAACAAGAAATTCGTACATTACTGAATAACAAAAATAAAATGTACATAAATTTACTTTCAACATACCGACAAATAAAGAACAAATAATGTATAAATTTGTCTTTAAATTCATCAGTTAATTATCTCTGTTGTGTACTATATTGTACCAGAGTCGATTCTTTATTTTTCTATGTATATAGATTTGCAATATGTAATATATAATGCAATAGAAAATATGGGTATAGTTTTGCAAGTATTGCAATTTGTAGGGATTGTAATTGCAATATACAGGGATGACTCTTAATGCAGGTATTTCCTTACAGATTAAATATTTTTTAGTGTTAACACAAAAGCAACAATTAATTCAACAAAATAAATTTATTTTAAGGTCAAAAGAGTTATTACTGTAATTTTAATAAGGTTAGTTTATTTATTTTATTTCTTATTTATTTATTTAGATGCTTTTTGGCAAAAAGAGGTTCAGGCCATGAGACCTGCTCTTCCACCTAACCGTTANAAGAGGTTCAGGCCATGAGACCTGCTCTTCCACCTAACCGTTAGAATTGAGAAGGAGAGATGTCGGGTAGAAAGGGAACGCATGGTACCGAACTGACATTTGTCTGGAGTAGGTGAGGGAAACCTGGCTGAAAACCTCACCTAGATCGGCTGAGCAGGGTTTGAACCCACGCTCTACCACTCAGGGGGATTGTGGAAGCGAAGACACTACCACTAGACCAACACTGTCACTATCAATAGACCACAACATAATATCTATTTCAGAGTTATTGTAGTTCATAGAAAGAAACAAATTCATTAGTCCTAGATATAAGTGGCAAAAGAATTTATTATTCTAACATAAACATGCGACATCCATCTACTATTAGTTTTCTCTATTGTTTTCCCTATTGTAAGCAACAAACCTTCACTCACTGCAACCAAACATTTTTTATTTCTTCTCTGGAGCATTCTATATTTTTTTATGTCCAAGGCAAACAATTTGTTTTGATTTCCCCACACTATAAGTAATAATGTTTGGATTATCAGAGCCAGTTGGAAGGAAAAAACATTTTCCATAATAAAAATTATGATTACTGAATTATTGACAAAGGGATTTTATCCTTCTAATTTAGTGTCATTGAAGAATTCTGATAGAAACTTAGATAGACCAATGTGTGTACACTTAATGAAGATAGAATTTTAACTACATGCTGCAACTAAATTAGTTTCCAAAACAATTAACCCTCAAACACACATGCTGGGGTGGAATCCACACCCAATAGCTATGTTTTTCATTGGTTATACAATAATTTTATTCCGATTGCTGTTTACCTCTTCTCCATCACCAACTCAGTACACTGAGCTTTAATCGGTTTTCGCACACTTACCCTCCCGTCAAAGAGTCATTGTCTACTGTGTGGGGTGTGTTCTTGCTACAAAATATTTCCAATTGTCACAATGCTCTGAGGCACCGCACCTAGAAGGATGTATCACTTTCTAGGTGTCTACCCTCACATCTCGGTCAGTTACCCAATTCACCCCAGCTTTTAGGGTTGGGGTAGGGTCGATGAGAGGTAATTCTAGTTGCAAGAAAGGACAAGCAGTACTTATTTGGCACGGCTGGGCCTTGAGAGCCCAAGAATTTTGTTGTCTGAGCAGGAGTATCATTTGTACACTTTAAGGTTTTTTATTGTGTTTAATACTTTTATTACTTCAGTGTTTTGAACTTCTTACTGATTTTTTGGAGCTGGTAAGTGTACTTGTTCAATAAAATGGATAGATTTACTAAAGAGTAGGTGAGAATAAGAACCTTGTTCAAAAGTGTGAAGGAAACTTACGAACAATCTGTCTTGAGTGATCAAAACCCCCAGTGCTCAAAGATAGGAAATTACATGAATAAAATATAAAATTACTTTCACTTTATGTCATTTCTGCATGGATGCAACAAGTTTTTAACATTTTAAAGCATATTTTACATTGTTTTTTCTCACTTTGATTAAAAAAGTTGATACATTACATGCTTAATTTACTTTTAAAAATTTTAACATAAAAACATTAGTTTTACAAAACTAATTATTTGTTTCACTCTTCCTCTAGCAAAAAAAATTTTTTTTTCAATTCTGAAAAAAGAAGAGGGTAAAACTATATAGTATTTTATCTCGTATATAGCACAAAGTTTTATAAAAATGTGCTGTTCATAGATTTATAGTTTTTCAGTTCAAAAGATGGTTTCCAGAATGTAAGTAATAACAAAATTGCATTATCAAAATGTTTCTCTTTGTGATAAGAAAGTATGCTATGAAAATGATAACAGATTACTTCATTTAAACAACATTTAATTTGGGGTGGAATTCATCCCGCATGTGTTTAAATTCCAGTTTTTGGCATATGTGCTTGAGGGTTAATAACAAATATTAATGAACATGATATATTCCTTTTCTGAAACCACATTTCCTACGCCAGTGTAATTTAAGTAAATTTTGTTGAGTTTATTGATACATTAAATTGAAATAATGAAATTACGTATTATTTTTATTAGAAAAATAATCTTAGAAAAGTAATAAAATGAAACTTTCTTTCTATTTTCCTTCAGACAAAAAAAGCTGATTCCAGGTTTATATTATTTCATGAGATATTATGAAGAAAACCAATGTGAAAGTTTTTTGAGACCCACAAGTATACAAGTTACATTCTGACAATTGAAGTATTAAAGCATAAAAATTGTAAAATTAATACTTTGGTTTCTCTGGTTACTAATGAATTGAACCAAGCAGAAAATTGTTGAAACATCAAATACGAATAAAAAAAAACAATAAGATAAGAAAAGTAGTCGGATATTAAATTCTTGAGAATGTGCCTAAAAAATCAGAAAACATTGCAGCACTGAAATGGGGTGATTTAAGTGCGATGGCGTTCTATTATTATGGTTGCATTTCCAAATTCTTATCTTTATGATTATATAATAGGACAATCGTGCGATGAATGTTGTGTACGAGTAGATAAGACGACTCATTTGGTTAAGTGGTTGTTTAAAAAAAGTTGCAGAAAGTGCGGAGAACGAAAGATAACCAAGATTCGCTGGGAACCCTGGATACAGCTCATATTATCAAGAAATGACTCGTGACGACAGTATATTGCAAATGTTTAAAACTATGAGCTACGAGGAGTCTAGAGATACGTTCCCACTTTCCAAAGTATGTTGGTTTCTGTTTCGTGGTTTGTTCAGATGGTATAATTGAGGTTAAAATACACTCTTAAATTAAACGATTGTTTTTCCACTAAACCGGAATATGCTGAGGAATTGTTAGAAAATTGGTGAAGAGCATTATTCGAGAGGAAAGAAATGGGTTGATTATAGGAGAAGGATATAATCATTCATTTTATGGACTTCTGTTTCGATTTAATTGACGAGATATATCAGTGTTTTAAATTTTACCAGACCCAGAAATGCATTAATGGAAGAACCTGTCAGGAACCTGCGCTTGAGCAATCATGTACATCCTCTTCCTAATTGGTGAACTCTAGTTCATCAGCTGTACTGTATCGGGAAGATAATCAATGTCAGGCAAGGACAGGCCAATAGGCCCATAATTTTAATACTATGTAGATTTTAACTATAATTTTGATACCACAAAGACTAGTTATTTTTTGTGGTACCTAAATTATAATTAGCTGAGTTCCGTGGGGATCATAGACAAAATTGGTGTTACATTTTCACAAGTTTGTATGATGTCATGAATGTCACAAGATCATTATAAATTATCTTTTAAGCCAATTGTGAAGATAATCACTAATCTAGAAAAAAAATTATCTCCATTTTATGATTATTGGGCATAAGATTTGATTTATTGTATTTAATGGGCAGCATTTCTCTGGTACAATTCGTCACTGGTAGTGGTTTAAATAAGTTATGTCATATACACACTACATACTCACATTTTTTTATTTTTAGGAAATTTCTTTTTTGTCTCCTAGAGTGGAGAACAGAAATTCATAATTTGATTTAAATTACTGCATCACACTCCCTAAAGAATTGAAGAAATGAAATAGAAGAAAAAAGTTTAATAATTTATTTTTTGTTGTTATAGGGCTGGCTCTTCGGGAAGAATCCTTTTAAGTGTTTTGTAGAAGGAAAATTTGAACATTCAAATATAAGAAAAGAAGACAGTTTAGAACCTATCAAAGATCTGTGTACAAAAGAAAGTGTTGCAACTTTCTTTGCGCCTGCGAAAAATGATATACAAGCTGTCTTACAGTCATCGTCACAAGGACAAAAAGTGTGGAATGGTTTGGATCCCCATTGTAGGGGAGAACTGCTTTCTCAGTAAGCTTTTAAATTGTGGAATTTTCTTTTCTTTTCTTTGTAGTAGATAAGAATTTATTTTGAGTTCCACTTTACGTGAAGGATAGATTTCTGACTCCTTAAGATTTAGTCATAACATGACCCACGTGAAATCATATTTTTAAAATAATTTGTAACTTTATTTATCAGTTATTATGATTTCACATGTATTTCATTTTTACCTAAAAAATGTACTTCCATTTAGTATATTCAATTTATGTGTTAAAAGATAGTTATTAAGATCATTCTTTTTTTTTAAATCTTGTGTAGATTCCATTTATGCCTATAATTGTATTAAGATATTATGTCTCATTCCTTGCCACATTCAGGATTACCACGAAGTTTGAAGAGAAAAAAGACTTTCTTAGCGAAATAGAAGCTTTGACCTTGGGTTCAAATCTGTTTGATGCCAAAAGAGAAGAAATACCAAGAGTATGTGCTTATTTTTATAACAATGCTTTGATGTCTCATTCTGTTGAACAATGGGAAGGCAACAACAATGGTAAAATCACATTATTGTGAACCTTTTTGCTCTTAAAATAGTTGAGATTTAAAATACCATAATAATAACTTAAATATTAGTTATAACAGACAGGGAACATTCACCCCACTTCTATACATTTGTAATAAATAAATTAATAATTTACTGCAAAAAGGTCAATTTTAAACTGTTTACAATTTTGGTAAGACAATAAGCTAATTTGCTCTCTGACAGCAAGCAAGGGATTATCCCATCAATTCTAATCAAACTGACCAAAGGAAAACCTGATTCAGATTAAATTTTTGTTTTCTAGTCTGGATTTGCTTACTTATTTAGTCCCTAGGTTGTCTTGCTACAAAAATCTCATCATTGTTATTTATTCTTCCAACATAATGAAAATAAAAAGTATCTTGATCCTTAAGTAAACCAGCAGGTCAGTAGCGATATTAAAAACTTAAAATAACTTACAGCAGAGTCACTACAATAAATTATGTATTGAGTTATGTCAACCACTCCAAATTCTGTTGGTGAACAATCTTAAGTCAAAATACATATATCCCCACAAAGGAACACTAAAGGATCTCTCGAATCTTACAACCTTTTGATGGACAAATAACACTTATCTTGTGCTTCTAAGAACACAACATTTCGACACTAGATTTGAGTCATTTAATTTTTTACTCCTGAAGACAACTCAAACGAGTCAAAACATTGTGTTCTTAAAAGCACAAAATTAATGGTATTCGTCCATCAAAAAGTTGTAAGTCTTAAATTGCTAACTTGTCTTAATTATTTAATGAACATGAATAGCAGAATTCAATTGACTTATTACAGTGCTCTGGCATCAGTGGTGACAGTTTTCTCTGTGTGTAAATTACCTGAAGATAATTTGATTATCTGAAAACAAACTTTTAACAAGCATTTCTTTCTTAATCTGGAGTCGTAAGGTGATACAATCTTTCTTTCTCTGTGTGTAGGTGTTGTTTTAGTGATTTTGCCAGTACCAGTCCCTCTGTTCGCTTTGTCGGCCCTCACATCATCAGCTTTGGCAGCCGGTTGCGCTGTGATTCTCAATCCTCAAGTGCAACCCTTGTCAGCGTTTGCATTGGCTGACCTCTGCTCACAAGCAGGGTAACTATCAACTACTAAGCAATCAATATTTTGTATATGTCATCTCATGTAAGTAGGTAATAAATAAGTTGTAAAACTGAATTGAGGCAATAATAATCAAAGTAATTTAGTGACATCTATTTCACTTTTCATCATAATCACCCTGAACATTCAGACACTTATCCCATCTCTTTACAAGTCTTTGAAAGCCGGTGACAAAGAAGTCTTTTGGGTGCTGCTGCTGCCAACAAGTAACCTCTTGGAACCCGGACGCTCCCCATCTCTGATGCTTTGCCTTCCCTCGTTAAACTTCTGGATCAAATGGCACACAGCCGTCTGTGAGAAACAGTTGTCACCGTACACGGGATGCATTTCGCATTACACTTTGACTTCTGAGAACAGTCCTTTGACCCACAAAAAACACACAACTGTCCACCGCTCTTCTTGTGTACACTCATGCGACATAACTGCCATCGTGCATTGGCTGCCTCTGACTGACTGTGTACCTATGACGTGTCACTCAACCTATATGCATTTGCTGCCATCTGCTAACTAAAATTGTGCTCGTAATTTAAAGTGGTATAAGGGAAACTGATGTTAGCAACTTATATATTGACTTGCCCTCGTAATGTCTCATTATTAAGCTTTCTGATACTATTTTAATTTCATACTCAAGCTTTCCTATCAATTAAAAGTTTTCTCAGTTAATCACAGGAGTTTTGAGAAAATCAACGGGAAAAAAAGGGGACTTAATACATGAATAGCCTTTTTGTAAAAATCATTTCATGAAGAACTTGTTGGAAATTTCCTAGAAAACAGTAAGTTCATGTATTTGTCTTTGCTGAATATATTTCTGTTTATGCATTGGATTTGAGAAATTACTTTTACATAATGTAGATGTTGCAATGAAGTTTTAAGTGTGTATCGTAATTTTAATTTGGCATTTCTGATAAGACATCAATGAAGAATTGTAATTTAGATGATGGTTTCACTTGGATCCATTTTCTTTGCATGATAACACTTGTGCCTTTGGTTCTCAGATTGTAATAGAAATAGAATGAAATTATTTTAATTTTCTTTATGACCTTATAAGTAGACATATTTTATTTGCAGTCACTATGTTTCAACCGCTATTTCAGTCATCATCGGGTGAATGTGTATAAAATATATATGGTGTGCTTGTGTTTGTTTGAGCTGTATGTACATCTGAAGTAAATAAGTAATTACAAATATTAAAATTCAAAACTACATGAAGTGTCACTCCTAAAGCGTGTCATCATAATAAATTGTATTAATCATGACTTACCATGATTAATGGGAGAAACTATTATTATTATTATTATTTTAAGATATATTATTTTAAGCTCATTTGGAAGAATAATGTTTCCCATATAACTTCACTACAGTTTACCTTAAGGTCAGGAATATACTTTCAGGTGACCTTACAGCCCCTCAGGTGGTAACGTTCTTGCTCTTCACAGAGTCATCCCGGGTTCACTTCCCGGTGGGGCTAGAAAAGTGAATCCACCTTCCTCTATCCACCTCCTGCTACTATCACTAACTCTTTCTATTACTAACTACTCCTACTAACCCCTCCACGTGTGCCAAGTTGTTGGTAATCCCAGCTAGCCGGCCACCTACTAACTATAGCCTACCACCCAACTCCTACCTGCTATCACTCCATGTAGATAAGCTTCAAGAGCATGCTACATGTCCCATTTACAGATACTGCAAATAGATGGTGACCTTACTGCCATTTTAAGCTGATTTGGGAGATACATTAAGCCACCACCCAATAGTTATGATGGCAGACATCCAGTCATGCTGAGGCTGGGAGTTAAACCTCCCAAAGGCGTAGACTGTGAGGTAAATTCTGGTGAAGTTGTGTGGAAAATACATGATTAAAGTAATTTATTATTTTACATGAATTGTTGCTGTTAAAATCACTTGTCTCTGTCATTATTGATAGAATGTTTGTTTTAGCTTGCCTCCTGGAGTGCTCAATGTGGTTGCAGGTTCTTTTATATCCTCAGCCAAAGACCTGCTGAAGGAGTCCAAAATTGTGACACAGATTGTCGTTTGGGGCACAAAGATGACAATTAAGCAAGCAAGCATGGAGCTAGTCCCTCTTGGTCTTCCCATCCTGCCTTGTATGTTATTATTTAATTGTACAGTTTATGATGTAGGTTTGATAAATGTAGAGATATGACATTTTTGCTGGGGATAAATAATATTTGACTATTCATATTTTTACTAATTGTTTTTCGTGGAAAAGAGATATTAAAAATATCCTAGTTATTGTATCTGCTTCAAAAATATATTGACTTAACAATTTGGGTAGATTGTACATCTGGAAAATTGGGAAGAACATTTTAAATTTTCTATCCTCAATGAAAATGATTTTATCTCCAAGCTCATCGAACTTGGAACATAACAGAATGTTTATGATCTGTTGGTGGAAAGACACTCGCCCGAAAAAAATGTTTTACATTTAAAAATATTTGTGAAAAGAGAATTTATATTAGTTGATGTACTGTGCTTCTTTGTCTTTCCGTAATTCTCAATTTACTAAACGACAACTGAAGTTTACCTTCCCTTCATAATATTTTTCAAAATTAGTTAAAATAAATGATTTTATCACCATGATGAAGGTAAACTCTTAAAGCATTTTACGATGGTAAGAAAGTAAACATTAATTAAGGGTACCAAATCAAACGACCCTATTTTTTATGAAGAGTCATACATTTACACTAAAAACACAAATAAATAAAATAACATCCATAGCCAGAAGATCACCCACAAATCATTTGATTTGGTATTCATTATATATGCAGTCAGAAAATATAACTAATAAATTGAGGATTTTGTGAATTTGTTAAAGTAAAGAATAATTTTATTTGGAAAATCTTGTGTATAACAGTGTTTTATTCTTTGTTTTCAGTTTATTATGGCAAAGCTATCAGTATAGTTTTTGATTCATGTGACATACAAACAACGATTGATGTTTTGTTGAAGAATATGAGATTTACTAAGTACCAGGTAAATTACGTACATATTGGTAAATTAGTTTATTGTACTCGATGTGGTCATATGCAGTTTGTACTGCTTTTTTGACAATAAATTTATTTATTTTATTTTTTTATTTATTCTCAGTTTATGTTTATATAGATAATTTATTTTTATTTATTTAATTAAACCAGAAGTTTACATGAAACATACAATTCATTACAATAATACATTATTACAATATAAGTTCGCAAAGAGGCAGTAACCTGTGTTAGGGATCTGGCAACTTAAAACTAAAAGGTAAATAAAAAATAAAAAAGAATCAATTAATTTTAATTATTTTTTTAAAATCAATTGATTGGCGCAATTAAAACAAGTCAAAAGAGAATTAACCAAGTGTAACACAACATTAAACATTTGATACAAAAATCTTTCATGTAATTAAATCATATTTATTGTATATATTTATATATATAAAATAATGTGAAACATTATACATTTTCTTTGATCTATTATTTTTATTTGTTTTTTTATAACCGCTTTGGTATAATACCTAACTTTATATTCATTCGGTGAAAGGTTGAAAAGTTTAATAGCAACTATCAAACTCTACATATCACTAATTTTTTTATGTAAAATAGGAAGAGGGATGACCTTATTCCTGTTTATACTAGAAGGTCAATGAATTTAGATTAAATAAATTATTATATACATCTTTTTGTATGGTTGACAAAATTTAACTGTAAAATATACAGAAATATTGGCTGTCTGGGTGGGGCTGTACCTTCATGAAAACTTCCAACATTTTGGCCATCACACTGTCTATTTTGAAAAGGCCAAAATATTGCAATTTTTGTAAGGGAAAGAATCGTGCAGAAATAGATATAGTTTTTTATTTAATACAGTGCTTTTGATGATTGGCTTTGCTGCCTTTGCTTCCTCTTCATCCCAGAAGGCACTTATTTCCTGTTAAGGGACAGTCTTGATTTTTATATCTGAGTCCTTATTTGTCATAGTGTAGCTCTACATGAAAACATTTTTTTTTTAATTTCAGCATCCTTGGAGTGTAAGTAACTTATTTGTGGAAGAATCTATCTTTGAACGTTTTGTAACTGCACTCCAGCAATGCCTATCCAAGATCCGGATTGGCAGTGCGCGTATCACAGGAGTTGAAGTAGGTCTCCCTGAGACAGTTTCTGAGGAGGAGAACATCACTTTGTCTTCTGCACTCAAGGAATTTGCTGCAAGGGGTATAAAGGTAATCCTTCTTTAGCTCTCCTTCATCTTATTCTTATGAGAAGTACTGTGACTATTTAAAAAAATCAAGACTCCACTGATTGTAATGCTTTGTCCTGATTAGTTGATTTGGTTGAGTTTAAAACTTTTCTTCCTTATTCTTTCATTAATAATAGTAATTGGTGGCAAATTTATTACTAATATTTTTCATTGACTTAAAAATTTTGAACTTTAAAATTGTGAATTTTAACTTTAAAATATTAGGTACTTGAAAACAATTGTACAGAAAGTGGCCAACAAATAACTGTAAGTTCCTAAGGTATTTTTCATCTTAAACGTTCTAAATAATGTATTATAGATTCCTATTTTCATTTATTTCTTTTTTCTCATATTTTTTATTTATTATTATTATTATTATTTCATTTTTTTGAAGCTCTGTATTAAGGGGAATATTCTGGCAAATGTGTTTGTGCTTGCAAAATATTCTGACATTTGCTAGAATACAGAGTCTGAAAATGCTGACAAATAATAATAATAATAATAAATTTATTGTCAAAAAANGTACAAACTGCGTATGACCACGTGGAGGACAATAAACTAATTTACTCTCCGGAAGCAAGCAAGGGACCATTCCATCAATTCCGATCAAGGGCCCTAAGGCAGAGGTGGATTCAAAAATTTCAGTAAAAGTTCCTAGATAAGATATTAAATTAGCTGCAAGTTATAATACATATATAATGTCAATATGTTTGTAATTTAACGCAAATATGTTTGTAAATTTACATGTACAAGTTATTATCGAACTATAGATTATTCTGAGTATAGTGTTTAAAAATCATAAGAGTTGAAAAAACACTAAATTCACGATTTATTGTTACAATAAACACGCCCCTAGACAAAACCTAGAGAACCTGTATTAGAAATCCGCCTCTACCCCAAAGAAAAACGGAGAAAAACCCGGGCCAGGATGGTCAGCAAAAAAGCTTTTGCCTTGAAGTTTTAGAGAAATAAAGATTGGTAAAACTATTTCTCACTTTCAATATTTAATAGAATGAATAAATCATTCTTTTCGTAGCCAATTACAAAAGAAACTTTTTTGTATTGCAACAATGCTCTTTGTATACAATGAAAGCATAAAAATCAAAATGAGATCCACCAAACCCAATGTAGTTTTAAATTAAAGAAGTTGCTTAGATAATTTAAAACTTTTAATGGTTTGAAATTATTCTTATTATTATTCTTGAAATTATTTGTAGATATGATGATGGCAGTTATCAAATTCTGAAGTATTGTGACATATAATAAAAATTGTTTACAAAAAAAGGTCACAGGAATAATTTCTATTTAATTATGATTGTGGATGTGAATAATGTTAATTTTGATGGTTTGATCTGTGATATCTGTTATTATTAATCCACAATCCAACCATAGTGGCGTTGTGGTATCGTCTTTACTCCCAGTGTACTGTTAAGTGGGACAGCGCAGTCTGTTAGGCTGAAATGGTGTGAGGCTTCCCCTCAACTACTCTAGACCAATGTTTGTTCAAAATCTTCTCTTTCCTTGTTCCTTTTATGCAAATCATATGGGTAGATGGAAGAGCAGGTTTCATGGCCTATACGTCATCGTATTTAAATAAATAATAAAGTAAATAATCGCGATATTAATTTTTGTTACAAAATTGAACATTGTGGCATTTTCTGTTGCAGGTGTACCAACCTCCTTCCTCTGGTTCCACCTTCTTTCCTCCTACATTAATCATTGGGACAGACGGTGAAACCAACAGCGTGGAGAAAGACTATGATCCCCTCCCTTTTGTTTCCCTGGTGCCCTTCCGAGGGACCAAAGATGTCATTTCCTTTGCTAACAAGAACCACTTTGGAGTGGCTGCATCAGTGTGGACCAACTGCTCTGCTCTTGCTCTACATGTGGCCTCCAACTTACAGGTAATCACTTCTCTTTAGGAGGAGATAACCTAGAAAGCTCTTGAATCACAGGAATCAACATCCCATAAATATTTCACCCACAGTACCTGAGTCACCACAACTACTTTTAAGTTCGTATTTTGTTTTAATCATCATTTTTACCATTTATTCCTTTTCTGGAAGAATGCTTTCCTCTTCATTGTCCAATTTAGGTGGAACTTGCATTATGGAAATAGGCTGTCATTGCATATATTTATTCTGTGTATCCTACGTGAGGAGAAGATATGTAATAACTTTCAGCCAGGTGAAAATGGCGATGAGCCGGGTTCGATTCTCGGCTGTGTCTCATGTCTTCTTGGGTTTAGCTCTGGGTGGAAATGGTGCACAGTTGTGGAAGGTGAACAGGTGGTGTAGTGGTTAACACCCCTGCGATCAATATAGGAGTCCCGGGATCAATTTCCGGCTCATCACCATTTTCACCTAATCGAAAGTTATGAGACCGCCATCAGATGAATCCATCACACATTCACATACTCATATTAAATTAAAATTTCATGCTGTACGGTCACTGTATTATTTCTAAGTTTTCATGTAGTGTATAACAAGATCTTTTTATAGGTTGGTACTGTTTGGATAAATGAGCACGGAACAGTGGATGCATCCATTCCCTTTGTCAGCAGGAAACACGGTTTCGGCTGCATCGGAGGTTTCCAAGGTTAGATTGTATTACTTCACTCTACATAATTCAATTCTTGTTCCACCATGTACTTTCTTTTTTGCAAATTCATATGGGGATATTAAAATATGGTGAGGAGTAAATTGGTTTATTAGTTATTTAATAAATAATTTACTCAAAACTAAAACTGAATAACACCATGTGGAGAACATTAAGATAATTTACACTTTGAAACAAGCTAAAGACCATTACATTATTTTTAATCAAAGTTCCCAAGACAGCTAGAAAAATCCAATCCAGGATGGGGATATGGAACGTCCACAAACTTGCCAAGTTTGAGTACATGTTGGGGGAAAAATTAATAAATAATTAATAAGGAAAATTATTAATGTGTAATTTCTGTGAGTATACTTGGAGGTTGTGGAAACACAATATTGTATTTACTTTCAATTTTTCCCAACCACGAATATTTTGTAACTGTTCATTTTTTCTTGAAGCACATGTTCCCTGATTGTAGTTTGAGTGATCATCTGTGGTGTTTATTTAGGGTTGCAACAAATAATGTTAAGAAGTGGGTGCTCCCAGCAGACGACTCCAGTGTCGGAGGAGGTGCGAGTTGAGGATGTGAAACAGCCAGTCAACAAAGAGAACTCCCCTTCTTACGGAGCACTTGAAAAGCCATTAAGCAGGTATGTGGAAGTCAATAGGTCTCACTTTCATCAAGTGAAGCTACATGTATTTTTCATGTCCTTTTTTATAATGTGGTAAGACTCGGGTCATAAGGTGGATCTATCGTGAAATGATTTGGATGTGGGAGATAATGTGTTGTAATTTCAAATTAGTTGTAATTTTAAATTTTTTCTAGATATTGTTTTAATTTTTGCAAAATTGTAATGCTTTCCTTCTTAGTGTATTTTTATGGAAAACATTTCTCTTGACACTGTTTACAAAAACGTAACACAAGTATGGAAATTATTTCTTCTTGGTTTTCATTTTTGATTTTGTTATAGTGATCACCTATGAGGGTGTTGTATACAGGTTCGTTTCGTATCTTTGGTTACAGTTTTAAAAAAGTACTTTCTTCCACTCTGCTTCATGCAGTATCATTGAAATAACCTTCTGGTGGTCAAATCACGCACAATGTAGGAACACGGTAAATGGAAGATATAGTCATGGACACAAACAATTTTTTTTAAATATCCGTACATCAACTGACACAGAAACTTTAAGCACTGAAGGTGGTCGCCATGCAGCCAAAAAAGTCTTATGCCTCGGTAGAGAATGACAGAGTGACAAAATCTTTTATTGTTTGTGGTGAACAGTCTGTCAAAACCAGACCTATCTCTGCTATGGAAGATGAAGTTTTTTATTACACCTGTGTTGTCAAGTTCTATTAAAGTACCATGTATGCGGATTTATTGCATTATAGCTCAGTATCCTATACTTAAAATTTACTCAATATCTTAAAACTCTGTCTAGAACTTTCAAAAATTGTTACTTATGTTTTCACATAGTGTTCAACTTAAAATGTTCATGCAAATGAATGATCTGCTCTGCTATAACAAAATTATCATATCCTGTTTTTAATTTCAGGAGGAATTAATATTTAAATTTACTTAGGAAACATTTCAAGTCAATTTTAGGTATTACATGATCTCTTAAAAATTAAAAAATGGGCACAAAATGTTTCGTAGTTTGAGGAGGGCGGTTGCCCCCTTAGCCCTCCCTCTGATAAAGCTCTACAACTGTGTTTTAAATGGAGTCGGTGTGGCTCAGTGGGTAGAGCACTGAGTTGCCGGCTGCATGGCCGGGGTTCGATCTCCGGTGGATTTTTCATCACACCTCAACATGTAGACTGACTCCCAGGCCTACTCAGCCTGCTCTAAAACGAGTACCAGGGTCTATCCTGGGGCAAAACCAGTCGGAGCAAGATGCTGACCACATCTCCTCCTAATGCCAAAGTCAAGCTCTACCCTCCGTAAATCCCTTGGGCATCTTTGGGGCTTGTTCAGGGATAGTTTGACAACTGTGTTTTCCGAGTACATACTTAGTACTTAAAAATGATGTGAGTCACTTGTCTAGGAGTGATGTCAGTAAAGCTGTCGATGCTGCTAACGCTGCCTTACTGCCATGGAGGAAACTCAGTGGACCTGCAAAAGCTTCCTTACTGTTCAATGCAGCAAAAATGTTACAAGAGTGCTCTGAAGACTTTGTCAGGTATTTACCTTGCATTTTCTGTATTATTAATTAATATTAGATGCAATACAGAATTGCAAGTGACTTTAGAATGTCTACATTTTTGACAAATTTGTACATCTCCCCCTGCAAAGTTAATTGAAAACCCATTTTTTTTAATGTGGCTTACTACATGTCATGTATGCAGAAAGTATTATAAATTTTGATTTTGAATTATTTTTCTTTCCGTTTTGAATGATTTTTACTACTATTTCATGTTTATCCAGTTCATTTGCTTTAATTTTCTCAATTTGTATTTTGAAAAGACTGATTTCAAAGTTTTATTTTTTGTGTTATACTGAAAACTTTTCCTTGTGTGTATTCCACGTATTACAGTGTTTACCAGGTATATTAAAAAGGAAATGAAAAAGATGTTCCCTCAATCTTAATATATTTTACTTACTTTCTTTAGATGTTTTGGAATTATATAATTTAAAAATTTTTAATATAAATATTTTTGTGCTATGTAATCAAATCCCTCTGAGACTTATATTCAAAGGTGAGTGACTAGACTACAGAGTCTTCACCCAAGAGCTATGCTGTTGGCCTATCTCTTCCTGTGATGATGTCAAGAAAATGTTAAGATTTATTCCTATGTGTATATGTGACATAATATCACTTTGACTTTTGCATTAAAAAATGTTTTTTTTTATTAACCCACTGTTGTTTTGAGTTTTCTTAGAATTTTGTGCAACCACTGGGGCCTAATTATTTTCATTGCCCCAGTAACACATTCAATGACAATTCTTCAGGGTCTCTAGAACTGTGTTTATATTTATTTTGACATTTTAAAGATATTTGTAATAGAATTAAGAAATAGATGAATTGAATTGACGTGTGTTTTCTTAAAAAAAGAAATATTTTATTTATTTTTAAAATGAAATTTTTTTAGTGTAATGCTCTCGGTTTCCTCTTCCAATTTGTCTGAACCGTCACTACTTTCTATACAAGTATATTCAATATCACCCGTGTCTACATTGTCCAATTCCTCATCACTGTAATTTTAGACTATCACCCACTTGGCAAACTCACTAGATCCAACAAATATTTTATTCCATAAATGCATTGACTCTGCCATGATCTTGTACTTCAACAACTACAACCATTTCACTCAAACACCAGTATAAAATAAAATATTGGCGGAGAACAATCGATATTTAACAATGAACTTCTGAAAGATTCAGAGAACTAGAAGAAATTAAGACATGAATGATATCTAGTAACAATAAGTTGAAATCTGACCTCAAGTTCAGGCACTGTTCGTCCTCTGCATTTGTGGGACTTACTCATGGGATAAGAAAATGGATTCATTATTATCAGAACTGCATTTTGGTGCCTCAAGCATTTCAAGGGCTGCAGGGCGTTTACCTCCCTCTCTCACCCAACCCATCCCATTCCAACTCCCTCCCTTCCCCAGCCAAAAATATGATTCTCTTAAAATCAATAGAATTTTGTTTGTTTGTAGTGGCAAAGCATGTTAATTTTTTGAGTTATGTGTGGTATTATTATGAAAATTTATTGACTTTGATCAAGAATTATTAATTTTGTCTTAAACAATCATTGCTTTAAAATTATATTAAATTGAAAATAAATAATTTCAGCGCATGTTTATGTTGATTTGGTGATAAAAAATGTATAAATTAATTTTTTATTTGTTAAGAAAAAAATTTACTTGGGGAGTTTTTCACTGGAGTTATTCCAATTTTCACTGGAGGGCTACTTTTAAAAAAAATATGTTTTCTTGATATTCATAGACATTTTTCATGGTGTAAAATAGTGCTTGTAATAAATGTCTTGTAATTTGTTGTAATGTACAAAATTTTTATTTAATATATTTTTCCTTATAATTTCTGATTTAAAGAATTATTCTATACGAGGTGTGGCTATAAAATAACGGGACTGACGCTGCAGTGGAACGAGTGCGCATGCGCCATCCAACATTGACCAACAGCTGTTTAGTTTGAGACTTCCTCTTCAGAATGCAGTTAGTCTCATTTCTGTAAACAACATCGTTGAGTCATAACCTTCATTTAAGTTAGTGTTGTTATTTTGTTTTGCCGGAAAAATGGTTAGCGTGATAATAGAGCAACGAATTGTTATTAAATTTCACTTTAAACTTGGAAAAACCGCTACCGAAACCTATAATTTACTAAAAGAAGTGTATGGCAGTGAATGTTTATCGCGGACTCGTGTTTTCGAATGGTTTAAGCGTTTTCAAGATGGTCGACAAGACGTTGAAGATGATTCGCGGCAAGGTCGTCCTTCAACATCAAAAACGGATGAGAATGTCAAAAAAGTTGCTAATTTGATTCGGTCTGACCGTCGATTAAGTATTCGTGCAGTTGCTGAATCTGTAGGCATTGATAAAGAATGCATACGGCAAATTTTACGTGACAATTGGAACATGCGAAAAGTGTGTGCATAAATGGTACCAAAAATTCTCACGGTTGAACAACAATCAGCTCGCACAAATGTTTGTACTGACACTTTGAATGCCATTGAAAATGACTCAAATTTATTGGAAAGGATAATAACATGTGATGAATCGTGGTTTTTTACTTATGATCCGGAAACGAAGCGCCAATCCATGCATTGGAAGACCCCAACTTCACCGAGAGCCAAAAAAGCAAGAATGAGCAAGTCAAAATTTAAAGCAATGATGATTGTTTTTTTCGATATTCATGGGATTGTGTACCTTCACTGGGTTCCTGAAGGTCAAACAATTAATCAACATTACTACCTTGAGGTACTTGGTAAACTACGTGAAAGAGTAAGAAAAAAACGACCAGAAATGTGGAAGGACAAATCATGGGTTTTACACCAAGACAATGCGCCAGCTCATTCCGCGTTATCTGTTAAGCGGATCCTGACCAAGTTCAGCATCCCAGTGTTAGAACATCCACCTTACTCACCAGACCTAGCACCATGTGACTTTTATCTTTTCCCTAAGGTGAAATCTGCTTTGAAAGGTACGAGATTTGAATCCGTAGAAGCTGTTCAAGAGAAAGCGGCAAGAGTCCTAAACGAGTTGACAAAAGATGACTTCCAGCACTGTTTCCAACAATGGAAAATTCGCATGGAGCGTTGCAGGGATAGAGAAGGGGTGTATATTGAAGGGGATAATAAGTAATTATGTATAAAATGAAAATAAATTTTTTTACAATATCAGTCCCGTTATTTTATAGCCACACCTCGTATATTAAAAAAATAATTTAGAATTGATAAATTTCTTCTTTTTTTTCTTCTAGATATTTTAACAAACCAGAAGAGGACCATTTCAAAATTATGAACAAGGCCATGAAAGCTCTTTATACTTGGGCAGGTAGGAGCAAGCACTTGTTGTATGAGGGAAGCTTATCTCCCATTGCTAATTGCTTGGTACACTCGGAGCTGAGTCCCTTAGGAGTGATAGGGATTGTGGTGGATAGTTCCTCCGACTTTGCATCCCTGACATCTGCAGTGGCTGCTGCTGTGTCTTATGGAAACAGTGTAGTAGCTCTTGTGAACGACTCGAATCCAGTCCCTGCCTTGCAACTGTGTGCTTTCCTCTCCAAACAGCGTCTGCCTGCGGGCCTCATCAACGTGTTGCCCACGTCCACTTTTACCCTGTGCTCTGAGCTTCCAGCAGAGAGAAACATACAAGCTGTTTGGTATTTGGGCAACAGCGTCAATTCTTGGAGCTTGCTCCAAGCAACAGCCAGTAAAGCTTCCACTTTGCTTTGGAGGTTCCGAGAGCAAACTCCCTCCTCTGTGGCGACTCACTCCAAAGCAATATGGATGCCTTGTGAAAACGGCAGCTGCTAACTCTTGGACTCGCATACTTTTGGATATGTAAGAGAATAAAGATGATATTTTCTCTATACAGGTGTTTTATTTTTGTACGTGGTGGCTATGAGTGTAAGTTAAAATACATATCTCTGACGTTTTACTTTTTGTACTTCTGGGTATTTTTCTTCCAAGTATATCTTCTCACATGTGAAATGAAATGAAAATCATGTTTGAAACAAATATTTTTTAGAACATTTTAATTTATTTAAAATCTTTATGTGACCTTTTCTGGAGTATTTTTCAAACACAACATTTCGAGCACAGGTCTCTCTCACATATCAATCACCAAGAATCACGACTACATGACTAACAGATATGCTGTACCCCCCAAAAAAATGAACAAAAAACCAGAAACATTAGCTGGTATCGTAATATAATATTATAAATATTTGATAAATGATTGGTTTTAAATTGTAGACTCAATGCTTCCGTTGTACTGTTAACGTGAAACACTTCAGATATACAATGTTTCCAATAATTTTCTTCCCGTTTAAAATTAAAATGTTGATCCTTTCCATTATGTGGTCATTATCTAAACAGTGTGGTTTTATTACACAGTGGTCTGAAGGAGCAGTAACATTCTTCTGATGTTCTTTTATTAGTCTTTGTGGCATGTACAGGGTTGGGCAGGGAGGTATGGATGATTTGAACGGGGCGTCGTGCAAGGTGGGGATAACCTTGGCGGATAAAGAGTTGGGGTATCTGTTTGTTATGAGTTGCCATTTTAGTAGCAATGGAGACGTGGTCGATTGAGCATCGCGTGTTTGTGTACAACACCTTTATTGAAACGGNAGGGTTGGGCAGGGAGGTATGGATGATTTGAAATAACACTTACACTCTCATTTTTAAACGAAACTCAAAATTTATTTTTTTAATGTGTACCTTAGATGTTGCCATTACAAAAATTAAATTAAATAGGAAAAAATTGAAACATTGATTACGTACGAAAAATAACATCTGTTAAATGCTGTCCGCTTTTGTCCATACACTCCTGTAGACGTTGTGAGAAGTTGTCCATACTCCTCTGAAGCATTGCACGTGGTACTGCTCGAACTTCTTGTGTTATTGTTTCACTCAGGGCTTCAAGTGTACGTGGTTTGTTTATGTATACACGTGCTTTTAGGTAGCCCCATAAAAAATAGTCACAAGGTGACAGGTCCGGTGACCGAGGAGGCCATTCCACATCTCCACGCAACGAAATGAGGCGCCCAGGGAAGGTCTGCCTCAAAAATTCCATAGCTGCTCTCGATGTATGGCATGTCGGAATGACGGAACGGCCCGTTTCAATAAAGGTGTTGTACACAAACACGCGATGCTCAATCGACCACGTCTCCATTGCTACTAAAATGGCAACTCATAAATAACAAACAGATACCCCCACTCTTTATCCGCCAAGGTTATCCCCACCTTGCACGACGCCCCGTTCAAATCATCCACACCTCCCTGCCCAACCCTGTACTTTGTTTGCCCTAAGTGTGATGCATTCCAATTCTTATAGAGAATTTTGTATTCAACTTTATTTATGGACATGTTTTTATTTTATTCTTCTCTTTTGTTATTAGGGTATTCAGATCATTTGTATATTTATTAACTAATTTCAATTTTAAAAAAATCTATTTATGATTTCTGTATTAGTACAAACTTATCAGTGTGATAAGTCTATTCAGCTACAATGAAAGGTAAAGAGAAAATATATGTAATAATGTTGAAATTAAAAAAAAAAAAAATACAACAACTTAAGAATATTATAACAAAATTTACAGTTTAGGAATATAACATATGACATGTCTTAATTTTCCTCCGAATGAATAACTAAGAAGTTTTCTTTCACTACTGTGAACATACTGTGAATTTTCTCTTTCTATAGGAACAACATTCTGCTAAAACAATTAATTCTAAGGGTCCCAAACTCTTTCGTGTATTGTATTATCAGGGTTTTCTTTCCATTCTCTCAATGTTTTGTCCCTTTTATTTCACTTAAGATATTATACTGATTTATTTCCCACCTATTTTTGGTTAGTAGAACTTACAACACATGACCAGATGATTATATTCTACGTTTGGTGGGAAATAGATAAATTTTTTTCTTGATTAAATACATTTTGTTTTGTTATTCTGGATCATTCATGGAGGTTATATCCGAGTCTTGTGGAGATCGTGATATGGAACTTCTATGCCCCTTGCCTGCTTCATAAAAGATATTTCACTGCTAAATTGTTATTGCATGTGAATATAAAGTTCATCCAGACATTTTCGATGTCCAACATTGTATTTCAATATTACCTATTTCGTCCTCATATTAAATACCACTAAATTTTTATGATTTCATAGGCGTTATAGTTTTAGATGGAATTCCAAAATGTTTTTGATTTCATGTGAATTACCATTGAAATTATATTGAGTAAATCTGAATCAGTGAATAGACTTATTAGCAAGAATGTCCAAAGTAAAAAATTGACAGAAAACACAAACTATTTCAAAAACATTATTTTAAGGGATTTTTTAAAAAATGAAAACAGTAATTTAAGTGAATGCATTATTTATGTACAGGAATGCCTTAAATTGCAGTTTCAAGATGTTAATTATTTAAAAATTTCCAGTGGAAGGACACACACCCTCTTTTTGGAGCCCTCCCAAAACAAAATCCCGGATCTGCCCCTGGTCAGTAATAATGTTTAAAATAATTCATAAGAGTGTTATATGTAATTTTGTTGAGGAAAGAGGGTTTAAGAATAAAACAACAATATATTTTAGAAACAATAAACAGCTTGTTTATTTGCCACAGCAATGACAGAATAAGTAATCATCTGTCGACAACTGTATGTTTTAATTCGTGAAACTAATAGTACATTTGGTTAAAATGAAAGTTACCAAGGAATTATAGTATTACAAAAATTGTATTCATATGAAATTACAAGTTACTTCACAAAGATTATGAAGAGCCTTTAGTACTATTGAACATAATATCAATGCTGCAGATATACATACTAGTTAAAGCTCTGTAAGAAAAAAACTTTTTCAACAATACAAAAATGTCACAGGAGCTATTAAGCAGAAATACTATGTCTGACAACAAAAGGCGACATTTATCATTCTCACTTACAAGTGCACACAGCATATTTCAACTTGATAGCTAGTGACTAGTGTCGTAAATATGGCAATAAGATATTACCGTCATTTTCTATATCTTCAATTGCCGTCAAATGTATAATTTGTATAAATGTAATTCTAAAAATTGTAGGTAATTTATAACCCCTGTATCCCAATTTTCCAAAATATTACTTACTTCTACTATAATGTTACGTAAGAGCTATGATTTGTGACTGTCAAGTTCCCATTTACTTATCAATTTTCCAGGGATGTCCCTAGAAGGAACAAGACCAGGTGAAACGTGACTTTCCTTGCCTGGGTGTAACATACTAATAATAGAGACAGAACTACAGTGTGTCACTAATAGATGAGTACTTCACTTCATTGATTTCCTCGCTCATGAGAAAATCAGTTTCATTAAAACAAAATTTACATATAAATTATAGTCTCTTTACTTCATACTACAAGACAATATATTATTATTGTATTCTAATGTATCAAATACAAATTTTTTTGTTAGCACAAACACAAAGAATTTATGCACTTAATTTCCATATTTTTATACACATTTATGACCTTAGGTGCTGGGCTGACAGTGTCAACACACCTGTCAGTCACTCCCTAAAGACAACCCTGTAATTGCTCTACTTTAAACGAGTCACAACATCACAACTATTCCCAGTATTTGATATCAAAATTTGCAGTTTCACAACACTCCTGTGAGTCTAATATAATTCTGTGATATTTTACATCAAAACGTGGGTGACCAAGCACTCTTTAAAAATATAATTTTTTTTCTAATCAATCGATACAGATATTAAATAATTAAATTAGGCTAAACATTCTTACTTGGCACAGTACAGAATACAACACTGACCAACATCTAAGTTTCTTTAGTTGTTATGTGGATACAATCAAGCCAGAATAGCGAGGAAATACAAAGAGAAAGAAAACAGTACATTGATACAGAAAGAAGTGGGGAACAATAAATGGTGCAAAGAGGAACAGATGCTGAAAAGCTGAAACAAAATGAAAATGGCAGAAGCTAGTGAGCACATCTGGAAAACTGGATTTGGAAAAGGATGATAATGGATATGCCATAAAATGAAAGCATTTAATATGATGATTTCAAATGAAAAACTATTATGATTATTGATGAAACTCAATCATCTAAAATTTTAATTATTTTATAAAGAAATATTTATGGCTTTCTCTTAAACAAAAGGATGTAGAGATGAACCTTCTTAATCTGCTCAATTGGAAACAACTGATCAGGAATACTTGAAAACAAATAACAAAAAATTTTAAAAAATAAACAAAACAATCTTTTAAAAATGACTGATTTACAGTTGACCTGCGTTCAAATTGACACGTCTAACAGTAATACTTTTATAATAGTTGACAAGAAGGAGGTATCTCAAAATGTAAAGGACTATTTCTTTTGTTGTTCATTTTGTTCATGGTTGTAAATGAGAGATTAAGAGAAATTAAAGTCAGATTAATAAGATTCTAATGCATCTGTTTTTCATGTGAGGAGTTGCTTTAGAATCTTTCCTCCTCACTAATACACCCAGCCATTAATAACTAACCTATGACTCATTCAAGAATAGTAGTATATGTTCAAAACTTATCCCAAATTAACAATTTAAGATTATTTATCCTCGACATCCAAGTAACAATAGGTCTATAAATAACATTATAATGTTAGCAATAAATTCATGTCAGTTTTCACTAGTGTCATTTGGGCATATTTGTCTTCAGCCGGTATTACACAATCATATTTGTATTTCATATCTATGATCAAAGCTTGTACATTACACAGTCATATTTTTTATTATATATCTTTGATCATAGAAATATGACCGTGTAATACCTGAATTAGGTCACTCAATGCTCCAAGGTTTGCTTGGATAATTAGAAAAGGCCACAGTCTTAAGAGAGCTACTAACAGCTAAATATTGTTCTAGAATCACATCATCACATAGAGTACTATTAATAATATTGATAAGTAGTGAGATGTAAATGTCTCTAAAATGCTATGCGATATGACAGATGTGATTCTAGCACATATGCCTAAACCATATCACTGCAAAAAGAGAAACAGACTCACATTCACACAGCATGCGATTAAACAAGACAAAGCAAATAATACTTTTCACCTCATCAGTCATTGCAAATAGTGTGTCCAAGGAAGAGAAATTTAGAAATTGCTTAATACAATTCACCATTCAGCCACTTCATTACTACGTAACTAAGAAAGATAATTAATTTGATTAATTATCTGTACTTCAAAAAATATTGGATTAAGTGAAGCGAATCTGAAATAAATTAAGTCTACACCA
>NNCF01127444.1:155599-168366 GCA_002313205.1 Laupala kohalensis | reverse complement strand
GTCAGAATTTTATCTATAAGAGGTTTAAAATATTTTAAAGCTAATAAAAATTGTATGAGCATTTATTATACACTACTACTTTTAGTTCTAGAATCACGGAGGTGCAAAATTTCACTGAAATTTGAAATATGTGAGATTGAATATGAAATCTTGGAGTGATCACTTTGTCTGCGTCAGCTTTCCTTTAAACTAATCCAACACACCTAGGCCTGAGATTCTTGGTTTACATGTTGAACCAGAGTATTTATCTGTGTCAAATATATCTCCACTACTCATCACTAAAAGACATTTTAATTTTTTTCTTTTCCTTTCATGTTCGAAGTGAGTGAGTTGATTTGCCATAATATTGTTAAATTCTCTAAATGACTACTCTTGTTCTCTCTGCAATTAAAGTCCCATTTTACTTTTTTATAGTCACCCTCATTAATTGGTTAAGCCTTACCGAATTGTGAAGAGGTGTATTAAAAAATTTAAATGATGTAACTCTCTGATCGATTCCCTGTATTCGTATTCTACTGTTGTGCTGATTGTTATTGTACAGACAGAAAAGTAACAATTCAATGGTTAATTGGAATTGATGTCATCTAGTTGGGTTCCACAATACCATTTTTAACAAATTTTCTAGCTTATCAGCCATTTCTGTGCAGCAAAGAATGTGATGGGTGAATTCCTTGAAACGTATGCTCCTTAAAATCTCTTGCCTGGACACGCTGTTCTACTTTACTTACCACTGACTTAATACTTCATTATTGTCACATGTAAAAGCAATCCAAAACTTAGCCCAGTCAGAAATTTGTAAATCTTCTGCTTCTTTATGTGACTTAATGTAATTCAGAAACAGCTAATACTTTACCGAAGGAACATCCATTATACAGAAATCTTCCATTAACAGTCCTTCCCATCTTCACATCAAATATTTACACTTACAGATATTTGTGCATTTATTTGTAAACATTTCACAACATTTAAATAATGTTGAAATAGTTATTGACGTAGATCCATGTTCTATTTTTATCTTGTCAAACATCTAGCAATACATTGATGTAAATTGAAAAACTCATTGAGGTCAGAAAAGTTGCTACAAGAATGAATGCACCTTCTAATCATTTACTCCAGGACAAAGCAAGAACACATTGCATTATGTTTAAATATAGATGGTTGTTTGTAATCATTTAGATAATATGCTTTCCGTAACAAGCATTTTTTATACAAATAAAAAGATGTTAAAGGTTCATTCATTTCCTCTCCGTTAAGGATAGATTGTGCCTTGGTGTAAATCAAAGACATGCTCAATGAAGCTGCATTGCCAAATTCTCAACACCTGCTCTTACTGAAAGTTGAAGTCTATGTTGAAAGATCGTTCCAGTTAATTTTTTTCAACACCTTTGATCCAATTCAAAGGCAATGGTTTTCATGCTTGTAATATACTTCTGAATCGTAATATTTTCTCACTCTATTTGCATAGCCATTTTTACTAGAGGACTGACATTCAATAGAAGAAATTATCAGCATCGGAGATCTACCTCAATATATATTCTCTCATTATTCAACACGTGATAGAGATTTACATCAATTAACATTTAAATACTTATCTGGCCATCGAACAGACGAATGAGTACAAGGAAGGGGTTAGAGCAGGACGCATTTCGATGGCCGACGACGTTTACGGCGATTCTTCTCAAACTCCGCTGGAGGCTGGTGCCGAATGATCCTCACCACCTGAGGAACATTCAGAAAAAAAATGTTATAAATCAGTCGTGTTATGGTTAATAAATAAATCTGTTGTCAAAAATGCTATTACAAATTGCGCATGACCACAATCCCATCAATTCCGATCAAAGGCCCAATGGTACTGGTGGATTTAATATTAATAAAAGAAATTATTGTATACATTTGTTCTATTATCCATTTATTATTCCAATATTATTGTAGATATTATGTGCAGTAAAAATTTCAGATTAACAATAACAAAAGTATTAAATGACATTCATGTCTATGGAAAATCCGCCACTACCCGGGAATAAACCCCTAACCAGGATGGTGCTGCAGAGATAATGTACACAACCATGCCAAGGTTGTGGACAGTTACAAATAAACTATAATAGATAAAAAGGATGAAAAACACGAAAAAAGGCATTTCAACATCTTCTAAAGTACTGAAACGATTGCATGATAAAGAGGAATTAAGAGCACTTACATCATCTGAAATCATGGAAAACAATATTTATTGGGAAACTGAAACACTCATTAATTTCTCATACAGGTATTAAAATCAGTAAATTCTTTAACATTATAGAAACAATAGTGCTTAAGAAAGTTTTTAACCGTGGATTTGAAGAGATTCAATTTATTTATATCTTTTATATTTTTGGAAAGGGAACATGACAAAATTATTCCTGAATGATATGCACCATGCACCTTTTTTGGCAAAGAGTGGTTTACATGTCATTATTAATATTAATAATGTTGGTAACAATGTTGAGTGGAGACAGTAGTGGATTTAGGAAGAGGGAGGACATCAAGAGCAAGACCCCTCATCCCAAAATGACATGGTTTTCAATATCCAGCCCCATGTATGAATGTAAGGGCAGAGAAAAGGAATAGTTAATACATCACCTCGTGGAACGCAGCGTCTACATTGAGTGGAGGGTCTTTGGCGCTGGTTTCGATGTAAGGGATGGAGAGTCGCTGGGCCAATTCTCGGCCAGCTTCTTCGCCCACCTTCCGCAGGTGCACTAAGTCCACTTTGTTGGCCACCAGCAGCATCGGATACTGGTCCCTGCATCCATGACATTCATTTTAAACTATTGTAAAACAATCAATTGCCAGGTGAAAGTAACATGGTCACATGTGTGCTGTCCACTGCCAGAGCAGGAGATCCCAGGTTCGAATCCCGGTCCGTCGCAATTTTCACCTGGCCGTTGACAATGCAAACACTCCTCCACGAGTAGGTACTCGGATATTGTAAAAACATTCTAAATTTTCTCTTGGGGTTTTGACAATCTTACAACGCTTCACTGTTCCGGTGTCCCTTCGCAATTGGATCAAGGAATTGGGGAGTACAGATATTAAATCGCCAAACTGACGTTAGTCTGGTAGGGAAACCCCACTTGAAATTCGGTTCGTGTCAACGAGGAATTGAACCTGCGCTCTCCCATTCAGTGACAGGTTGAAACGCTATATCAGTATTTCTTCGCTACTACTATATACTATACAGTAGAACCCCGAATTAACAGGCCTATCCGGTGAAACTTTTTTTTCTCTCTCAGCGTATAATAGCTGGTAGATGGTAAGTTAAACACTGTTTTATGGACCTTTCCTGGAAGGTAAAATGGAGTGAGGCGATGTTAGATGTGCAATGTGTTTGTTTTGTGACAGGCAGAACGGAGGAGGAAGTTCGCCTGTTTGATTCCCCTCTTGCTTCGAAGTCTATTTGTCTATAAATCAATATGTACGTACGTCTAATTTTGTATGAATCATTTTTTCGTATATGTTTATGCATATATAGTAGAATAAAACGAGTTGCAATGACGGTCCATTTACTTGTTTATTCGTGATAACGAGATGAAATTGTTTTAAGGCTCTTTTAGAACGAAAATCGATTTTCCACGGGAACCTTGGATTAGCCGGCAACAGGTAACTGGTCAGGGTCTCCGTCCCGACCAGACCGGTTAAGAGGGGTTCTGCTGTATTGTTAGAGTGGACACTGTTTTCAGCGTGAGACTGGCTGCCTTGTGGGCCTTCGGCAAAATTGTCTCTTGGGCCCCCCTTTTCGTGTAAGCAAATATGTGGGGATATAATACGAGCTATAACTATACAATTATAACAGTTATATGAGTTTCAAATATGATTTTTTGAAGTTTTTATTACAATTATAACCTATTCTTTTTTAACTCAGCATGCCGCGGGTGTTTAAGCTATTAAATTTTGTTGTTACATTAGATGGCATAAAATATATAGGACATATAGCTATATATTATTAATACCTATTTTAATTACAATAAAACTCCGAAAATTGTTCCGGTATTGCTGATCAAGAATTATAGGTCAAATACGACTTCCAGAACTTCGATGTAATAATAATTGCAACAAAAAGGTAACAGTAACGGCTTCTCCTATAAACAATATGAACAAATTTAACGGAGACGATACTAGAAACTTAAAGTTTTCGTTTGAAATATTTTGAAAGTTGAGTGTTCGCAAATATTTGCCGATGATTTTCCTGCGAGGGTTGGCATGTGTGTGGCCAGCCTTTGCCGCTGATTCTTCATTGGGGCTACAAGAGGCAAATCAATGAAGCAAATATTTTCCGATGACTCTTTCGCAATGCTTGCCATGTGTGTGGCCTAGACTTAGGGCGAGTGCCCGCAGTTATAAACTGCTAATGAGCTCCCGGAACGTTTTACAGCCCTCCCGACACTCCAAAGATCTTCGTCTAGAGACTTCCCGCAAACGGTGGCCAGGGCGTGATGGCTGTGTCGGATCCAGGGAGGTGGGGGTGACCTTTCCATTGAGATAGGAGGATTTGATTTGACTTCGTAAAATACATCAAGGAGCGCGTTCAACTTGTTAAATATATTTTTCGTTTGATTTACAATATATACAAGCCTGTTCCTAGTTAACATCACTGGGATTTACTACTTGTCACTATTTACCCTTTCCATTTCATATGATCAAGGATTTTTATATGCAGCACAACGTTATTGTGTACAGAAGTGCATTTCAAAAGAACTACGAAAATGCAAGTACAAGACTGAAAACAAAATAAATACTTCAGCTGTCATAAATATATTTTATTTCCATTATTAATAAAACGGGTGATTCCTCTGAAGACGAAACTATCGAGAGGGGGGGGGAGACTAAAGTTGACACAGTTTCGCCCCCCCCCCCACCAAGATCACTCGCTGTATCCGCCCCTGGTTCATACCAATGGAAACAACTTTTGGGAAATTCTACTACAATTGACGTCCATTATATAATCTAATGAAATAAATAATCACAAACTTACTACCTTTTACGAACTTTGAATAATATTTATATTTTCTGTGAAGAACTCACAACGTTTCGACTTGGATTAAAGTCTTCGCCTGGTGATCAAGTAATAACAAATTATAATAATAAACACAACTGACAAATGAACATGATATGAACATAAATATAAACACAAAATATGTTTACAAAAACCAGAAACACAAACATGTTATAATATTGTACAAACCAGATAGTTCTTCAGTATCTGTGCGTAAATTCAAACTCCCGTGTGTATTTTTTGTAAAAAAAATCTTTATTTATTAGACTTAAGTCCAAGTCGAAACGTAGTGAGCTCTTCACAGAAAATATAAATATTATTCAAAGTCCATAAAAGGTCGTAATTTTTTAATTATTTATTTCATTAACTAACTTTTGGGAAATCCGGGACGGTGGTGCCGTCCGTTTTAGTGCGCGCGTAGCTTATGTTAAGAGTTCTTTAAATGTATAGAGCTTATGTTATAATACGTTAAATGTTTAAAAAATTCAGTTAGAGTCCTCTCATACAAAACTCACCTGTCTTTGACGCGCAGAATCTGCGTGTGAAAGTTGGCAATATTCTCATGGCTCTGCTTGTCTGTAACGGAGTACACCAGCAAGAAACCATCTCCTTTGCGCATGTACTGCTCTCTCATTGCCGAGAACTCCTCTTGGCCTGCCGTGTCGAGCACTGCAAACACATCATACACTAGTCGGTACAAACACATAGAAGTTGCATTACAACTCTTTCTCTTTGGCCCAATATTCTACAATCCGACATCTTCCGCAGTAGCGTACTACGTCTACAATGAGGCCCGGGGCGGAAGTAGGAGGCCTCCATGTTTAATCCCCTAGCACAAGTGTTTGCTTGGCAACAAGACAGCATGTCGTTTGCACCAATGTGCTTTAAAAGTATGAATATGAGAATTATTTCGTAATAAACTCAACTAATCTTCAATTTACTGTCATACAAAAGTTTTAGAGTGGTTTTCAAATTTACGTGTTTTTCCCCATCCTGGCCCGGGTTTTTCTCCGTTTTTCCTTCGGGTAGAGGCGGATTTCTTATACAGGTTCTCTAGGCTTTGTCTAGGGGCGTGTTTATTGTAACAATAAATCGTGAATTTAGTGTTTTTTCAACTCTTATGATTTTTAAACACTATACTCAGAATAATCTATAGTTCGATAATAACTTGTACATGTAAATTTACAAACATATTTGCGTTAAATTACAAACATATTGACATTCTATTAGTATTATAACTCGCAGATAACTTTTCATCTTATCTAGGAATTTTTGCTGAAATTTGTGAATCTGCCTCTGCCTTAGGGCCCTTGATACCCTTAGGTACTGTTTTTTGACAATAAATTTATTATTATTATTATCATGTGATTTTTGCTGTCGTCCGCTTTGGAGGCCCAGGGCGGACCGCCCCCGCCTAGGTACACTACTAATCTTCGGTTAGTACCATTAATTTAAAAACAGCTGTTTTCAATAAATTTTGTGTTATCTATTTCTTTAAAGTAAATTTATAGTATATTAACTATGCTAAGAGCGGAGAGTCTCTGACTACCTGAGAATATTATCCCTCTCCACCTTGCTCCACGTACCCATTAATCTAGTAGCGGTCATACTTGATTGAAATATTGTTTTATTTCTTTAAAAGATGTCGCAGATATTCTGGTATTGTTTAAATCGAAGTATAACTGTCAATAAGTGAACCAAAAACGACGTAATTACGGCAAAGAACAAAATTTAAAATAAACTTTAAAATTAATGGCGATTTATTATTTTTTATTCACATAATTTATTTATTTTAATACATTTGTTTTCCATTAGAGATAGCCAGTAGATCAATAATAATAATAATAATAATAATAATAATAATAATAATAATAATAATAAAAGTGCCTTTATTCTGGCGAGACTCAGACCTTAAGGTCTGCTCTTCCGTCTAACCATTTAAAACATTTACATTTTAAAATACAAAATGAAAATTGAGAGGATCGTATTTACATTTAATGATCCCTAATTGGCCGCAATGGGTTCCTTGGGGATTTATGAGACGATACCTCTCATTCAGCGCTGCCTAACTTATCTTCGCCAGCGGGTCATTTTATACACTTTCTCGATCGATCGGTCCAGAACGGAATGGAGTTCGATAAAATGTTACCTGACAAATAAAGATAGTGGGATCCATTTATTTATTTGTAAAGCCGTATTTTGATTCTCATCATCACATTTATATTATACTACAATTAACGTCCATTATATAATCAAATTAAATAAATAATTATAGCCTTACAACCTTTCACGGACAGAAGTAAATATTTGTGATTAAAAGCTCACAACGTTTAGACTTAATGTTGAAGTCGTACCATCTGAAAGCATTATGAGCTTTTAATCACAAATATATTTACAGCCGTTAAATGTCGTACGTACATAATTATTTATTTAATTTAAATTTATGTTATTTCAAGCCCGAAAAATTACATAGTATATTTCATTATTTTTTAAAAGTATTGTAATATATTATACCGACAGCGGTGGTGTAGTGGTATCGTCTTCGTTTCCGCGAACTAAGTGAGGTTTTCAGTTGGGGTTTCCCTCACCTACTCAAGACAAATGGTGGTTCGTTACCCTAAGTTCCCTGGCAACCCTACATCTTTCCTTCTCCGAAATCACGGAGAGGTGGAAGAGCGGGCCAAATGACCTGCACCTCGCCATAAGACATGAAATAAATAAATAAAATATAATAATAAAATGTTTTCACTGCGTAATTCTGTGTTCAAATGGTAATTCTGAGCACAATTTTCTAATCTCACACCGGATATGCCGCATCAAATATTAATTCTCACAGTATAGATTTATATCACAAATTTGTTTGATGAAAAAAAAAAACAACGCTTGATGAAAAATTTGAAGTAAAATGTATTATAACTCGGTCGTAAAAAATGTTGCACCAGTTGGACATCACTGCAGTATACTCCAAGTCATGTAACTTTACCAATATGGCTGCCTAACACGAATTGCCAACTTCTACTAATTTAAAGTTATATCCAAATAAATATTTATAGTAGTCACAAAAGCGACTGTTTGCTGTAAAGAAATACAAGTTAATAAAACAACAAACTAAGGCACAAGGTAATATTCGTTCCACACTTCGCTCGATGCAGAATGAACAGAATAGCGCCACAAGAGCAAATGAATTGAATTGATGGCCGAGGTACGCGATGGATTTAAGTATTGAGAAATTAGAATGTCCTGCCAACATAACACGAGGTTCAAATATCATTACTCTAATGGACGATGGCAAAGGAAAAGCGTTGGCAACACTGAATGCAAGCACTGTACCAATATCAAGTCAGACAGACAATAAACAAATAATTTATTGTCAAGAGAGCTGTTACATACTGCTTAAGACCACGTTGAGGGCAACAAAGTAATTTACTGAGACTAATAAACAATAAACTAATAAACAGTGCATTTCCGTTCGTGATTTTTTTCTGAAGTTAAATTTCTCGAAGCAAAGACACATGACTGGGAGAATACTTCCTTACCATCGAGGATGCACCATTGTCCGTCCACTTCCGTGTGCTGGATGTAAGAGTCTTCGATGGTGGGGTCGTAATCGGTGACGAACAACTTCTGGAAGAACTGGATGGTGAGGGCGCTCTTGCCCACCCCTCCGTCACCAACCACCACCAGCTTATAGGACGGCAGGTCCTCCGCGGGCGGCCGTGCCATGGCCCTTCGCCGACCTATGGTGCTTTTCAGCCCTCACCTACAAAAAAAAGAAACAGAAGAAGAGATTTTTCAATTTTCATTCCAAGTCAAAATACTACATAAAAGAGAAATTTGACTTTTGCGAGAAAACTTAAAACCTAGCACGCAGAAACAGTGGCGGATGGATCTAGACCGTAATCAACGGGGGAGGGCTAACCAAGGAGCATTTTTGTTCAAAAATTATTATTTTACTACACAAATTTTATAAATATTATCTTTACATAAAATGCATCAAATAAATAATTAACAATCTGGTATTATTAATAACAATAATTATTTATTAACGTTATAAATCTAGTATTATTAATTTTATTATTCAGTATTATTAATTTTATCAATCTTGTATTATTAATAACAATTATTAATTACAATAACAATGATAATAAATAACAATTATTAAACTGGTAACACTTTTACAAATATCCCATTTATCATCTTCAATTTTATCTGTTAAGAGTGCAGATCCAATGGGGGGGGGCTATAACCCCTACCCATAGATCCGCAATTGCCGAGAAATAAACCAACAATATGCGCATGATTGTAAGTAGAACCCTCAATAGAGAGAGAACCGCCAGCCGTGTCCACAATTTTGAAGCACGTAATTTCTCATACCGACTATATTTACTACGCACAAATTCTCATAGCACCATTGGCGTTTGCTGTCACTCACCTGCTCACCTCTTATTGGTGGAGTAAGGAGAAGGGACGGAGACGGGACACACATATATGATCAACTACAGCTTATTGAAACCACTATGAGAAATTGCGAGTAGTCTTTACCGGAAATACTAGAAATTCCTAATTATATTTCTCTCTGACGGTTTTCTCTTAAGGTCTCTAGTTGTAAGGAACTACGAAGAAATATCTTCTATTAATAATTATGAAGGGCGTATGTGCCGCAATATTAGCTAGATAATATTGAAAAGTTAAAATTAATTATTTAAAAAAATTATTATTTATTATACAACTTATTGGGTTCTATTGACAAGGATCTACTGACAGAGATCCTGCTGACTCATGTGCCTAAGGTTTATGTTATTTAATATCATTGAAATAATTACTGTAACTTCGGATGAAATATATTTCATGAACGTTTTCTGCCAAAATATCACTACTGTAGATGTAGGATAAGCACCACTGATACAGTGTAAGCACCCGAGTAATTTGTCAATAAAATTATAAACAATTATCAAGCTTTTTTGTATAGAAATTTTATTTATTATATTGATAGTTGCTAAATTATTATTTATATTTTATAGCAGCATATTGTTGCGTTTTCGGGATTTTAAAGTTGACTATTCATGTACACCAAAGCGAAAAGTTTTAGCAAAATTGGGGAAATAATATATTTGCTTCCAGTTAAATCTCAAAGTTGTAATTTTTACAGTAGTTTAAAATCATGGATATCTTTAAATCCTGTACATATCATATTTTTATTAGGTCCCCCAACAGAGTTAAAATTCTACGGAAAAATTGATAAAAATTGATTTTTGGAAGGTCGTAATCTGGAAAGGAGACATGCCTCAAGGATGAAATTTTCTGTACACATTACCTACGTATACGCGTGTGTATGCACAAAAAGATTTAAGTCTGAGACTTTATCCCTTCCTTTAGAAAATTGCCTTCCGAAAACACAAATTTATTCATTTTCAAACGTCTAATTCAAGATGCAAAATCAATTAGAAGCAGGTAGCTATAGAAATTAAATATATGTTGGAACTGAGCGTAGAATATGCTTAATACAATGTCTGTAATTTTAATTATATAAATTCTCATTTGAATTTAGGAAAATAATGCAATCATTGTACTTTGTTAACTTTACTTAAAAAAACAAACGTTTCCGGTAGACCTCTAAAAACGATTTTATTTTCTTATTACCTATTATAAATAGTATATTATAGATGAACTGCTTTTAGAAGTCAATGATATGAATAGGATAATACCTTAATGCAAATACCTTAAGTTATCACCAAGTTGAAGAGGTTGTCATTGGCCGATTAATCTTGAATCGAATAAAACTAACACTTAAAACATTGTCAGATTCAAATCTTTTGCTATCCGCGTAGCAGATGAGGCTCTCGCTCTTCTCCTTATCGAAACCTGGTGGACATGAGATAAAGGAACGATCATGGAGTGATGTTGTGATCTTGGATCGACTTGAATGCCGCGGTGATTTCTTTATCATGAAACAAAACGTGTTGTAAGTCTTAATTGGAATTATGAAAGTGGGATTGGAATCATCTCAGCAACTACGAATTCGATACTATTTTTGGTCATTTTCGATTACTTGTATATATCGACCCCATTACAGAGGCGGATCTATCCTGAACTCGTAACAGATGAAATTGATGTTGATAAATGGCATAATAATAAATTTAATAATAAATTTATTGTCAAAAAACAGTACAAACTGCGTATGACCACGTGGAGGACAATAAACTAATTTACTCTCCGGAAGCAAGCAAGGGACGTATTCCATCAATTCCGATCAAGGGCCCTAAGGCAGAGGCGGATTCAAAAATTTCAGCAAAAGTTCCTAGATAAGATAAAAAGTTAGCTGCGAGTTATAATACTAATAGAATGTCAATATGTTTGTAATTTTACGCAAAAAATTACATGTACAAGTTATTATCGAAAATTATTATTATTATTATTAAATTATTATTATTTTCAAAGTTATTACTTTGAAAAACCGTTACCAAAATAATAATTATTACTTAAATTTGTTATTAATAATATCAGATTAACAAAATTAATAACACAGAATAAGAACTTTAATAAATACTTGTTATTGTTATTAATAATGCCAGATTGTTAATTATTTATTTGGTGCATTTTATTTTAAAGGTAATATGTATAAAATTCGTGTTATAAAACAATATTTTTTAAACAAAAATGGTCCCTGGTTACCCCACACCCTTGATTACGGTCTGGATCCGCCACTGTACACATATATCACGCCACCTCTACCTTGTGAGAATGGAATTTCAATTTAAACTGCATTATACACCAAAATTTTCAACTTTTCTTGATGCAATATTTCATCCATAAGTACTAAAATCCTGCATTGAGTGAATGAAGTGGTTTTTCGAAAACTCGCGTAGACAGCGCTCTTCCTCTTGTTTTTTCGTGAGTAAATTTCATGAAGCTCGGAATAACACTCTCCCGGGGCACATTTTATATATGATGTTAAATACAAAAATATTCATATCATTTTTTAAAATATTATTTAATTCTTACTATACAATCTTCAAATATAGACCCCTTAACTTGCCCCCACCCAATACGTATTTGACGACACCACTGTCCAATGTCAATGGAAAATGATTCACACTTGAACATCGATAGTCGATTTCCGTACGAACAGATTTACAAAATTTTGAGTTAAACAAAATCTACTAAAAACACATCACATATGTAAGTGGTGACTCCATGTCAAAGATGTGATCCAGAAGACCCAGACGCGCTCTTCAGGCCTTCGAACTAAACCCCGGAGATTTTCTTCATTCAATATACTGATCTCTGAATTAAATATTGCAATTAAGAATATAACATTAAAAATATTGTGATGTCGTATTCCCAATTGTAATATTTAATTCAGAGATCAGTATATTAAATGAAGAAAATAACGATCTTTCACGTGACGCAAACACACATTTGAAATTTTTAGTAACGAATACAACGACCCCATTTTTTTAGGACAGACATATAGGACAGAGGCGGATTTCTGATACAGGTTCTCTAGGCTTTGTCTAGGGGCGTGTTTATTGTAACAATAAATCGTGAATTTAGTGGTTTTTCAACTCTTATGATTTTTAAACACTATACTCAGAATAATCTATAGTTCGATAATAATTAGTACATGTAAATTTACAAACATATTTGCGTTAAATTACAAATATATTGACATTATATATGTATTATAACTCGCAGCTAACTTTTTATCTTATCTAGGAACTTATGCAAAACAAATTTG
>NNCF01127444.1:48103-145375 GCA_002313205.1 Laupala kohalensis | reverse complement strand
ACCACATCGTTCTCCTGAGCGCAAGTTGTAACTGTGTATGGGGGCGGCAGGAGGAATAGATGAGGACGTGCAAGATGAGGAAGCAGTAGGTGAAAGAACGGCGAAAAGAGAAGTAAGGGTGTCGAGATAGGAAGAGGAGATGGTGATGGGGTAGGAGTAGAAGGAGGAGATGAGGTAGGAGGAGGAGGAGTAGATGAGGTAGGAGCAGGAGGAGATGAGGTAGGAGGAGATGAGGTAGGAGCAGAAGGAGGAGATGAGGTAGGAGGAGGAGATGAGGTAGGAGGAGGAGATGTGGTAGGAGGAGGAGATGAGGTAGGAGGAGGAGATGAGGTAGGTGCAGGAGGAGGTGTAGGAGTGGGTAGTGGGGCAGGTGGATGATGTGAGGTCAGACGTGAAGCTAGAAGAGAACCGAAGTGCTGTTTCCCAGACGGTCTCAGGTGTAAACCGTGCTGGGTAAAGTCCTTGGCAGTCAAGTGTGGTTGCAAATCAAAAAATGTGATTTTTGTGTCTGCCAGGTGATGATTTAGGGATATGTTTGACAGGTTAATTTCGTAGAAAGAAAGGATATAATGAAGAAAGGATATAAGCCGAGGACACAGCTTTGTAGGAACACAAATGGAGAAATTATTATAAATGAAGAGAAAGTTTAAGATAGGTGGCTAGAATATTTTCAAAGACTACTATTTCAAAAGTGAACAACTTGTACATGTCTCAGCTAATGAACAACTTCAAGTAACAGAGATAGATATTGAACCACTTTCATATGAAGATTTTAAAGCTGCTTTAAATAAATTAAATAACAACAAATCACCAGGAAGTGACAATATCCCCGCAGAACTACTGAAATATAGAGGAGAGCATCTATGGAAACAGCTCTATTATATTATAAGAAACATATGGGTGGAAGAAGTTATGCTTGAAGAATGGAAGACCTCCGTTATCTGTCCTGTGTACAAGAAAGAAGACCAACTACTTTGTGAGAACTATAGAGGTATCAGCCTGCTGAATACTGGTTATAAAATCTTTACTAAACTGATACAAGGAAAATTAACACCACATGTTGAAAATATAATTGGAGAATATCAAGTAGGTTTCCATAGAGTTAGATCTACTGTAGATCAAATATTCAAGCTGAGGCGCATATTGGATAAATGTAAGGAATACATTATAGAAGTACACCAAATATTCATAGACTTCAAGCAAGCTTATGATAGTATCATTTGTCAACAACTGTATGATACAATGAAATATTTCAAAATTCCATATAAGTTGATAAGGTTGACCAAACTAACGATGCAGGACACAACAGGGTTAGTAAGAGTGCAGTCAGTGGTTACGGACTCCTTCCCCATAAGTAATGGTTTGAAACAGGGAGATACCTTAGCACCTATGCTTTTCAATTTGGCTCTAGAGAAAGTCATTAGGCAATTGGATATTGATCCAGCGAGAACTATCATTAATAGAATGACTCAAATTATAGGGTATGCAGATGATCTACGCATACTAAACAGAAGCCGAAAAGATATCAGTGAGCAGTATATTAAAGGCAGCAGCAAAGGGAATGGGTCTAGAAGCTATGATACTGATACGAAAAAGCCATAAATTTGAACAATATTCCATTGGTGACATAAATATAGAGGCAATCTCTTTGTTCAAATACTTAGGTACAGAGGTCACCAATAATAATGATGAAGCAGCTGAGATTAAAAAGAGAGTGTTTCTTGCAAACCAAGCCTGCTTTGCACTGCAGATTTTATTAAAAAATAAACTTCTTGGTCAAAGAAGGAAAATAAAGATCTATAAAACACTTATAAGACCAGTATTAACGTATGGATGCGAGACCTGGATTCTGGGGGAAAACTCGAAAGCAAAGTTATTGGAATTTGAAAGAAAAATCTTAAGAAGGATATTCGGGCCAATACAAGAAGGGGAAATTTGGCGGATAAGATACAATAGTGTATTAAGGGACATATTCAAGGAATATAATGTAGTTCAATACATACAATTCCAAAGACTAAGATGGCCTGGACATGTACAAAGAATGTCTGATCATAGAATACCAAAGAAAGCAATCTCAGAAAGAACACGTAAGAAGAGAACAAGGGGAAAACCTAAAAACAGATGGGAGGATGCATTTCGGAAGGTAGCTTGGGATTTGCTACAACCGAGAGATTGGAAGAGGAAGGCGGAGGATTGAGAATTTTGGAGGCGGTGAATAGAGGAGGCCATGGCTCGCACTGGGCTGTAGTGCCACAGTAGAAGAAGTAGCGGTGGCGCAGGTGGTAGTGTTGTCGCTCATCACCAAGTCATCCCAGGTTTGATTCCCGATGGTGCCAGAAAATTTGTAGCTTTTCACTTTAATATCCCAGTTCATATAGCTGTGACTACTGAAAAGCAAACCTTCCTTCCTCTATCCAGCTCCTCCTAGAATCAATAACTCTAACTATTATTAACTACATCTACTAACCCCTCTGTGTGGGCCAAATTGTTGGTAAACCCAGCTAACCGGCCCACCTACTAACAATGACTGACCTCCCAAGAAGATCTCGTTCCCATGTAGGAGTGGAAATCTATAAAAGCTAAGTCATATGTTTGTCCTTTGAACTCATCTTTTCAAGGCGCATTTTATTTGTTCGTCTTGTTGCTTTCAATGGGTACACTGAATTGTATTGGAAGAAAAAATCTTTCTTTATTACTTTTTCTATTTCCTTTTTTTAGAGGGGGCACCTGCCCCCTGAGCCTCCCCTTGGATCTGCTACTGACTTTTTGAGGTGGGATACAAAGGCCATCAATCCCTTACCAAAGATATTCCATCACATCGGAGAAATGTATACTTATCAAGGAAGATGATAAAAATGAAGAAAAAACTCAAAGTAAAAAAAGGAGAATAAATTATATTGTAGATTTAAAAAGCGTGACTATTTTAATTTCTTGATTATTCAAAAGTCCGTTACATTAAGAATGAAAATATGTACTTAACATATATGTCAAAAGAGTAAAGGGTGTGATAAGTTCTTTTGTTGTTATTAGAAGCGCGGAAAAATATCTAGCGATTCGCCGATATTGCCTCAAACGAATAAAATTTTTAGCCAAAACTTTTATTATATTACAAATTGATTGACGTGGCATTAGTCGGGCGTTTTTGTTATGTTACTAATTAAAATTTCTTAACGCACAAATATCATTTTTACTTAGAAACGGATATGATATCTCAATTAGTTCGTTAGTATTCGAATTCTTCTACAATTAACGTCCCTTATATGATCTAGTTAAATAAATAATGAAAGACTTACGACATTTTATGGACGAACAGTGCATATTTTGTGAGTTTGTAACACAAAATATAAGCTATTCGTCCATAAAAGTTCGTAAGGTCGTGTGCGACAACGCGCGACAACTTCGAGCGACAAGATTCGAACACACTTGTAGTAACGAGACCGTCCTGCGTGAGCGACAGCGTCACTGCAGCGCTACAAGCGCGACATTCGACGACGCTTGAACTTCAAACTTGCTTCAGTTTTGTCGCGCGTAAAAAACGGTACATTTTATCCACGACCTACTTGATCATTCAAGAGATCATTGTATAAGTATGATCATGTTCGTCTTGATTTCATCATGATCTCGTCCGAATATTTATAGATTACCAAATTTCAAGATATAAAAACATGTCTCTTAATGAAATTTTGATAGAAGTATGCAAGATGCGTCTCCTTTGGGTCCCCTTTATTGTTTGTTGCGTATTTTACGCGACGTCATCTGACTTAAACGCAGGACACTCAATCCTGGCGACGCGACGCTACACTTTTGTCGCTTGAAGGTATCGCTCGCGTTTGTCGCCCACGCAGGACACGGCCTAAGTCTTTCATTATTTATTTAATAAAAATTCGAAAAATCACATTTCTCCCCAATTTGCCCCTTTTAAATCAGAATTTCGAAAAATCGTTAGTTAGTATGCCTCTGTAATACGAAATCCACATCTTATAAAAATTTAGAGTTCCGTCTCAAGTAAATTTCTGTGTTGATCAATGTTCCGTTGCGTCGATACAACGCGCATTAACACTTTCTCCGGTGACGGCGATAAGGGGGGACTTTTTTAAGAAGAGGTAAAAATTTCATTTTAACCGTCTAAAACTGTGAATCAATAAAATTACACCATCCTTGATGGGGTAATCACCAGTTGTCTTTCCTTTGATTTATATCATTATTTAAATCATATTTACTGGAAATATGTAGAAAATGTCATGTTNCCCCCCCCCCCCCCCCCACACACACACTTTTGATTCCCAATCGCCGCTAGTGACTTTCACCACTTTTCATTCTCTTAACAGTTAAACAAGCTGAGCAACGACCAAGCATGGTTGACGGGAGGTATCCCCAAGCGAAGACAGGCATAACTTGGAGAAAAATCATACACAGTTTAGCGCTTCAATCGAAAAAGACTCTGAAGACCCAAAATTTAGCTTACTCTTTTCTGCCTCGTCACAATATTAAGCCCACCTGGCCAAAACTTTATTTCGGATAGGATCCAGACTTATTGCCAAAGATTTATTGATGCTATCTTCAAAACTGTTTGCTCTTAAATATTTCAAATTTGTTCAATTATTTAATTAACTTTAATAATAGATTAACCATAATTTGACAATATTTTACTCCAATTAAGTATTTTCATTACAACTCATAAACAATTGCGGACACCCCAACTCTTTTACCGAAAATAATGTCAAATGGGTGCCTTGCACGAACTGGCAATTTCTACGAATTTAAGTAATATACGAATGAATATCATTAGTAGTCACAATAACTAATAAAGTTTGCAAAGCCACAACTGTACTTGGTAAAAAAAGATGTCAAATATATGTTTATAAGTAAAGGAATAATTCGTAGTGAAGAATGCAGTGTTATTTGTATATTACTTTTTTCAAAATAATTTTTGCGTTGCGTAAATATTTCATTGAAATTGATGATTACTACTTACATTGTTACTATAAGTGCAGTAAAACCTCAGAGTTAAAAACATGAGATACTGAGTCTCACTGTAGAACCCCTCTTAGCCGGCCTCGAATCAACGGGTCCTCTGATTCACTAACCTAACCTGTGAAACAGCTCATTTTTCTCTCTTTCAACGTATATTAGCTGTAAGATTACGACTCAAACATTGATTGTTTGATGGGCCTTTGCTGAAAAGTGAAACAGGGTGACGCGACGTTAGGTGTGCAATGTGTATGTGCTTGAATCAATATGTACATATGTCTACTTTTCTATGAATCCGTATTTTCGTGTTCATTTATGTATGTATATAGCCTAGCTCCCTCTAAAAAGTTACCAAATTTGGGAGAACTGACAACCTACTCAATTGATTCCCCCTATGTCGTATACTACTCGACTTAGTGATATTTTCATCTTATACGTTGTATTCACTACCACCAAACTTGCCGAAATAACTCTAGGAGAGTCTGACCTTAAAATACTCATTTTTATCCTTTGTAGTGTAACACAAAATTAACATTCCTATTTATAAAATACATTACGTAAATAATCCAAGAAATTTAAAATCTACTTTCAACGAAATTCATTTTACGGTAGTCTGTTTGTTGTTTCCTTAGCGTTGGTACACCTGTGAGGTATGTGTAAGTGTTACCAAACGATGATTTTAATATCAAACGACAGTCACAGACAGTCCAAGACTTACTGAGTGTGGGGTTTTTGTTCTAAAATGTTGGTGGTGGCTGCCCTGAAACACCACTCGAGTCCGACATCTTTGTAGTTTTAGTGCTCAGACTCTCGATAACTTGAGTGTATGTATGTATGTTAATGTATGTATGTATGTATGTACGTACAGTAAAAAAATGAGTTGCAATGACCTCTCATTTGTTTGTCTTTCCGTGATAACCTGACGAAATTGTGGGCTCTTTTTGAACAAAAATAGTTTTTTCACGGGAACCTCGGATAAATCGGTTATGATCTCTGTCCCGATCAGACCGGTTAAGAGGGGTTCTTCGGTATCATCCGTAAAGGTGCACTTATCTGCATGTGCTTCTTCCGCGTACCTTCACGTGGAGCAGATATGTGATAACTTTCGGTCAGGTGAAATTGCTATGAGCCAGAAATCGAACCCCGTATCCCTGCTTTGATCGCAAGGGTGTTAATCACTACACCACCCGTTTGCCCTCAGGGGACTTACATATAGTAAGTACGTATTTGGCAAACACGGGACCCCGAGCTGAGTCTGGCATTACTTCCACTTGTGAAAGGCTCCTTCCTTTGTCTTTCCTGACCTCCCTTAGCTACCTCTTGTTCTTTTCGATCCCGACGCTATTAGGACTAGGGTATCTTTCATTTTCCTCTTGATTTATTGTAATTCAGGAGGGTTTTAGTGGGTACGGTTGAGTCATTCGGTGAGTCCCACACGCGGGAAGAGTCATGTTGGCTCTCCTCAGAGCCTAACTGCATTTACCCTACCTGTACAAAATTTTAGGGCTCTAATGACGTCGATGTCGACGAGCCGTAAAGCTCGTATTTGGCTTCCACAACTGTACACCATTTCCACCAGACTTGCACCCCTTGCACCTATCTATTTAAGGGAACTTGATATCTAAATTTCTTAATTAATCTTCATGAAATTCGACGCAGAAGATAGAACCCGGACTTATTCATCAACTAATGTTTAAAACAGTGTTCGTATACGAGATCTTGAAACCAATGTGGACATGTTGCTTCCGTATCGTAGAGACTGGCTGAATAACTATTGTTTGGTATTTCAAGGTGTAAATTAGGGTGAAATGCGACTTTTCGGTGTTATCAAGAACGTATTCAGATGTATAGCCCCAATTTTTGTTCGTAATCTTTGTTAACGCAGATATCTAAGAACCAATTTCTGCTTCTTTTTTTATTTCACTTTTAATTCCGTAAATCGTGGGATATAACAAATGTGTCGTTTACACTAACATTTACACTCCTATCTGCAAATAATTCATTAACTTCGGATCATTTCCCTTGCAGAAAAGAACGCTGCACTTGCGTGACTTAATAATATACCAATAGGAATACTTCTATACGAAATAATCGCTTCAAGGTTCAATTGACCCTAACACAAAATAATCCACTGCTGCGTACCAAGCGATAATTATTTCCCAGGCTTATCGGTCGCTTTGCTGAGAAGTCACCGCGAAGTCCTAATTCAGCGCAGTGATCTCAGCTATGTAAACTGGATACACAACTCCCATGTTGGAGGTCCTTTCGGAGCGTTACGCTAATATTCAATGGGTTGGCACACCTGAAGCGTATCTCTGTCTCTCTCTAGCACGTTGAATTAAATGCGGAAAGCCATGGCATAAGTTGAACATCGTTTCGATTATTTCATAAGGGACCAATAGGATAGACTAACAAGTGACTACTATACGTTCACTGACATGGCGCCCAATGTCACGGTCTGTCAAACATAGTGCACCCTCCATTTTACTATAGAGCTCACTGACTCAGTGTAAGTGGCCTTGTAATTATAAGTTGCCGTGGTTCTATACCCCTACACACTAATTGACCACCGTGCACTCCAACGATTACACACACTTGTAAAATTGCCATTTTTTTTATTAAAACCTGCTGAGGTAATTCGGCGATAACTCAAAATTGACACGATGGATCTTTCTGGGGACATCGGCATCGTTCTCAACATCAAAAAATATGTCGAATCCATATACGCGGGACAATGGTACAGAGAATTCTTTTGTGGGGCTATTATCAAAGACATCGAAGATTGTTACATTTCCGTCTAGGATTATATATGTGCTTTTTTCATTGGTATTGAAGTGTTTATTGTCCTCCAAATAGTTTACTGTTTCCCTCGTGCTTAAACACAGTTTTCAACTGCTTTTTTGACAAATTATTTATGGTTCCCGAAGAATATACTGGCTGAATGGCCGGGGTTCGATCCCCGGTGGAACGGGGAGTTTTAATCACACCCCAACGTCCAGACTGACTCCCAGGCCTACTCAACTTGCTGCAAATTGAGTACTGGCTCTATCCTGGGGTCAAACCGATCGGAGCCAGATGCTGGCCACATCTCCTCCTCCTAGTACCGAGGTCAAGTAATTGCGGATCTCTACCCTCCGCGAACCCCTTGGGCACCTTCGGGGTCTCTTGTGGGATTGTTTGACTTAAAAAAAAAAGAATATATACCTTCATTTCAGTACGTGAATGAAAAAGTCAGTGTCTTCTGAAGCAAAATGAGTGACAGGTTTACACGCTGTAATGACTATAGAAAATCTCCAAAATGACCTAATTGTAATACGTTTGGAATGTTCCGTGCGGCTGAGAAGTCATAGGCCACATACGGAAATGGATGGGGAAGAGAAAGAAAAAAATTAATATCTCAAAATTCACGCGATATTTGCTGAGAGTATTCAGCAAGTTATTTATAAACGAAGGACAATTTATAGTTTACAAATTCCTACCCGATTTTGCAAATTAAAAGAAGAAAAATATACAGAAGACTTAAAGTTTCGCGAGGGTCTTGTCTCCCTCGCCCGCGTTTTATGAGTTATTTGACGGAGGAGTTCTGAACATAAGATTATTATTTTCATATTTGTTATTAAACTTTGTCTTTTGAAATATGCGGAGACAACGGGAACTATGTTTTGTTAAGTTTTAAAACTTGACTAAAAGCTCTGTATTCAAAGCTCTGAGTGCTATCCATTCTGCGAGCCAAATCCATTTGATCTACCGAACTGTTCAGTCGCAGTCATTTTCGTTTACACCAGGTAGGGAGCGAGGGGGTGCGGGCTCAGGGGTCAGAACCCCCTCTGAAACTTTTTGTAATTTATTGTAAGTACTTTGTAAGAATAAAATATTGGCAATTTACTATTAATTAAACAATAATACATTTAAAATAGTTTTGGAGAAAAGTCTGGCCCCCTCCAAAATAAATTTCTAGCTGCTGACCTATTTTGCTCCTGAATCCATATCTCGTAAGTTTTCAAAACACTAGATACGCGAAAAATGCGCCTGTTTTTGTTAATTTGGCAGTTTTGGAATGTTGTCAAAGTCATGTCATGTCCAGTCAAATCAACGACTTTATGCTTACTTTACGTTTTTTATTGCACATACCAACTATTTTAAGCAGAAATAATTACAATATTTTTTGTACTAAATGATTAATTATAAAAATGTTGCGTTCTTTGACATATCCCTTTCTTTTTTAACTAAAACAAACATAATAGTTGTATTAGTTTTGACCGGAGATAACATTGAAAACCACTTCTGGCTTTACTCTGGTTAAATTTTGGCGTAAATCGCGTAAATAGAAAACTAGTCTAGCAATTTTATACTTTGTTTGTGTAAATTGTTATTATGTCATATTTCGAGAAACCGGGCTAGTATGGATTGTCTCTTTTCTGCAGTTCGTTCTGGATGTTTGGAAACAGTACGGGAAATAATTAGTTCCTTCGGTTTATCTTTTTCACCTACATGGTTGGAAGGTTACCCTTTACTCTGTGACGCCATTGAGTATAATCGTTTGGAGGTTGCGAAACTACTTATAGAGAGTGGTTGTAGAGTTAGAAGCAAAAATCCAACATTTCGCTTAACACCGCTTCATTTTGCTGCTAGAAATGGAGATAAAGAAATTGTGGAAATGCTCCTGGACAGAGGTGCTGATGTTGCTGCTCGAAATGAAAATGGGAGAACCCCTATTTTCAATGCGGTAGAAAATGGAAATGTGGAAATAATTGAACTACTGTTACCGTATGCCGAAGTCAATCCCAAAGACAATTGCGGCAGAAGACTATTGCACATTGCTGCTGAGAAGGGTTATGTCCTAATTGCTGAACTCCTTTTGAAACGAGGAGCTGATGTTAATTGCATTTGTTCTTCACCAGGATGTGAAGGTTACACACCTCTGCATTTTGCAGCTGGAGGATGTTGTGAAGATATAGTTGAATTACTTTTGAAAAATGGTGCATTTGTTTATGCCGAAGAAAAATATGGTGTAACTTCACTTCATATTGCTGCAAAGAGAGGACATTTAAAAATTGCTGAAAATCTTTTAAAGAATGGAGCTTATGTTGATGCCTTATCAGGGAAAGGTATAACACCATTGTGGCTTTCTGTTGAAAATAGACATGAAGAAATTGTTAAACTACTCTTAGATTATGGAGCTAATGTTAACACTCAATGGAAAGGTATGAGTGTACTACTTTTGGCAGTTGAAATGGGTCAACCAAGTATTATTGATCATATCTTAAAACATAGTCCAGATTTGGACAATGAAAGTAATAAGGGTGCTCTTCATGCTGCTATACATGGCTGCGATGAAGAGTGTAGCAGTATAGTTGACTTGCTGATTCAATATGGTTTTACATTCAATCCAGCAGATGTAAATAACTCCCAACTGTTTCTTGCTGCTGTTGAGAAAGGAGTTGAGAAAGTGGTAGATCATTTCTTAAAAAATGGTGCTAATGTTAATGAGTTACCCAGTGGTTCTATTGGGAATCGTAATATACCATTACATATTGCAGTGAAAAATAGGAAGGAGGCAATGGTCAAATTGTTGATAACAAATGGAGCTGATGTAAATGCTCAAGATTTTATGGGAAGGGTTCCCCTTGTTTATGCCATACTGAATACTGATATAAAAATTGTTGAGTTACTTTTAGCTAATGATGCAAATGTAGAAGACAATCCCGACATTCTGAGATTTGCTGTTCAAAAGGAATGCAGGGAAGTAATTGAAATTCTTTTACACAATGGTGCTGATGTTAACATACAAGATAAAAATGGGAGGACAGCCCTCCATTTTGTTCCTGAAGATAGAGATACAAAATACTTCAGATTGCATGACGAATATCATAATGATCATATTAAGGCTGAAATTGCCCAATTGCTCTTGAGTTGGGGAGCTGATGCAAATGCTAAAACTAAGAATGGTGCAACAACTCTTCATACTTCTGTGGAAAAGGGATATGTTAAAGTAATTGAAGCTCTTCTACAATTTAACGCCAATATCAACTGCAAAAATGCAGAAGATATGACACCTCTACACATTGCTGTTCAGAAAGGAAATTTGGGGGTCATTGAACTTCTTTTGAAGTACAATGCAGATATAAACATCACGAATAGAGATTGTGCAACACCTTTACATATTGCTGCTTACAAAGGCAGTGTGAATATAGTTGAATTTCTGTTGAAAAATAATGCAGATGTTAACTGCATTAACAAACATAAATTAACATCACTACACATTGCTGTTGAAAATGATTGTACTGAAGTTGTCAAAGTTCTCCTAAAATATAATGTTGATATTGATGCTCAAGGGATACACGGCAGAACAGCTCTTCACATTGCATGTTTGAAACAGAATAAACAGATAGTTATCTCTCTCGTAAAACATGGGTGCGACATTAATATTTTTGATGGAAACAATAACACTGCACCTTATATTGTTTCTTCTACTTTGGGACTAAATCGTGCTGTAAGTGAAAGGAGCGATTATCGGAATTTTCTTCGTCGGCCATTTCCACTGGATGAAATTGCCGCAATTCTTAAGCTGCACATTATTAAAATGATAAAAGCAGAATTGTATGTGAGTGAAAAAAATTTGCTTTTAATAGATGGGGACTCAAAAATCTTTGAAAAACAATGTGAGAAAGAAGTAGCAAGAATGAAAAAAGAGAGAATTGGGAACTCCAAAATCACATTTCATGATGTATTGATCAAGAGTGTGAATCGGTTATCATTTCTCTTGAAAAATGAGAGAATAGCTAAAATCTTAAGATCAGAGAAATTTAAAACAAAATTTCCAAAGTATGCAAATATGATTAAAAGTCATTTTAGGAAAGGTGAGCTAAGAAAGAATTTGCTTGACCAAGCCACTCGATATTGCTACAGTATTTTTCGTAGAATACCATTCGATTGTACTCTAAAAATACTTAGCTATCTTTCTAATGTAGATTTAAGGCAAGTTATTTCTGCTTGTTGGACATCTAATGTCAGTATTCTGACTATCTTCTCGTAATGAGAAACATGTTTACATCAATGTTATTTATAGTAATAACTGTGTTATGTTTAATTATGTTTTATTAATGTTATTTTATAACGCTTTTTACATAATATGGGGTAATTAAATAATATTAATACGTGTATACAAGTAATATATGTATGGGTTTCTTACATAATATTAATATATGTACACAAGTATTATACATTTTATTTCATTATATGTACTTAAAATAATGTTAGTTATTGATATAAATACATTTTTTGCTTATATATCCCATGCCAATTGGCAAGACAGTGTTAATCACATTTGTTTAATGCTACATTTTCAAATAAATGAACAAAGTGATAATTTTTTTCAAGGGACAGGAATGATCTTTGGCAAAGAACATTTTGAGGATCTAAAAATATATTTTCAAGAAAAATATGAATATTTGGGTATTATAAATTCACTTGCCATCAAGGTCTGATCCTCTCCACATGTGAAAAATTATCTTCCAACATTTCAAAGTAAAGAGGTATCTTTCCCAATTAATATTGTTAGTTGCTTTGTTTGTGAATAACAATCCACATAATTAATTAGATAACTCTGCATTACTGTTGGTAAATTATTATCCCATGGGGTAACAACTGAGGAAAATACGATCAAACCATTAAAAAATAATTAATATGCTGCTCTATTACTCCACAAGTTTCAAAGTTATGTTTGATAAAAATTCACTTAACTGCAAAGTTTTCATGGTCATTTGTAACACATTAATAAAGATGACATTTACAAAACATTAATGTATCACCCAGGGAAGCAAGGTGGTGGTGGTCTCCAGATGGTAAGTGGGAGGGGTATCACTGACCAAACCTTTTAACATCTAGTGTTTTCTTGCTGAACACCTGACTATTTACTTGTCCGCATAGAAATTATGTCGACTTGTTTTGACAGGTTAAGTCTTGCACAAATGTGAACAGGTTTACTGAAATATGTGTTTCATAAAGGGATATACCTCTAAGTCTAGAACATTTTCAGATTATTTCATATGAAAAAAAAATTCTTACAGAAAGACAAAAAGGAGAAGTTCGCGCAAATTTCTTGGTGGTTGGATCAAGTTCAAGTTTTACATAGTAGACTTATTTCTCCTCAACACTGAAGAGTCAAAATTTTTTCAATTATCTTCATAGTTCCTTTAAGTTTTATGAACCTTTTAATAACGTCACCCTTGTTAAGATTCTGATTCAATTTTTGCCCAAAGTATAGCATATGGTCCAAATAGGGTTCGAAAAAATGATTATTGTCATAATACTACAAATATTATTACGGTTCCGAAAATATAAGCCGTATTCTTCGCTCTTCATATTTACGGTAGTTATAAAGAAATATTGTTCCGCACTATTTTCTTCTCTCCGCCACCGTTTATGTTAGTATGTTAGGGGTATGTTAATTATAATATGGCTCGCGACAGCGAGCCATGAACAATTATAATGAACAATGATGTTAGGTTAGCCATGAACAAAGATGTTAGGTTTGTTAGACCCGGCGATTTAGTTTTAAGAAAATATGTTGTATGTGTGAAGGTGGAGGTAGCAGCACTCGCGAAAGGATATACGAAGAATAAGGTTATTTTTCTACGGCGTTTGACCGTAAGGTAGATTTGGTCCCTTAATTTCTATTGTATGAGGTATTAGGCCAACAAAATGTGTGTAAAAATATAAATTTATAGTCTAAAACGTAGGTACAAACTATATTTAAAAGTTTTCGAAAAATTATTTAATGCGACTTTTCTCAACATGACATTCGGCGGACGGGTGGAAGAGTTGAGAAAAGTCCGAATTTCGAAATCTGCCTCCTAAATCATCTTGGCAGTCATTATGTGTGGGAGAAATGAAAATTTTCTTATTCCCGAGCGTTCCCGAGGATCTTATTTTACAGGTCGCTAACCTTACGGAAATTAAGAACGACCATGATTCAGGTTGTTAAACTGTGATTTGTACGACGCATTAACCGTGCTGATTATTTTGTTGAATGTTGATATTTGGCATAACGAGACACCGCTCACGTATAATACATGATTCTTTTATAATATTGATTTACAGAGGAAAGTTCTGAATATTACACGATGTAGAACCGCTGTTCTTAGGCTGTTCTACTCATTGATCTTATACTAAAGCCGGCGCCCAGCCAGTCTTAAATAACCTTGAAATGACGTAGCAGTGTATGTCAGTATTTATCACTCTTCGTTCGTTATGTAACAAATCCACCGAATTGTCAAAGGTCAAATTGCCAGTCATTCTGTTAGCGTGCGCGACTTGAGATAGGTAATGTTTGGAGTCTTCGGCAGTCCTCGACTTCAGTCACCGACTATTGTATAGCGTTTTTTATCATGGAAAGAACGGGCCTCTTGGTGTTGTCAAATCCAAGTAAAATTAGTCGTATTTTACCAGCAGTGAAAGAATACGTTCAAAAAACATTATACGTGCAGCTGTCACCTCAACGTCATCTAGTACCTCCATGGGTTTTAAATGGAGAACCCACTTTGAAACCTCCCCACTTTAGAAATTTAGTTGTGGGCATTTATTCTCAAGCATCTTCAATCAGCTCCAATCTAGATATTCGAATTTTGTTGGCTTGCTTGAAGAATCCATATCAGAGTTTAATAGACACCAGAAAAAAAGTTGATATTGTCATCTTTGACAAAAAATACACCAGTGATGAGGTTAGCAAGTTTTTACAACACTGTTTACCAAATAAAACCTCAACATGTCAAGTAGTTACTCTCAATGAAAACCCAGAAGAAGAATCTGGAAATGATAAAGTTGAGAGTTGTCTTGTGAAAGGTCTTAGTGAAATCGTTCAACCTATTCATACAGAGTCAAAGATGTATGACAGTGTTGTTTTAGGGGGAACATTTGATCGTTTGCACTGTGGACATAAAATATTACTCTCTGTTGCGTTATTACATTGTTCTAAAAGGCTTACTGTTGGTGTGACGAATGCTGAGATGTTGAGGTGTAAGTTTGTTTCAGTGTCTCTGTATATAAAGTATTATTTTTATTTTGTATTGTATTCCCAGTTCTTATAAGAAAATAGAGCAATGATTTTTTTATAGCAAAGAAATTGTGGGAACTGATTGAACCATGTGAGAATAGAATAGAAGATATCTATGATTTCCTCAGAGATATTGACAGTAGCTTGGATTATGACGTGGTGCCAATAAGTGATCCATTTGGTCCCACCAAGGATGACCCTACATTTCAAGTAAGTTGTTTATTTGAATTTATAAGAAAACAAGTGATTGTTTTGTGCTTTATAATGTTAAAAAAAACTTTGGATTGTCCTTCCTTATAATTTATTGTACATTCTCATTAATAGGAAAAATTTGTGATTGATTAATTATTAATATTAATTGTAAATTTATTTGATTTTGTGCAGTTAAGTGCTCTAGAAATAAATTCCTTCCTGTATTTTTCAAAGCATAGTTGGTGAATGAAATCAGTGCTCAGAGCTAGATTATTGGTAGTCAAAATAGTATTATATTTAGTTCTAGATAAGGCTTTGGCTAAGGGTAAAGTTGTTCTTATTATAGGGATAATGAAGTAATTTAACTTCTCTCCGTGCCCTGTTTATCAATGTTGCCACCCAAGTAACTAGTTTGAATTTTTTTCAATGATTTTCCCTAGTCTACAAGGGTGTTTATTTTAATTCATATTTAACATTTGTATAAAAATTTAAAATGCATGTGTTAATTTGTCTTGCAAAGGGAGTGTAAAGGAGCTGAATCTCAGCAAAATTTTGAATTGCTGAGGCACTAGTGCTCTAATGATTTTGCCATTGACCAGCCCTAAAACCCCATTTAAAAAATCACTAAACTTGTAGTATGAAATGTTTAAGAAACCTCAATTACGAAACTTATAAAACCATTGTATCTTACAAAAAGTATTTGTAGAAAAATAAAATATTTCAAAAATTAACTCTGTTTTACAATCTAATCAATAACATAAAATTGCTTTTTATCATGAACTTTAGGTTTGTATGTAAATAGTAAATATTTATAATATCGGTATAAGGATTAATATGTTAATAATTCTAGTACATCCATTGTTAATTATCTCGTTTTTAGAAGAAGAAAAAGTCACAAGTCTAAACCGATGTGCCCCAAGCCGGATTAAATAAGTTTTACTGCTTTTCTAAATAATATTCCTTTTCTTTTGTTTCTGTGTTTGCTTTGTAGCTGAAAGTTGCAGAAACAGGGTAGATAAACATTGTGATTTTTGTGGAAAGCTTTTGACATCAAGTTTCGTTGACTGTCTTTGTAGATGATAGTAGTGAGCTCCGAAACCTTCAGAGGAGGGCAGAGGGTGAACGACCTTCGCAAGGAAAGGGGACTTCCCCTCTTGGAGATACTGAGCATTGAGCTCTTGGAAACAGAGCAATTGCAGCACCAAGTGGAAGAGAGTAAAATCAGTTCTAGTAACTATCGCATCAAGCTTCTTGGCTCAAGGCTTCGGGAACCAGAGGTGAGAATAATGATGAGTTAATGATAAGCCGAGATGTTACCTGATAGTATCCTTTGTTTCCCTCACCATGTGTTTCCATTGAGTGAATTTTTAAAATTCTTTTATGTGTATCTTGAGGCAAACATAAGGAAAAAGAGTGTATTCAATTTATGAGCTGTTGCACTTGTGATGTATTATTTTAAAATATATTATTTTTATTAATCCTTGAATTTAACTCTTGCATGAGATTGTGAGGCATATGGTAAAGCACAACTAGCGTTTCCTGAACCCAAATTCGACAACTCAAAGAACATTTGATTTATCAAGAAAATAAGTCATTCAATATCTCTCTATCTTCTTTAGATATATTCTCAAAATTCGTAAATTAGGAAAATTAGCTATTAGTGTCAAGAATTATGTTTTTAGCATGTTTATATGCACCAATGTAAAACTTTTTAAGTGAAACGATAAATTGTTCTGTAGATAAATAAAATGTACAAAATTATGACACCATTAAAAAAACTCATATTGGAACTAAAATTGAAATCTGTGCAATGGAATCAGCAAGAGACAAAATAAAGAATCATTCCCTTACAAAATGGGGAGACTAAAACAAATTACACTATAAACATTTTATTCCATCATATCTGTTGTTTGTATTACATTTGATTACTCTTTTTGCTCTAGTCTGAAATCTTTTCATCACTCCCAAATGACTACCATTTTGAGTTAAATGTCTTACGAACTATGTGTCGTGTGTGCAGCCTCGACAGAATATTCAAGACAAGCCATACGTCATTGGTCTGACAGGATCCATTGCCAGTGGGAAGTCTTCCGTTGCCAGACGCTTGGAGGGCCTCGGTGCAGGGATCATTGACTGCGATGGCTTGGCTCATGGATTGTACTCTAAAGGAGGAGGACCTTGCTATGCAACTGTAGTGGAAGCCTTTGGAAAGGATATCTTAGACAGCAACGGGGAGGTGGATCGAAAAGTCCTGGGACCCATTGTCTTCAGCGATAAGGTGCATCTGTATGAATGAATAAATTAATTTATCAATTTTGTTGTCAAAAAAGCAGTTATGTTTGCATATGACTATGTTGGGGACTGTAAAGTAATTTACTCTCTGGAAACAAGCAAGGGACAATCCCATCTATTCCGGTAAAGGTAGTGGTGGATTTTACAGTTCTAAAAGATCTTATTTAATAACTACAGGCTGTTATATAATTGCTATTTTCAAATTAAATCATAAAGATTAAAATCAGTAAAAATTATAACAAAAATAATGATGACATTCCTGTCCATTTATAATCTGCCTCTACCTGAAAGAAAACCAGAGAAAAACCTGGGCCAGGATGGGACTAAGAGATAATATATGCAACCTTGTCATGTTGCGTACAGATAGAAATAAACTTTTATTAATAATAAGAAACTAAACAGCATGCATGAACAAAATAAATTGTAATTAAATCAGTATTGAAGTTACTATATGAGTGGTGTGATAAAGTGTAAGAGGAATTCATATCACCCAACAATAAGTAGAATTATATAAAAAAATATTCATTAGGGAATTGAAACTCATGTTAAATGCTTTTTAAAATCAATAAATTCTTTAACATTAAAGAAGTAATGGCTCATAATGATATGCACAGAATTATAGGAATATAAAATGTTGAGCACATTAAAGTCGATAATGTTTTTTATTTGATTAGGTGCTCAGTTCTTCTGAATGAATATTTACTATTTATTTACGATGAAGAGAATAAACATCAGTTTGAATAACTCAGTAATGGTTCTAAACTAGTGTATGAGTAACTTTAATGAAATCTTCTTTTTTAATCAATGTTTTTGTTAATCTCAAAACATTTTCATCTACAACTTACATACTTTTCAGTGTTGATAATTGGAAGATTAAATTTCTTATTTTCTCTAAAACAAGCATTTTTGTGAGAAAGTAAATGAGCTGTGAAGAAGGCTCTATTACAGTTCATAACAAAAACAATTTTCAATTTTCATTGTGAAATGTTATTGTATTCTTAAGGTATTATGTCAGAGGGACAAGGCTAAGGTACCCCCCAAAATGTATCAAATGATAGTTTGAACCATTCCCTATCCAGTGGCAATGAATTTGTATGCCCTTACGGTGCAAAATGTTGAATTATGTGCCTTGATGTTGCTATGGGAGGACCTTTTGCGGCTTATGTTATTTTGATGTCCTGACACAAGTATTGGCTTAGCATAGCGAAGAAAACTACTGAAACACACCAAATGAAAGTGGGAACGCAATGACATTAAAATTTTTGTACCTTACCCAGCATTTACAAGAATAATTCACCAGAAACTGCAGAAAATACTGTTCTATCTGAAATGGCAGTGTGACTGAAGACAATGCGATCCTTGTCAAATGACTCTCTAAATTTATTATCAATTTTTAAAATCATATTATAATTGTCCAAGTCCAACTGTGAAAATCAGTAGAGTGAACTATTAAATAATTAGAAGTTCTTTGATGAATATTTCCAAGTTTTGTAAATAGTTGACAACTTGACTTCAGTCAATCTGGATATAATACCTTAAGTGATAGTAAAATTCTGAAGTTGGAAAAAAATGGGTAATATTTATTGTTACCATAAGTTCTCATCATTGTAAAAACAGTACTTCACTTTTTCTTTGTATGAAGACGCGAAAGAACACATCCTGCAGTGTCAATCTACGTGTGTTCAACCACTCCGTGACATCCACGATCTTAGATTTTGGTGAAAAAAAATTGCCTTTTTATCGATTTGAGAAAGAACCTAATTTTTGTATCCCAATTTTGTTTCTTCTGTATTTATATTTTACAGCCTAATGAAAGTTTTGGGAATTTTGCTTTTTTTTTATAGAAGACTGTGGATGCTGACATTTTGTCTTCAAAAATAAATTATATCTTGTTTACTAACTAATGTTGATGAACTTTTTTACACATATATTCTTAAATGCATAATGAATCCAGAAAAAAAAAACCCAAAAATATACATATTCTTTCCGTGACAATAAAAATAGATTTATTACTTTGATGAAATTTTTTGGAACTTGACTGGTTCTTTTCCTAATTATCTTCCTTTTTCTTTTCCCAGATCCTAGAGATGTTAAGTTTATGATTGACTTACAACTGTACCTTTCCATTCCTTATGTGACAAATCTATGTGAAGCAGTTCATCCCTTTCCATAAGCAGGTAACCAACCCATTGTGTGTAAGAAGTTCATATTTCTACAATTTTTTACTGTGTGTGCTGGTTTTATTTGTTGAAATAATAGTCTTCTAGGACATAAATCTGCATATATTTCTAACTGTAATTGGTCTTGGGGAAGAAAAGTAAAACGTGTCAGCAAAATCTTCTTCCTATAGGTTTCAGGAAGTGGTCAGCAATGAACATTTATACCATATACTGTTGTGTAGTGTTGACTTGTATTTTTAATTATAAATTTGAATTATTTTCTAATGGAATTTTGAAATTTAACAATCTGCTCTCTAATATTCATTATTTATTTTGATAACTAAGTTACTGAAAAATGTATCTTCATCTTGCATTGAGATTCGCATGATTTTTCCCTTCACTTCCCTGGAACTAAAAACTTGAAGATACTGAGCAAGTTTACTGGCTCAAGCCAGCGAGTTTAGAAGTGAGCGAGTCAGCAAGTGACAATGACACACAAAACTTTCCACTCACTCGATACCCAACTAGCTAGTGAGTTTGAACCAGTGTCTTTAAACTCCCATGCATTCTGCAGATGGAAGTCGTACATAGAAGCGCATTATAAAAATGAAATATCCCGTAATTAATATAAAATATATCAAGTTCCTATTCAAAGCTATTAAAAACCATATTGTGTATTAGTTTTATATTATGAATTTGAAATTATATTTTTAATTTTATAGAGAACTTAGAAATCTGCGAAAATGTCTGAAGGTAATCATTTATTGCCATGGTTTTATTACCTGCGCCCTTCAACTCTTTCGGTTAACTTCTCGATGCACTGTATTTCTCACGTCTTTCTATCCATGGTTTTCTGTACCTCAATTTCTGCTTTTATTTCCTCTTCAACTCCTTTTTGATAACATAAGCTACAATAACAACTCCTGCACATACTACTTCTGTTGATATTTTGTCGACACTGAAACAAGGAATTACCGAGATAATCATTGCTAGTTCGCTAGCAATCACAATGACANATTACGATAAATGAGGGAAACTTTTATGAAAATCAACCCCCCCCCCCCCCCGAAAAAAAAAAAAAAAAGTGAGCAAGTAGCCGGTTTTCAACTTTTCTCACTGCATATTTACAATATTTACAATTAGCATTTGAACATGATAACACTGGGCAAGCTTACAAGCAACAAGTAAACTCGCTGACTCATATCGAGTAAACTCGTTCAGTGTGTCATTGATCCTTAACATGCCTTAATTCAGTTGCTCTCCTGTACAGGCACTACTTGAGCGATTGAATGGTATCCTGTGGCCAGCTATCTTGGAACGTGCTAAAGAACGAGCTCAGCAGTTGCTGACTCAGGGCTGCTCTGTGGTGGTTATGGACGCTGCTGTACTCATTCAGGCGGGATGGGATCACCACTGCCATGAGACATGGGTGTGCATTATTCCTCCTGAGGAGGTAAGGATATCTGGACACTGGTGCCTTATCCTGATACACAAAATAGCACTGCAGTAGAATCCCTCCTAACCGGTGGCGCAGACCCTGACCTGTTAGGCGTTTGACTGTGATTAATCAGGGGGTCCTGTGAAAAATCAATTTTCATTCTTAAAGATACTATAATTTCATCAGGTTATTACAAATAAACAAGCAAATGAGGTGTTGTAGCAACTCACTTTATTGTACTGTATGTACATACATAAAGGAACACGAAAAAGTTGATTCATAGAAAAATATCCTCGGAAGGAAGAAGGGAATCAAACTCACGAACTCCCTCCCACTTCCCTGTTTTGCCCAGCCACTTCACAAAAACATTGCATGTCTTTGCGTCATCCTGTTATATTTTCCAGGAACTTTCCAGCAGATGCCCATCAAACAATCAAGTTTGAGTTTTTGTCTGCCATAAATAATATACGCTGAAAGAGAGAAAAAAATAAAGCTGTTTCTGAGGATATGATAGTTAAGCCAAGACTGGTTCTACAGTACTTGCTTACTAAAATATTTCCCGCTAGCACTCCCCATTGCAACTCTTGTCTGCAATATTTTATTGTCATAAAAATATTAAAAATACATGTTATTGAAGTTTTTTTCATTGAAAACAACTTACTTTCTACTACATCCAAAAGTACAGTGATGAGATGCAAGTTAATTACCAACAGATTCAAAGAATGCAGGCGTTACTATCAGTTGCCTGTACTTATACATTGACTGCAGAACTTGTACATTGTTCTTTTACCCAAAAAAATTGCATTTTGGAAAAACTATTTAACGGATCAAAACTAAAATTTCAAGGATGTACGCCTTAGGGATGGGAATCAGATAGAGCATGATACATTCACATGAATTTTATATACAAGTGGTGACAAAAGTTCTATTCACTGTTCACTTGTTCTTTGATATCTTAGAAATGTTATCTTCTTTAAATAAATGCTGTTCACCTTAGATTAATTCTTATTTATTTGAATAAACAGACTTGGGCCCAATACAATAGAGGGTTGAAAAAGATGTGATGTAGTCTCATTCCAAGTACGATGTTAAGTTATGTTATGTTAATTACCCTTCTCTTTTTGTTTTCAAATGAAATCTACAGGTGCATAAAGCAAACTTGTTGAACTATCTTGACACTTATATTACGACTTCTATTTCTTGAGAATCGCTTTTCACAGTTTTTGCTTGTGTTGTGTTATCAGGTGTGTCATCAAATCGTTTAAATGATTGATGTAGGTAATTTTAATTGGAGTGAAGATGGTTCACCCATCTAGTATACATAGATTGATAGTGTGAGATCAAAACCATGTTGGGAAAATATTTAAAATAGTTTGGTATGTCTAAAAATTATGAAGTATCTATTTAATTATTGTTTTTGTGCATTTTGTTATGTAAGAATTGTATTTTATTTTTTTTGGTAGGCTGTGAAGAGGCTGCAATCCAGAAATCGACTACCAGAAGATGAAGCCAGACGTCGAATCGCATCTTTGCCTTCCAATGAAGAGTTGGTGGGTCACGCCAATGTCGTCCTGAGCACGTTCTGGGAGCCTGACTTCACCCAACTGCAAGTAGAGAAAGCTTGGACCAATCTACTCAACTACCTCAAATCCAAAAGCAAGCTATAAGAACATTTGTGTATTTGTTACCATGGGTAGAAACAAATCATTAGATTTCGATTTTCTACCTCAAGGTTATGGTCATAAGCTGTGGTACCATTCATAAGAAAAAAGTCAGATATTTTTACCCTATTTTCTTTATTTCGGTTTTATTACTATGAAACATGTTTCAGACATATTTTTCTCCTTTATAATGTTTAGTTTTATAACTAATCAAAGTTACTTATCACCCGTGGGATGTGTGTTTACTAGAAATGTATACTTACACGATTTGTATACTTGAAGGAAAAGGTCCAAATGCTCCCAACCGTGGTTCTTAAAAGTGAATTTTCTAATTCTATATAGATTTATCTGTAGTGTTTTTGATTCATACTCTTTCTTGTTTATCTGAAGTACTCCCATCCTAATGTATTCAGACGAGGTTGATTTTGTAGATTATAATTAGGTCATTGATTATGTCAATTTTTCTATAAAATTTAACACAACCTAATTATGGGTAAAATTTAATTATGGATCTATAAAATTTAACACAACCAAACACGAATCAACAAGTAAGATTTTAGTCTCTCTTTATTTTCCATGTTGTCTGTTCTTGTGAAGATTGTGTGTCGACAAAGTTAAATCTTTCATAGTCGTATTGACCAGTTCAAGGGTTTTGTAATGAGAGAATTGCCTGAGAACTATTTTGTTTTGGCCTTGTTGATATTCAGTGAGTGATATCGAGCTCACACTCCACATTGTTTTTATTTTCCTTGAAACACGTTCAGGAATATATGCAATCAGTTGACCATCTGCGATAAATAATATAAGAAGCAAAAACTCTCTAAATGTATTCTAAGGATAAGAACATAAGTGGAATGTTTTACTACCATCACACATTCAATATTTTATTGTAGAGACTCCACTGTATGTTTGCAAAGTATTTTATGTTGTTAAGCTTGTTTCAAATACCAGAAATAACATTTTGTTGGTTGTCAAGTGAATAATGACCTATAAGTATTGTAGAATTTATTGTTGGGAATTTAAAATCTGGCAATTTTTCAACTGAAATGTTTTAATTTTAATGACGACTAATTCTCGACTATGTAAATATTTTTTGACATAGTATTGTTCAACTTTCCAATGCGTGCCAATATCAAGGACCAATTTATCAAAATAGTTTAATTAGAAAATCGTTGTAGTGATTTTACATCAACCCAATTTTTCATTCTTTGTATCTTTCTAATTTTCTATCTTTTCATTAGAACATATTTGAATATATCATTTTCTGATGATTAATACTGAATTAGTATTTTGATAACAACCTGATTTTACAATTATTCTGTCGGAATTTCAGAATTTAGCGTGCTAAATAATTTCTTTTATAAGTTGTATATTCTTTTACACATTATTTTATAATACTATGTTTCAAGGCTTTCTCTGTAAATTGTGCTTCTCTTACTAGATACAAGCTGGTATCACAATTTTTCCCTGATGATAAACTATCCAATCTTAACAAAATATTATTATTTATTGCTGATCTTACTAAAATTCTTAATTCAAAATTTTTTTTAGAGGGTTCCCTACCTTTTGAACTTGCTTTTTCTAAAAATTCTGTGTCAAAAAATTTTGGAGTATTCAAATTCAGTTGAAGATAAATTTGCTCAAGTGGAATTGTTCATCCATCCATCTTCAGAGATTCTAAATGATGTGAATTCCATCCAGTTCAGTTCATGATGAGGAAAACAACCCTCAAATAGTTGTGACAAAAAGATGTAATTAGTTGATGATAATTTTAATGAGGGAAAGGTTATTGAAATTTAAGAATTCCTTGTCATTAGTAAAATCAATGTGAGAAAGGATTGTTCTGACTGCTTCTAGCAGGTGTACCTGGACTTTTTATTTTCTTTCACCTTCATTTCTACTTTGATGTTTTTCTTATATAAAATTACTAGTTAATACTGTCTATTTCATTTTTCTCCATGAAGGTAGTGGTTATTCAGTAAATTAATTTCAAATACGATATTTTTAATTGTACTGTTGGCTACTCATATAAGGCCTAAAGCTGTGTACCAAAAATGAAAGTTGTAGAGTTAAAAGGTGTAGACATAAAAAGACCAAATTATGTTTCTTAGAGATTGGAGAGTGTATATATTTGTAAATATTAATTCTATCCCTGTTAAAGTTGAAAGAAATGTTTACATTTTTAAGAAGATTTTTTTTGAAAGTGTTTATATTGACACGTTGTTCCAATATCAACTTGAAAATTTGTTTTTAACTTCATCACCGGGTATTGTACATACCAATATTTAATCAAAGTTATTGGTTCTAAAAGGCAATTTAGAAAGAACCTTTCAAAAAAATTATTTTCTTATAATGGTATGTAAATTCATCCTCATAATATTGATTACTCTTCGGTATTCCTTATATTTCTAAAAAGGAATATTTGTTTCATTTATTGACTTGGAGTTTTTTAAGGGAGTGCTTTTATTTTGTAATTATTGTTTTCTCTTTTAAATTTCCCTAAAGAATATTCTGCCCAATTCTATTCTTGGAAAAAACAAATCCCTTCATCTGTAAAATCTTTATCATTCTCTATGTTGCTCAATTCTTCTCGATACGTTCAGTTCTTTCCTTAGCTGTCTCCAGCTTTCTATCTATTTCCAAGAAATTGAAAATATTTTGTTAGTTCAATCTTAAAAGTTGCCTCTTCTTGAAATTTCAGTAATGTATCAGTTATCTCTTACAGTTTCAAAGTAAAATAAATTTGTTTCATTGCACAAACTTTAATAGATTATTCTTGTGGTATTTCAAGAATGAAGAAGTCATCATTGTTTGAAGAAATTTTATAGTTCCAGTTGGTATACACACTTTTGATCTTTCTATATAATTTTATCTACCCAATGAATTCTTATATCAATATGTGCAGTTAACTATATCAATTCTTGAATTCTTAATTGAGTGATGTCAGACACTCCGCTTATATTATTTGACCAGAAGTAGTTTTGGGAGCTGCTGCTCCTATCACCAACTCTTGTCCACTGGACAAACAATGTAAGAGTGTATGACCTGCATCACTTAATTATTATTTTACTTGTAGTGCCTCCGCTACGACTTCAAAATTTTTTACTTCATATATTATGTGGCACCTTAATTTTCAGTAGTCCTTTGAAGGATTTTTGTGTCACATTCTCTAATATTATTACATTGTGAAATTATTTGTTGTTTAATATCATGGCTTAATATTTCTATCAGTCATTGATTATACATTCTGAATTGTTCATTATAAACTATGTATTATTGTCTTCTGTAACTGTGGTGTCAGAAATCCCATTAGGTAGTGTTTTGAATAAAGGGTTAAGGAAGTTCTCTTGGCTGTACAACAGCAGAGGAAAATGCAGACCTATATCAGATATATTTCCGTAGATAAGATGGTAATTGAATCATAAAAAAGGCCCCCNGTAGATAAGATGGTAATTGAATCATAAAAAAGGCCCCCAAAATCCAGTGTCATCTTGTATGACAGATACAAAAAAAATAAGATTGAAATTTATACAAATTAAAACCATAATAAAATAAACAAATCACTCTCCAATATATTTAAAACCTTGACTTTCATTATCTAAGGGAAATATGTCCTCAAGTACATCCACACTTTCTTTGTTGAGAAGCTCGTCACATGGGTCTGTACCTTGTAGGTAGATTTTTTTCTTTGTCATTAGTATCCCATAGCAAATTGTCCTCAGTGCCATCCATAGCATTAGAAATTCCACACTTTTTGGCTTAATAGGCCATTCATAGGTTGGGGGTTGCCTAAGAGGACAGATATGTTCTAAAATTTATATCTCGTCTGATCTGTGGAAATATATGGTATTTTCTGTTGAAATCTATCGTTTGATCTGTCTGTAGATATTCATAGTTGAAGCACATTTTTTAATCAGTGAGAATATTTCATATAGTTTTGTTTTGCTTTTCGACTCTTAAATTTTCTTCTTTCCAATTCTTCGTTAAATTTTATCTGTCTACCCTCTGCTGTTCCTACTGCATATTGGCACCACATGGCATACATGTTCTGTGATAGTGTATAAATAATGTTCTGTCAAATTCTACCTAGTTATTATACATTGTGAAGCAAAATTTTGTAACTATTTTTATACCATAAGAAGAATATTGTTAGAATTGTAGTGAATGTGGATTTTCTTGTAATTCTTTCTGAAGTAAGATATATTTATGCCTGTTTGCAAATACATTACTTGCTCATTTAAATTGTTTTGAAGATTTTTTTTTTTTCTGGCTACAACCCAAAAGCTTACTTGTTGAAGATTTTAAAGTAAGAATTATGTAATAGTAATAAAACATTTTTACTCTGAATATTTTTAGAAGAAACACTGGGGGAAAACTTGAAAAGAAAGGTGCTTACTACTACACCAACCATTACATCACCCGTGGCATTTGACTTTCCTTTTTGTTAGTTATGTTTTGTTTGTTAGTATGATACATGTATATTTTTTGATACAGGCAATTCATTACAAAATAGGTTGAAATCAAAGTCTTTTGTTAGTTAACAAAAATCAATATGTCTGATTTTATTACCCACAAAAATCAAAGGTTTCTTTTTCTAACCCTCAGTAGTTTTATAAAAAGGGTAAACTTTGTAACATTTTTATGAAGAATTATAACACTATATAGGTAAAACTGCTATGGCATTAAAAGACTAAACTAAAGTTATATCTGCTTAGGAAAGATTCAAAACTGGCTAAATGAACCTAGTGATACCCATGAAAATGAATTGTACATTTAGAGACAATACGATTACCAATTAGCCTAAGTGATCCTACTCTACTCTTAGGGATACTAGGGTGTCTTACTGGGAGGCAGTATTTATAATTTTATGGTGTTGCGAGTCTCGCTATTTGTGTTACAGTCACCCAAAATACAGATTCTAACTAATTACTTTTCAGTTATTTTTTTCATTCATGGACTCCCCTTCCCACTCTACCCTTGGTGATGAAAAATTTCTGGAAAGTTAAACCTCTGAGAATACCCCGAATTAATGTACCCAGAAATGTTCACAAAATACACTGCGCGTCAAAATTAGTGGCGCAGTTACTTCATCACTACATAACTTCTATGTTTTTAAATGAATCAGTGTGAAATTTGGGGTGAGAAAGGTTCCATATATTATCAAGACACTCCATTCATTGGTAAGTGTCTGTGCCACCTTTTTCACTCTTGGACACCCTTAGAGTGCAAATTTTGAGAAAAGCAAGCAAAAATATTACACTTCAAGATGTGGGGGAGAGTTAGTACACCTATATAGACTCAGCATTGTTCACTGTGGAAGCTGAGATTAAAAAATCACCCACCCCCACCCCCTATCCATCCACTTTCTCTCAAGAGTGTGTGTTCCATATGTTCAACACTACGCAGGATGCTGTGTGCTTCTCCAAGGAATAAGGTTCACGCCTTTCTTCTTCAACGGAAGAAACCCACTGTGATTTTCTACATTTCTCCCCTTTTTGAAAATTGGGATTTTCTCACGTTTAAATCGATTACTTCGTGATAAAAAGCATTACTTTTGTTGTCATTAGTTTTAAGCAGTGTTTTTTATTAAAAAATTTAAGTACCATCTAACCACCTTCATCCCCCCTAACGCTCACTCGAGTGACCCCGAGAAAATGTTTCACGGGAATAAGATAGGGAATTGTTTGGTGTGTTAGCAAAGAAAAGTTAGTTAATCGCTCTTACAGCTTTCCCATTTTTACGAGTAATAAAAAATAAAGAAAAATACCATCTTTCAACCTGAAGTTCAAAATCTTTTCTCTTCAGAACGGATGGTGGTAGCATAGCAACTTGCTACCATGCTGTAAGAAGACCACAAACTTACTGCAATCGACGTATGACGTACAGATTTTTCTTACCACTAGGGTGGATTATTCCCTTACGAAACAACGATGCGTCATTCTCACGAATTATCGGTCGAGTCGCAAGGCTCCTTATGCGACCCTTTCGCATGTGACAGGTTTTGTCACATTCTGAATAAGGAAAAACGACAGTAACGATATGAACTTGTTAGTCCGAGGGACAAACAAGTTCACACTGACTCCGGCCGCGGAGGTCTACGTTTATATATGACAGTAACAATTGCAAATGAAACGCAAGCTCCAGCGGTGGCGCAGGTGGTAGTGTTGTCGCTCATCACCGAGTCATCCCGGGTTCGATTCCCGATGGGGCCAGAATGTTTGTAGCTTTTCACATTGATGTCTCAGTTCATATAGCTGTGACTACTGAAAAGCAAACCTTCCTTCCTGTATCCAACTCCAGTAGCTAACTGTTACTAACTACTCCTACTAACCCCTCCACGTGAGCCAAGTTGTTGGTACAGCGAGCTAAACGGCCCACCTACTAACTATGACCTACCACCCAACTCCTAACTCCTATCGCTCCATGTAGATAAGCTTCAATAGCACTAAGCTACATTTCCCATTTACAAATACTACAATATATTTTAAAAAATGATACGCGACTCTCACAAAACCTCCACAATTCCCTTGTTAGGTACATGAAGGCGTGCTAGCATAGATTCGCATATCGAGTCATGTGATACGGTGAACTTAAAAACTTGATTCATGAAAGAAAGAAAACTGGAGGCCTGCATCGTGCTTGAACCGAGTAAAGATTCCTGGGAGTGGTATCCCTACGTCGATAATTCATGTTTGCATATGTTTAGTGGTCTTTTCTTGTTAGCGTTACCGAGTTTTATCTTTCTTATCAATTGCACCTCTGCTTACACGTACGTTGTCTGTGTACTCAATTCCTATCTTCCGGTTGCGAAGCACCAGCCTTCCTCGCTCTAGAAACGCAACCTAACATATTGCAGTGCGACTTGTTGTTTTAATTCAATCCGATTTCGTTTTCTTCTAGCAACAGCTCTCGACCCACGGACCACTTTCGATCCATCGGGCATATTATTTGAAGCTGGAAAAATAGAAAAGTGTATTTCTTTATTTGAAAAGTATTTTTATATTTAATATTTGTATAAAACGTTTTCATATTGTAATGTAAGACGGGATAATGCCGTACACAATTCTCGTATACTCTCACATATAGGCCACGTCAAATATTAATTCTCAAAACATAGATTTATAACACACAGTTGCCCCCCCCCCTCCAACTTTTCAACGTTTATTAAAAAATAGAAAAGATTTTTGACCTACACCAGGAAGGTAGTAGAGATGTAGTGTGTTATATTTAGAGGTTATAGCTGGTGGTAATTGATGATGGTTTGGTTCCATATCATACAGCCCTGATGAAGGCAAAATAAATTGCCGAAACGTTGGCGTTGTAAAAAGAATCTTTTATTCATGACCAATCCTCGGATATATCGTTCCGTTATATAATATATATTGGTCAAGATCAAAATCATAATTTAGAATTATAATAAAATGTTTTCTTATTGTAATGTATAACAGGGTAATGCTGTACACAATTTTCTATTTTCTCTCGCTGGATATGCCACGTCAAATATTAATTCTCAGAACATAGATCTATAACGTAAAGTTTGTCGCCCCCCCCGCTCCCCAACGTTTGATGAAAATTTTGATCCAAAATGTCGTGTAACTCGCGGGCCGCCAGTTGAACGGCGCTGCTCTCGTAGATTATAAAGAGACCATTTTATACTTACTTAACAAATATGTACTGTTAAATATTCATTAAAATATATTCTTTAACATAACAGCACACATGGTAGTAACGTATTTTATACAGTTACCATTAAAAGTACTACAGCAATGGTGTGGTATAAAGTGAAGTTTAAAAGGAAATGACATTCTTAAGTAGAAGCGCACAAGGAAAGAAGGAATTTGCCAACTCCGACAACTGTTTGCCTTGTCACAATCAGATGTGAATTTGCAGACTACTGGTTTTCCTACGTCCGGTGGCGTGCGGTGGTTTTGTCACCCGGGAAACAGGTCATATTGGTAAATACTATTTTTTATGTAACTTATGTAAGGCTCGAGATGTTTGCGCTGGATCTCATAAACTGTTTTTTTTTATTCATGTGTTTTCTTGTTGTTGTTTTTTCACGATAAAGTGACATATCTCTGATACATCACATATAAACAATGTAAACTTGATTCCTTTGTTCTTAAAATTAAAAATAGTTTTATTTATGAAACTTTTATAGTAAACAAAACTTAGACATTTCTTCATTAGGAACCCATTAATCTACGTTTGACACAAAGTTATTTCAACTCAGAAAATATTCTGGAAGTGGCACAAAAATGAAAATCTGAGAATCTGTACAAATGGCGCAAAATTCAATATTCTATCGGTAAAAATAATAACAATAAAATACGTTAAAGAACTCGATCATACATATTTCCCTTTTTATTAATTAAAAATTCTCCTTTGTGAGGAGAAATAGGAAAGGGAGAAATGCTCTATGATTATCAACGTGTTGTTTTAGTGGCAGGACTAATGCCATATTAAATGCTTCTGTTTCTTGATTTCCCCCTATGGGCTCTAATGACCTTCGATGTTGACGAGCCCTAAAGCCCCACACACACAAAAAAAAAAAGATTTCCCCCTTACATTAGCTAGAAGTGAATTGTATAGTTATAAAAAATAAATTTGCTCAATTTTCTTTGAAATTTTTAAAATTATACAATTACGAAATTCTTCCTAAATTGAAAGAACATATTATCGAGATCATGGTCGACAGGAATTAGTCCATACCACTTTATTGGGCAAAGCTCGGAAGTGGGGTAAATTGAAGTAGGGGAAAGTAGTTGTCCTATCATATATAATCACGTATGCGTATACGCAGTTTGAATTTATGACAATTAAATTTATTTATTTATGTTGGGTAGTTTTGTCCGAGACAGTCAGCAGTAGGTGATCCAGGGGGTGATTGTGCAAATGTGCTCCATCGACGGACGTCGCGCACCGTCAAAAACAAATTCTTGCGGGCTGTTAAGCTGCTGTTTACTGTAAACGTACCTGTAGAAAGAAACACGCCAAGTTGAAGTGTCAACCATTCCATTGATAGAGAAAAAAATATATGTAAATTATTGGGTAGTTTCAGTCCTGATGTGGGGATTGGGTGCATTGTACTCCCCGCTTCATGTGCCAGAGGCATGAGTATCGAGTAAACGGCCCAAAACGGCCCATTGTTTTCGAGGAACTAGCGTTCCGAATAACAGTTTAACACACTTCTTTACAATCTGTAGTTCACAAATAGGGGTAGAGGGCTAGGATTTAAAATCCTTCCAAATAATGAAACGGAAGAAAATTATCCTGGAAGATGACAATCAAATAATGATATAATTCATTTGTCTAATTATTTTCAAACATTGTAATGTTTGAGGGTTAACATTTCAGTGTTTAGTATATTAATTGAGCCTAGACTAAAGGTATTAATTTAGGCATTATATTCTTAGAGCATTATATTCTTAGTGCCTAATAATTAGAAACATCGGCTAGGAGCACAACGTTCCATTCTCGAGGTAGTGACACGAAAATAGGATTTTAGTCACCGTATTCCCCGCTAAGCGCTAGTGCTAAGAATCAAGACGCTTTCATGACGTGGTGGGGGTGAAAAAGGGTTAAGATAAGGGAACTGTCGGAAACTGTATGAGAAAGAAAAATTGAATTTGTTTTTTGTGCGAAGTATTATTATCTGTGATATTGACATTGTATTTTTTGTACTATTCGACCTGTATTCTTACTCAAAACATCCATGTCATATGTATAGATGTGGGATAGCACTAAACGAATACCTGATGCGTCCATTTGTATGGTTGAAGCAAATGGCTTTAACGTATCTGTGATTTAAATGTCGGATTATTATTTGTATTTCTCTAATTTAAAAAAAAAATGAAGTTAAGGGAAACGGCGTGATGCAGGAAGAGGAATCGTACTGCAATTACCGGGTTGCGTATAGGATTTTGGCCACGAAAATTTTCAATTTGCTTGGAAATAAATCAATGAAACTCATATCAGATGTTTTTTGAGTATTTTTAAAGTCAGTACTGTTGTTACTGAACAAAACACACTTCGAATAATGAAGATTTATGTTACAATTGTGTTCAACTGTGCTTTTAGCTGATAGTGATAGACTGGTAGCATTTGTGAGCATTAGTTCATGGTCTTGATATTTTAAAGTTATTTGACGGAATATAATGAGGTAATTTTCGTTCTCTAATTTAGTGTAGATTATCATTCAATGAATATCCTGTATTTGTTAGTATTAGATTTTCTAGAGTGAAATGACAGATCAAATAAAAACCTCATTTTCAGTGTGCCTTGTGTGAAGTCTGGTTTTCTGTAAATGGTTCTCTCCATTTAACATGAAAGTAAGTTTAATTTATTTTATTTTATTTAGTTACAGTATATATTTAAGTTCTAAATCTTGTATAAAGACTTAGAGTATTCCAAAGAAAGGTAAGTTATTTTTTCAGCTCTCTAACTTAAAAAAAAAAAATCTTTCATAATGTTTTTATTTTAATTATATTTTTTTCTTAATTATATGAGTATCGTTTTCCAAAAACATCAACCCAGCATTTTATTGAATGAAGAACACACCCATTTCATCAATTAACAACTCTCCATTCTTGAGCCCAAAGAAGTTATTTGAAGATTTACCTTTTTTTCTAATTTTTTAACATTCATTTTCGTCAGAGGCAAGGTAGAGGAGCCACTTTATTTCCATCATAAACATGCATTATAAAAATTGATGTGTGTGCATTACAATTAATTTTTAATTAATTGTTTTGATATGGGTTCTTGAGAGGTGTTCAAAATGGAATATTGATTTTTTAAATGCTTAAGATACCCAAAATATTAATTCCAAGCTCATTGTTGTATTCATGTTAAATGCAAAATTGAAAAAAAAATCATCATTTAATTCTGGTTTGAGTGTTGATTAGAAGGTAATTTGTTTCTGTATATTGACAGCGTTGTGATGACTTTTGCAGGTGCAGTTGTGTGTGTGGGACGAAGGCTGAAGGATGATCGACAGTGTGTCCCGTCGTGCGTTCTCTGGCTCCAGTGGCACTTACAACGTGCGAGCGTCGGAGCTGGCCCGGGACAGGAGGCTCAAAACTCTCAGTGCGGTGGTGTTGTTCTTGGATGACTCCACTCACACCTTCCATATCGAGGTATGGACTTATGTTTTGTGGGTGCCTTGAATGAAGTTGAGAGAGCATTATTAGTAATTACTTATTCATCAGTACCAAAAAAAGGGGTTATAAGTTTAAATGGAAGATAGGTAATAGCTATCCCAGTATTAAAGAACCTTTGCTATCTGACCTAATGTGAAGCAGCTCATCCTTCGATATCCATTACCTTTGGACATAAAAGAAAGCTGTAGTTTCAATTGAATTATCCAAAAATGAGAAAATGTCGTAGAAGGAAACTTCATCCAAAATAGGAAATTTATCTAGTATCAACTTGAAAAGTAATCTGTAGACAACCCATATATGAAATTAAATTAATATTAAATGAAAAAAGGAAAAAAAATGTGACAATGACAAAGTATCACACAGAGTATTAAAGTGAGGAATGTTTCTCTATCGAAACAGAAAAAAGGGGGGGCGGACATTATGTTTTTGGAGAAAGCTGTAAAATAAATTTTTCACTTTTGAGTAATCAGTATTTCAAAAAGTTGAAGCATTAGACACCATGCATGTCTCCTTTGTTTGTTAAGATAGTATATAAGAAGTATATGTAGAAGAAAGTAAATTTAAAGATAGTCAAGACTTCTTATATATTTGCTATGTCATAATACATCTTTATTTACTTTTAAAACTTTGACTAAATCTTAACTTTCAGTGATAATGTGTTTTAAGGACTTACCTCCTGTAATACTCAGATTGATTGGGAATTTGAATTGACTAGTAATGAAAGAAACTAAAAATGGAACACATTGAATGTTGGGTTAAAATTGTGAGAGAGGTTATTGTTAAACTATATATTGTATCATGATTTGAAGACTTGATTGTTGGAGAGTCTTTCACGAGGAATTTTTTAAAAATATACGTATAACTTTAGGTCTTTGCATTTTTCTGTAATGGATTTCATCCAACTATGTTTTTTTTTGTAGAAACGAGCAAAAGGACATGTATTATTAGAGCAAGTATTTCAACATCTGGAACTTATAGAGAAAGATTATTTTGGTTTACAATTTTCGGACAATGGTGCTCCCCCCTCTGCTGCTAATGCAGATCAAATGGTATGTTGAAATAAGTTCTACTCTAGTTTCTTTTATGCATTTGCATAAGGTTGACATTTTATGAAAAATTTCTTAAGTTTGACAAATATGCCCCATCTTATCATTGAGCACAAACATTGTGACTATTCTTATATGTTCATAGTCTCATCTGTTCACTTGTTTTAGTAATAAAATTATTTAAATTACGTATGAATTATATTGGCAATCTTATTTTATTTTATTAACTGGGTAAAGCTCTATAAAGTTGTAGCTGGTCTATGAAGATATAAACAAACTTTGACAAGTGTTCATTTTAATACAAATTATACTGCCTTTTGTCCTGTTCTTGGTAAAATTGTTAACATTTGACACAAGGTTTGGAATTTAACATTTTTTTAGTAACAACTTGAATTTAATATGTATTGTTAAATTCACATAATAAGAATTATTAGAATATAATAATATTTTTCCTTTAAAATTTTGGGATCATTGTTGAAAACTTAATATTACGTGCGATTCTTTGAATGCATAATGTCATAGTGTATTATTGTGTCCATTTTTCTGTTGTAGCGATGGTTGGATCCTTCAAAGCCAGTTAAGAAGCAACTTCGTAGTGAGTATTTTGTATTACTCTTCTACCTTGTTTCCCCACACAATGCGTATGGTTCTAACTTTGATCTTTCCTGAGCAGATGGGCAGCTGTATTTCCGAGTGAAGTTCTACGTCTCGGACCCCAGTAAGCTCCAGGAAGAATATACCCGGTACCACTTTTACTTGCAGATCCGTCATGATATTATGCAAGGGAGATTACAACTTCCTCCCAGCACAGCTTGTCTCCTTGCTAGTTACACTGTACAATGTAAGTGAAATGGAATTCACATCTTTGTGTGTAGTTTTCTTAACTTCATTGGTTCCTACAATGTAATTTGCAAATGATAGCAAAGAGATAATATGACATTTGTACAAATAATAAATTATTGTAATAATTTGTCGACCACACACTCCGTATACTTTTTCAATGCAAACTAGTTTTAGAAGCAGAAGCTGTTGCTTCCGTCCTGTCATTCTGAAAGAGTAAGTGGAGTGTGTGGTTGACAAATTATTACAATAATTCATTGTATTGACTCCTGTATATTCTCAAAGTAATTTATGTCACATTTGGTCAAATATTGATTTATATACAGGTTTTCTGTGTGCCTTATTATTTGATCACTTAAGGATGTAAAAGCACCTGGTTGGACATCAGCTAGAGAAACAGTTTTTATGTGTATTTTTTGTTTCCTGATTTTCAAATATGATTCAACAAAATTTTACAATTAATATTTTTGCCGTAGCAAACTAGTTTCTTGAACAAAAGATCAGAAATTGCAATAAATGTTCAAATTTTTCTGTAGACCACCAAAATAATCTCAGTGTGGTCCACAATATTCTGATGTGTTGACACTAGATGACATTGGTTGGTGACCACTGGTCTAACGTGTTTCTCATGTCCTTGACACATACATTGCCGAAGCATCAGATACAATACCTGGTGATTGAACTATAGCCACTGTCACCTGTTGCCAATACACTTCTTATAACTTCCATCTTATCTCAGTTGTTTTGGCAAACCGATCTGTCACATCATTATTGATGCCATGTCTCTTGCCTCACGTGTGACATAATGTTTTTTAATCAAATCAGTATTTTCATCATTCCCATAATGATTGTCCTTACCAGTGGTGCATTGAAATGGTGCCTTAGTCTCCTAGTGTTACTAATTTCCATACCTCACAGCAGTGAATGTGTTGTTGAAAATCTTGTCATCTAGGGAGTTAAGAGCATTTCCTCTTCTCCCTTAAATCAATATCATTAGAGCACATTGAAGGATAAATTTTAATACTCAAATAGTGTTTATTGTAACAATAAATCGTGAATTTAGTGTTTTTTCAACTCTTATGATTTTTAAACACTATACTCAGAATAATCGATTGTTTGATAATAATTCGTACATGTAAAATAAATTTTTTGTGTTAAATTACAAACATATTGACATTATTAGTATTATAACTCACAGCTAACTTTTTATCTTATCTAGGAACTTTTGCTGAAATTTTTGAATCCGCCTCTGCCTTAGGGCCCTTGATCGGAATTGATGGGATGGTCCCTTGCTTGCTTCCGGAGAGTAAATTAGTTTATTGTCCTCCACGTGGTCATATGCAGTTTGTACTGCTTTTTTGACAATAAATTTATTATTATTATTAGGAATAAGAGTGTTCCTCTACTGCATAGATTCAAAACAGTTAGAATTAAAAAGTTTTATAAGAGCAATATATATTTAAAACAGTGAACCTAAGGATCTCAAAATCTTAACCAACAAATGGAAAGTTCAAGGAAAATGAAGTTAAATAATGGATGTTGTTGAATCATTAACAAACTAAATAAATAGCAGCATATTGTTTTCTGAATTTACTAAGAAATTAAACTAGGTTATAATTATAAATATAAGTATGTTCACTCGTTATAAGTGATTTATCTTATGATACGTGATTTCTTAATTTTGTTTTATTAGGTTTAAGGTTTTGTACCAAGCCCTCGTACAGGTAACTTAGATTACCTATATGGGATTAACATAATGATTCTTGTGTTTATTATGTACATCTATTTGGGTATATAAATAATAAATATTTTGTTTGCTTAGCTGAATTAGGTGATTACAATCCAGAAGAACATGGTCCTGGCTACTTGCATTCCTTGCCATTGGTCCCTGGCTTAACTGATGAAATGGAAAAGAAAATTGCTGAACTCCACAAATTACACAAGTAAGATTTGCCAAGCAGGACACGTGGATGCAAGCGGTGGCGGATCTATGGGGATTGAATCGGATCTGAACTTGACAGATAGAATTGAAGTTGATAAATGGTATACTTTGTAAAAGTGTTACCAGATTAATAATTGTTATCAGATAAGATTGTTATTGTTATTAGTAATATAATTCTTATTGATATTAATAATTCCAGATTAATAAAATTAATAATATCAGATTGTTAATTATTTATTTGATGCATTTTATTTAAAGGTTATATTTATAAAATTAATATTGTAAAACTATAATTCTTAAACAAAAATCCTCCCCGGTTACGCCCCCCCCACCCCTTTAGTGCGGTCTCTAGATCCGCCACTGAATGCAAGTTACATATTTCAATTACTTTAAAGATATGTAAATGATGCAGCTGTATTTTCTTTTAGTTTGTTTACTAATATAAGGCAGACTTCATGTCTTGTATAATATTCTCCATGCCATAGAAGAGGTGTATTTATTTAGATTTATCTCCTTAGATCTTTTATTGGGAATCAACTAGTTGTTGTCTTTCCACATTTTCCTTTCTATTTGAAACTACTAAGACTGATACAAATCATGTTTTGAAAAAATCCAACCAATCAGATTTTTTAAACTTAAGTAAGATTTTAAAAACTTTCAATGCATTTTGTTTAATTAATCATCTATTAAATTTATTCAAAAAATCAAATTAGCAAACAGAAAAACTGAAAATAATTTCATTAAACCTCCCACAAATTTTTAGACTGCCAGTGAAGTCTAATTTTGTAGTAAGTGTTTTCAGGGGAAATTTTTTAAAAATAAATATTGTATACAATACAGGTGAGAAGAAAAGGCTGCGAAGCTTGTATTTTTATACGGAGCACTTAATAAATAAATTTATGATCTACTTATAATAGTATTAATTATTAATGTGTATAGATTAACAAATTTTATTTTTCATTAACAGGTAATTTATTCATTTAACTACCTGTTTGAAACGCAAACATTAAAAATTAATAAAATGAAAATGTAAATGGCAAAATTTGTTGAAAGTTTATTGGTTTTTATTTTAAATTGATTTAAAAAAATCATTTGATTTAAATCATATCAGCCCTAGTAACATCGTTAACTCATTTTTACATTTCCTAAACACACCAAAATGAGCTTAAAATAAACTTAATACTTTTTTGGCTATAAATAATATATATATTTGTATATTCTGGGAATATTTTTTCCCTTTTTTTTATCTAGCTATAGTTGTTTGATCTGGATTATTCATTATTCTTTGGAAAGGCATTTTACTTTGTAAGTTGAATTGATACTGTTGTATTTACTAACTGATTTTAATCTCAAAACAGCAAAAAAGATGTTAATTTTTGTTTTAAGAAATTTCATTTTATGTCTGTTGAGAAATAAAGGTAGTGGAAATTAAAATTTTCTTTTATCTTGTTTAGGGGACAGACCCCGGCAGATGCAGAATTTAATTTCCTGGACCATGCCAAAAGGATGGATATGTATGGTGTAGATCTGCATCGAGCCAGGGTAAATAGCATCTCTGTATTATCTGGAGTTATTCTCAAATATACTACGATTGTCCAATCACCATTGCATTTCCATTCACCTTCTACCCTAATTGTCTTGATTTGCACAGTATGAAACTTGGAAGATAAAACATTTTTTTCATAAGGAAACTTCATGAATTATTGTACTAATAATTTGAGGTACTATTCATTTTTTAAGTGTGTCCTAAAATTTTAGAACACTATTGGATTGATTTTATTTTAGAATAATAAATATCATGTCCCATGTTTTTATTAATGAGTAACAGCTTGACCTTATTATGAAATCATGACATATCTTAATAATTTTCTCCAATTACAGCTTTGCAAACAAATATTGTTTCATTTTTTAAAATTATTCTTCTTACAGTGATACGATTTACTATTAGCTTTCAACTCATTCTTTGTGCACTTACTGTATTACCCCTTAACATACAAAAAATTCAGTTTAAGGTTTCACTTGATTTTCATTCTTTTTTCCTAATCAAGTTCTGTTTTCTCCTTTATTTTTAAACTGGATTATTTTCTTTTATTCACATCAATTTTACAGCAGATAGATTCATATTTCGTGAAGTTATGTCAAACACCCAAATTTTGCATTTTTAAGATATGGATCGTTCATTAATTATGTCATGAGATCTTTGAGGATTTTAATATTTATATTTAGGGAATTGTTTTTCATGTGTTTTTAATTATAAGAAACAATCTTTTCCTTGCTAATAAAGAGTGTCTTGATTAATAGAATTGGATGGGTTGCAAATGTCAGCAGGATTCTACGAACAAGGAGATTCATTTGGGAGTAACATCGGTGGGACTGGTGGTGTTCCAGAATAACATCCGCATTAACACCTTCTCTTGGTCCAAAATCGTTAAGATCTCATTCAAGCGCAAGCAATTCTTCATTCAGCTCCGGAGAGAACCAGTAAGTATTTTCAGAAGGGAATGAATTTATATTTTAAACAATAGAATAGGTAGACCTATGACTTTCAGCAAGGTTTTAAAGATACTACGAGTTTCTGTTCCTTCTATTGGATTTTTTATTATAGACCCCTGACTTATAATAGCTGTGAAGAGCACTACAAAAATCACAGAAAAACACAGTTACCACCATTGAATTTGTAATTTTGTTCTGCATATACACAGGTGAAAAATTTGATTTTATGAAATTTTTTTTTTTATACGTGAAATGTTTTAAGTAGCGTGATATTTTCACGGTTTTTGCCGATACGTCAATTTTATTATATTTTATTAAAAAAAAACCAAGTGAATTCTCTATACAAAATTGAGTTTTTATCTTGGAAGAAGGAAACAATTGTGAATCAACTCAGACATATTAAAGAAAGAAAGAATGACCAACATTAAATCACAATGCATGCTCATTGTGATAATCAGGAAAACGAAGAAAGACAGTTGGCAATGTAATTGCTAAGAATCTATACAATGTTAGTTATTTTTTAAAATCTTTTTAAACATAATCTTGCTTATGTCTTGATACCAATATACATTGTAAACCTTCAAGTGGTTCCTCCTTCCATATGTTGTATCCATTTCTTTCTGGACTGGTCTCCTGTCAGTATCGTATAAATCTTTCTTTCCAGAAGCTGAAGAATTTATTTTTTACCCCTCTCAAATATCAATATTTTATTTTATATACTAGTATGATCTCTGGACTATTAATTATTTATACTGTTAAATTCTTTCGTTTTTATGACAAAAATTTTCTTTGCCTTCAATGTTCTAATTGGTAATATTAAAATACCTGATTTATAATAAACGACTTTGCTTTTTACGTTTATTCGGCTAGAAAATTTTGATCCAGCTGTACTAATTATGTTTCTCGCTCAATAATAAATTGACTTAAGACTGTGGAATTCACTGCATTACAATAAATATCAATGAAAAAGCTCCGTATAACGATTAATTACTCACATTTTTCTCACTTAAATAATCCATACTTATATTTTTGAAACCAAATCCTTACCAAAATGTCAAGTTCAATTTGATGGATGACTTTAAGTTAAGTAAGAGACTGACATTGTTATCAAGATGACTGGTTCTCCGACAGATTGTACTAAACATTTGGGAGAAATCCCCTGAAAACATGTTCACAAATGGGAAGAACAAAAGGGGCTTACAGAAGGTTACAAAATTTTTTTGAGAAGTATATGAAAACATTTTTATTAATTTATTAAGATTCTCCATTGTGGTATTTATGTTTATTTGTTGTTCAATTTAATTTTCCGTGTTCAATTTAATTTTCAGTCAGAGAGTTACGATACATTACTGGGCTTCAACATGAGTTCATATCGCTCTTCCAAGGGGTTGTGGAAAGCCTGTGTGGAACACCACTCCTTCTTCCGCTTGCACTCGCCTCATGTACGTGCTCGGCGCTTCCCCTTGTCTCTCGGCTCGCGGTTTTCATACTCCGGGCGCACAGAGTTCCAGACTGTTCAGGATGGAAGGCAGCGGGCACGTTTAGAGCGGCATTTCATTAGGTGAGTATTTAAGATGAATTTGGAAAAAAAACATGAAAGTGTCTTAAAATCTCCCCTGAAAATTCTTTAAATTTGTTTAGTTATGGAAAGGGTAGGGTGCTCATATTTCAAGTTGGAGCGGGATTAATGGAATGGTTAAAAAAAAAAAAAAAAAATTGGTGATGTAATGTATGAGCGACATTCTATAAACTGGGGCACACATTGAAACACAGTCACATAAATACAGTAGGGTGTGCTTGCGTGGCACAATTTTTTGTGTCGGGTCCACAATGGTTAGGCAAGCATGTGGGACAGTTGTGCGCTGCATCTGTGCTGCTGCTGCACAGTGAGCGCAACTGCATCTCAATGTCCAGGGCAAGAGCTGATTTTATTAGGTAATCCACAATAGACCTTCTGCCATGTGACCTCCTATTTACTTTTTCCCTCTATAATATTCTACCCCTTTAAAATTTGAAATGAATCGAGATTTTGATGTTTTAGAATTCTTTATAACATTTCAACTAAATCATAGTTTGGAAATACATTCATATTTTTCTTGTGGTGAAACTTGAATTTCTTTTCTTTTTTTTATGGTGTACAGACTTAGTGTGCGTGTATTGGGAGAGACAAAAGCATTGCATTGCATTTTGTTGAACTAATTTCAATTCCTATACTACATTCACTTGTGACATTAAAGAAAATTTGTCTTAAGAAATTCCTCCTTGTCAAGTCTAGACAATGTAATAAATTTAAGCAATTTCTTCTTCTTACATCTTCATAGAAATTTGTGCTTCATCGTACTTAACTGCTTTTATCTGTAACATTTTGGAACACTTACTTATGAAACTTTTGTGGTTTTAGCAAGAAATAACAGTATCTGTATATTTATGTTAAATAAGAAAAGTATATTTATTTAATATATTTCTTAATTTGATTGTCATTTTATTAAATTATTGGTGAGCTCTACAACCCTCCCCCCCCTCCCCCATTAAAAAAAGAAAGAAATTAAATATTAATTAAATTATGACCAATACAAAATTCTTAGGTCTCCATATTCAAGACAACCTCAAATGGAATTGTCACATTGACAATCTTAATTCCCAATTAAGCAAATTGTGTTACGCATTCCGAATCTTAGTTAACGCAGTTAGTCCACGTATTTCCCGTTGCGTATATTTTGCAAACGTTTACTCCCATTTACGTTACGGCATTACCTTCTGGGGTAATTCCGGTCAGAGTATTCAAACTTTCAGAATTCAGAAGAGGATAGTTCGGATAATTTGTAAATCTCACCCCCGAAACTCTTGTAAACCTTTATTCAAGGAATTAAATATTTTAACACTTCCCTGCATTTATATTTATGAAACAGTCTTGTTTGTTAAGTCCGAATTACTGAAGTGCCACCCTTTCTTTATACGAAACAGTCTCGTTCACGAACACTATACACGCAATAGTAGTAATATTCATCGCCCTAGAGTGTCAACCACTCTTTGCCAAAAGGGACCATACCATTCGGGAATCGTTCTATATAATTCCCTGCCCAAGAATATAAAAGATATTATGAAATTGAATATCTTCAAATCCGCGGTTAAAAACTACCTCCTGCACCAGTGCTTCTACACTGTAAAAGAATTTATTGATTTTAACAAAAGTTAAATTCGTCTTGTGCTTTATCACGCCATTGCTGTAGTACTTTTTAAACAACTTATAACAATTTCAAAAACTATTTTCTTGCATGATTGTGTTGTCTTATGGCTCATATTAATTTAGTTTTATGTGTACTCAACATTGGCACGTTTGTGTACATAAATTCTGTAGCCCCATCCTGGCCCGGGTTTTTCTCCGGTTTTCCTTCGGGTAGAGGCGGATTTATCATACAGGTTCTCTAGGCTTTGTCTAGGGGCGGGTCTATTGTAACAATAAATCGTGAATTTAGTGTTATTTCAATTTTTAAGCACTATACTCAGAATAATCTATAGTTCGATAATAACTTACATGTAATTTTTTGCTTAAAATTACAAACATATTGACATTCTATTAGTATTATAACTCGCAGCTAACTTTTTATCTTATCTAGGAATTTTTGCTGAATTTTTTGAATCCGCCTCTGCCTTAGGGCCCTTGATCGGAATTGGTGGGATGGTCCCTTGCTTGCTTCCGGAGAGTAAATTAGATTTTTTTTCCCTCCACGTGGTCATACGCAGTTTGTACTGTTTTTTGACAATAAATTTATTTATTTATTTATTTATAAAACTTATTTCTATTAAAGAAGTGATACAGTGAGAGGAAATGAAGCTTTAACAAGCAGACACCAGTGTCGAAGTACATGTGGAAACGTGATTGAAATTTTGTGAAAAATTACCTTTACTACTACATTGGGGTTGGAATTTAATTTTGGATTCCCTTACAAAACGGGGGCCTTATAACAGGGTAATAAAAACATTGTTTCCATACTTTTGTTCTCGGGACCTCTGACATTGTCTTATGGGGCACTCTTGTAACCGGATTGCACTGTACTTAATTTTGAAATTCTTTTTTTGATGTGGACTAGAGATATGTTGCAGTGAAGACCACGCTTTCTAAGCGAAGTGTTCTTTTGACAGGTCGCCTAGCAAGCAGCCCACAGCTCGCCAGACCGTTCCTGCGTCTGCAGAGGAGAAGGCCAGACTCATCACTCCTGCACGAGCTTCACGTGCCTATGACAACAAGGTGACATCCTTAGGTGCACGCGAACCTCGCAGAGCATGGGGTGAGCAGGGACAGCAGTCAGACGAGTAAGTTGCTACCTCCGTTTCAGAACAAGAGAACAATTTAATTGCTGATGGTGTCTCTACAATAAAATATTGTACAATATTATATTTAAAGTCATATAACTACCAGAAGTAACGCAATATGGCTGCCTAACACAAATTGCCAACTTCTGTGAATTTCAGAAGTATCCAAATAACTATTATTGGTAGTCACAAAAGCGAAGCTTGCTGTAAAGAAATACAAGTTAATAACACAACAAGCTAAGATACAAGGTAATATTCATTCCATTTACCCAGTGCAGAAAGAGCAGAATAGTGCCACAAGAGACAGTGAATTGAATTGTTGACCATTGTTGGCGATAGATTAAAGTTAAAAGAAATCTGCCAATGTAACACGAGGTGCATGTTGGCATCCCTTACCCTTGTGGACGATGACAAAGTAAAATCTTGGCTACATTGTGTACAAGCTGTTTGCCAATATCAAGCCTGTTAAACGGGCAATAAGTAAATAATTAAAAAAGTATTGTTAAGAGAGCAGTTACGTACTGCCTACGCTCAACTAATAAGCACAGTGTGTTCCTGTTCACGATTGATTTCTCTTAGCTTATATATTTTTTGAGTAAAGTTATAATATTTTGAGTATAGCCGTGAAATAAATACAAATGAATGCAAATTCTGTTTAATTTATGATTGTGATAATTATTCTATGTATACTGTGTTAAGGATTTAAGATATGTGCATAATGCGTTGTCTCTCTGTACAAAAAGAGTAAATTGTGTTCTTGATCTCCTCTGTAACTACTGCTACCACAAGGGTAGTAGATGAGGGTGGGAGCAAGAACTCCTCAAATGCATTCTACCAAAGAGTATGTGGTGTGCGTGACCATTCTAATTCATTCGTTATTTTATTTTATGGGGGTGAATGTTGGAATTACCGCATCTTTGTGTTTGCGTAGTGAGGGAGGGTTCCTGGAACGAGGAGAAGACCGTCCACCCTTCAGTGGCCTGTTGGCGCGCCGCCCTGTGGGCTACGCGGATGAGGAGCAGGACACAGACCGCAGTGCCAGCACTGGAGTCCTCGAAGTGCCTGCGTCTGCGTACTCAGAATCACAGGTAAGACGTTTTAGAAATGACATTGCTGAAGTTCTTACAAGGGAAGTGGAACAGTGTATTTAATATTGGGACCAGTAAACTATGATTAATGAGTAATACAGTAAATTATTTAAATAGTTTCATGGCCATTCACATTCAAAAAGGAACGACTACTAAACATTCATTTTTGACTAATTTCTTGTGACTTTTCTCTGTTAGTGCTTAAAATACGTGTTTGTTACTTGTTTATAATAATTAATACAGTAGAACCTTGCTTGAATACTTTTCAAGGGTCATGGAATATTTCTCTAAACTGAAACAAGCACTAAGAATTAGTTTTTCTCAGGGCTAGTAATGCATTCATTGTCTTTTGGTTATTGATGCTTCACCAAACACTGGTGATGTAGGTGAATAAATATTTCGAATCTCAGTATGAGTAGTTTGAATAATTCGGACCATTTTTGTAGAGCTGAAAAGGCTGTTTAAAGTACTCTTTTGTTAACACGAGTATGTTACCTATTTCCTTTTTGATTACATTACACATTTAGAGGTATAAGTATCCTGCATGTAAATAAAACTTTGCATAGAGATTTGCATTTAAATATTAACCACTGTAGATGTGGTTTCAGCAATACTAACTACATGCAAAGATATATAGACTGTTAATTGACTTCTTTATTAGTAAATGATTTTAATTTTTTACTTTAAATTTGTATTTATATTTATCTTGGTTAGTGACCAAATTTTTATTCCATTTCAATTCGATTTTTATAATTTTTATTAATTTATTTTTTACTAGTATATATTCCTTTAGTTTCAAAAATTTAGTAAAATTATATAAATGAGTTAAAATGGTTTTTAAATTTTTTTATGTTAATACATGTTAATAACTGTAGTTACCTGTTAATAACTATGCCTTTCATTGTTTGTTTAATACATTGCTTCATTCTTGCTTTGTTAAGCAACCAAGTAATGAGTAAAAGATTTGGAATGAATTTATGAGCAAGTTGTATTCCTGTATTACTGAGAAACTGATTCCTCTTAATGTATTCTATTTATCGATCATTTTTGATTTTCTGTTTGACAAATCATTTGAGTGTCTACTTCTGTGAAAGAATTGTTGTTAAAATATAAGTATCGCAAATGTAAACANTTTTTTTTTTTTTTTTTTTGTATATATACTCTCCGTGCAAAAAATTCTACAAAGACGTCATTTAGGATCCTTGAATTATTTAAAATGACTTCCTTCATAATATTTATAAACATTCCCATTAATATTATCCTGAGTATTATAATAATACTATATCAGACTTCTTTCGTGTTCCATGTTTTTTTTCTTATTTATATTGTTTTTGATACCTATTTTTTAAAAAACAATTTACTCGAGGACATTGGTTCCTGTAACCAAATCAGGAAATTACAGTTTTGTGTATTGATATACTTTTCTATCCTAATCAATATAAATCTTAATTGTTATACACAAATTTGAAAATTGTGTGCTAAATAAATAAATATATAAGTAAAAATTAAATTTGGCTTAATAACTTCATTGTGTATTCGTGCAGTAGGATATTTTACCATGGCAATAAATAAAGACCAGTCATTGTTGTGTGACAATCCTGAATGTTGTTGCTTAAGGAACCTTGGATCTGCAAGTAGACCTAAGGCTCTAGGGCTTAGTGATTGTCCCTTTTTCCCTTCCAACCTCCTCCACCTTTAGTAGTCTGTGTGCCATGTGACTGGTCTGGCTTCACAGGAGAGCCCTGTGGTCTCTGGAAAATCTAAACACAAGGTTGGTTCTGTTGTGTTCTAGCTATAGAATATGTAAGTGACCATTATTGTGTACATTATCTCTGTAGCCTTAACTTGGCCCATATTTCTCTCCAATTTTCATTCGGGTAGTGGCGGATTTTCCTTTGGCGGGAATGTCATTTAATTTTTTGTTATTATTAATCTGGAATTTTTACTACATGTAATATCTACAATTCATTTTGGTATTATAAATGTATTACAATATGTTTTTGTTTCTATTCTCGAATAGGCCAACTAAGGACCACGATAACAGGTGCTAGTAAGGCTCAGTTTGTGAGTTTACTCACTAGACACATCGTGAATTTGGGATAGGAGGAACAGCGTCTAGACAGAATCCAGATTGCTGCATCCGAATACTACAACTGTGGTTGTACTTTTCATGCGCCACAGAGGGTGAACTTTTCATGCGCCACAGCTATTTGAACTGAGACAAGGAAATGAAAAGCTACAAATTTTCTCTTGCCCCACCTGGGTATCAAACCCGGGATGACGTGTGACGAGCAATCACACTGACACCATGGCCATGACGGGGCTACAATATGTTTTTATTAAATAATATATTTTACAAGTATTAAATCCGCCACTGCCCTTGGGCCCTTCATCGGAATGAATGGTATAGTCCCATGCCTGTTTCCCGAGAGTAACTTAGTTTATAATCCCCCACATGGTCATATGCAGTTTACAACTGCTTTTTAGAGAATAAAGTTATTAATTTATATTGAAAGAAACCATACAATTCTGAAAGATAGTTTGTCTTTAATACTCAGGCAAAAGTGGACCTATGATTATCTTTATGAGACAATGTCATCCATTCTCAATGAAATGAATTCCTAATTTTCAATTGGAATTTATTCATTGATAACTGATAAAGGTATGTGGGATTGAAGTATTATAAACAAGTTTAATTTGAGTGCTGATGGAAAAAAATAATTCTTCACACTTTTAATTGTGTAACAAAGTTAAGGAAAATTTATCCTTCTTCTTTGTCCTTAACAAATCTTTTTGTTGATAATTTTGAGTTTTGATATACACTGTTAATCTTTACTCTTCTAATTTCAAAACAGAAATAGTAAGGCTATTTTTGTGTGATAAATTGATTAGTGCTTTTCACAACATAGTAGGTAATCTGGTCTATTAAATAGCTCCAGTTTTATTGGAATTTATGGGAACTGTAAAAGATAGTATGTGTAGTTGATGAGACAGCTCCCATATATATTCAGAATTAATTTTATTGTGTTAACAAATTCTTCCTGCAAATGGTGGTTCATAAGTTAAATCTATTTTGCTGGCGTCAGTAGCTTCAGAATTTTTATTGAACAGATCATTGAACAAAAATAAATAACAAATAGCATTGGTGATTTTTTTTTTNNGGCTTTAGGGCTCGTCAACAGCAAAGTCATTCTAAGTCATGGGTGACTTAGAACACACACACACACACACACTGATTTTGTGTAAGTACTGGCAAGAAATTATCTTTGTAATGGCTTGGTCATGGTGTGCTGCAATTACTGGGCTGGAGTCTAACGCTTGACAACACCGGTCATATAGACCGGCCGGCCAAAGAGAAGGATCTTAGCTAACACTTTATACATTTAGACGTCAATGTCCTAGAAGCTACAAAAACATAGCATGAACATAATAAATAAATAATTACTTTTAAGTTCAGATTCATTTGATATGAAGAATATGAATGTGTAAGCAATCCATTTGCTGAAATAAAGTTAATGCATTTAACCAAGCCGGAAAACGGTACACCGTTGCTACATAAATGCATGATCCAGCCTGGTAATTGTAGGAAGCCAGGACTTGGTAGTGTCCTTTGTTTGATTTCTTGAGAAGAGCTCTCAACTTGGAGGGTTAAAATAATAAATAAGAGACTGGATTTTTTTCCCCAAGAATTATTACTTTATTAAATCAATCAGTGGTTACTATTCTTCATAAAAATTAATAAGAGAGTTTGATGAGGAAAAGAATTAATATAATTAAAGCTATGAAGCCTTCCTCCCTGATAAGTTGTGTATTTATAGTGTAAATAATAATAAATAATAAATTTATTGTCAAAGAACAGTACAAACTGCGTNAGGACAATAAACTAATTTACTCTCCGGAAGCAAGCAAGGGACCATCCCATCAATTCCGATCAAGGGCCCTAAGGCAGAGGCGGATTCAAAAAAATTTAGCATAAGTACCTATATAAGATAAAAAGTTAGCTGCGAGTTATAATACATATATAATGTCAATATGTTTGTAATTTAATGCAAATATGTTTGTAAATTTACATGTACAAGTTATTATCGAACTATAGATTATTCTGAGTATAGTGTTTAAAAATCATTAAAAAAACACTAAATTCATGATTTATTGTTACAATAAACACGCCCCTAGACAAAGCCTAGAGAACATGTATAAGAAATCTGCCTCTACCCGAAGGAAAAATCGAGATAAACCCAGGCCAGGATGGGGCTACAGAATTTATGTACACAACTGTGCCAAAGTTGAGTACACATAAAACTAAATTAATATGAGCCATATGGTAACACAATCATGCAAGAAAATAGTTTTTGAAATTGTTATAAGTTATTTAAAAAGTGCTACAACAATGGCATGATAAAGTACAAGACGGATTTAACTTTTATTAAAATCAATAAATTCTTTTACAGTGTAGAAGCACTGGTGCAGGAGGTAGTTTTTAACTGCGGATTTGAAGATATTCAATTTCATAATGTCTTTTAAATTTTTGGGCAGGGAATTATATAGAACGATTCCCGAATGATGCGGTCCTTTTTGGCAAAGAGTGGTTGACACTCTAGGTTGATGAATATTATTCCTATTGAGAGTATTGTGTTCGTGAACGAGACTGTTTCGTATAATGCAAGGGTGGCACTTCAGTAATTCGGTCTTAACAAACACGACCGTTTCATAAATATAAATGCAGGGAAGTGTTAAGATATTTAATTCCTTGAATAAAGGTTTACAAGAGTTTCGGGGGTGAGATTTACAAATTATCCGAACTATCCTCTTCTGAATTCTGAAAGTTTGAATACTCTGACCGGAATTACCCCAGAAGGTAATGCCGTAACGTAAATGGGAGTAAACGTTTGCAAAATATACGCAACGGGAAATACGTGGACTAACTGCGTTAACTAAGATTCGGAATGCGTAACACAATTTGCTTAATTGGGAATTAAGATTGTCAATGTGACAATTCCATTTGAGGTTGTCTTGAATATGGAGACCTAAGAATTTTGTATTTGTAACAGTTTTTAATTGTGTTCCGTTTAAAGAAAGAGAAACCTGGGGTAAAGATTTTGTGATACTATTGTGAAATGACATAGACACTGTTTTGTCAGTGTTTACAATGAGACGATTTGCATGGAACCAAGTCGAAAGGTTAGACAAAACTTTTTGAGCATTGGCGTGTTTACATAGTAAATTAGTGTCATCAGCAAAAAGAACCATTTTGCAATCTGATGTGGATGATGACATGTCGTTCACATACAATAAAAAGAGTATAGGGCCGAGAATTGATCCTTGGGGTACTCCGCAAGTAAGTGGCTTTGTTTCTGAAAGACAACGCTCAAGTATTTTATTTTTAGTATAGGATATTTCTACTTGTTGATATCTATCTTTTAAATAAGAAGTTAGCCATTGATGTGGAAGTCCACGAATGCCTAAAGAATGCAATTTGGTAAGGAGAATTCCGTGATCGATGACATCGAATGCTTTGGATAAGTCAAGAAAAACACCCTGAGGATTTTCTCCACTGTCTAGAGATGTGGTAACATCGTTTAAGAAGGAAAATATGGCGCTTGTAGTGGAAAAGGATTTCCTAAAACCGTGTTGATCGTCAGAGAGAATGTTATATTTTGATAAAAAATCTAGAAGACGCTTATAGAACAATTTTTCTAGGATTTTTGAGAAAGTGGGTAGTAGAGATATTGGTCGGTAATTTCCAATATGAAGTTTGTTTCCTTTCTTGTGTAAAGGTTTCACTTTAGCTCTCTTAAATATTTTAGGAAACACCCCTTCCGATAAAGAATATTAAAAATATTTATGAGTGGATTTAATATAGCATGGGACGAAAATTTAACAATAAACTCAGGTACATCATCTATGCCTCGTGAAAATTTGTTTTTTAAGGAGCTGATGATCCTCATGACTTGACTGGCGTTAGTTTCGGAAGTGAACATAGAATTGGGTATGTGGGTGGTAATAATTGGAGGACATTGATTTGGATATATTGAGTTCGTTATTTTACCAACTTCTGAGAAGTGAGAATTAAACAAACTTGCGATGTCCTGAGGATTTGACACGATCTTGCCATCGTTTAGTAAAGAAACATTTTCTTCGCGATTTTCAGAAGTTGACGTGTAATTGTTAACAATATTCCACATGGCTTTCATCCGGTTGTTCGATTTTAGTATATGCCTGTCGTTTTCCATTACTTTAGCTGCATAGACTACTTTTCGGAGAATAGTCTTATATTTACGAAAATTATTATGGAATTCGGGTGGTTGGTTATAGCGTTTTGAAAGATAATATAAACGGCGTTTGGTTTTTGAAGAAATCCTTATCCCTTGGGTGATCCGTCTATAGTATCCATCTAGTGTAGATAGTAGTGTAAGGTGTATTTTGTTTCCTTGTTTAATTTTTCTATCATTATGGTCTTGCTTTTGTTATATTAATGATCAAGCATGAAAACCTCTTTCATGCCGGCACTTTCACTTGGTGTTACGTATTTGAGTATTTGCTGTATGCGCCCAACACGGCCAAGTGTACATGAGCTATTTGTCTGTATTTGATGTATTTGCCCTTTTGTGGCACACACACAAGTACGCAAACATCTGCATCCGTCCTCATGTCAGATGCTAGTCCCAGGTCAAAGGACTCAAATAAGGCAAATTTTTATGTTGACTGGAATAGCAAAATAGTTTTTAGATGTCTCTAATTATATCAAATTAATCCTCATATTTGGGCCTATGAATTATCAACATCCACCAACCCCTTGTTTGCCATGGTCTTTTCATTACTTTATGTTTATGCAACATGTATTGATAACATTTGAATTAAAGGAAAAATGTGCTGCTCACACTGTCAACATGGTATAAAGGGCTGTAATAACCTTGACATTGACAAACCCTACCAAAAAGAAAGAAAAACATTGGTAAAGCAAACATATTTTAATGATTGAGTTATTTGCTTGTTCAGTCCATGTATGGATGGCATGTTTGTGAAAAGTGAAATGTTTTGTCAAATACAGCGAATATGCTACACAAATAATGCAATTGAAGTGCTAGGAATAGGGAAGAAACAAAAAGGTCTTTGATATCAATTACATTTGTATGAATGTGAAAGTTCACAACTAAATGTTGGCATAAGATCTAAATGATTGTGAACCAATATTTTTTTTTACAAATTTGTGAAGATATCTTTCATGAGGAAAACACATTGTTTATAAGAGTCCTTTGTAGAATGACATGTCATGTTTGATCGTCATTGTTGTGTGTTCCAGTTGAGTGAGGAAGGTTTGGTGAGCATCTGCATTGTACCAGATGAGGGAGGTCGCTTTGGTTTCAACGTGAAAGGTGGGGCGGACCTTAATCTTCCTATCTTGGTGTCTCGAGTGGCCCCCAACACCCCAGCGGACCGCTGCTTCCCCAAACTACATGAAGGAGACCAGGTCATTAACATTTTCTTATGAATATTCTGTGCTATATTTTTAAAGTATAATATTTGCTTGGATGACACCCGATAAATTGAGTTTGATAATTTGATACTAGGTTTACAAAATTGTCATACAATTTCCTGCAGAGACATAGATCTGTGTGCAGGCATAACTTACACAATATTGCGATTTGTTGCTTACAATTTCATAATAATAATAATAATAATCTTTATTTGCTTATTGACCTATATGTTACAAGGTTTGCATTTACTTATTATGCATTAAATATGCATACACACTTGCACACATATAAAGTAACCCAATTCGATAGGGTTATTTATATGATCATACATTTAGACTTAACAAATGAATTAGTTCTACTTAATTACATAATCATTATAAATTAAGTAATATAAACATATTCAATGTATACATATTACAAAATATAAATATGTGACACATATATTTTACATAAATTTACAAGATTTTATTAAATACATAAATTTATATACATAATACATAATATTTTACAGAGTTTATCCAATCAATGAGTAACAATACATTTGGATTAAACTATGTTCATAGAATTTCCTGTAACCTATATGGGCACTTTTCAATAAGGTAATTTTTAAGCAATCTTTTAAAAGCATTTTGGTTTGCTTCTTTAATCTGTCCTGGAAGTTTATGGAACATAATAATTGGCTCTTTCAAATGAGTCTTTGTAAGTACCAGTTTTAGAGTTACATATCCTGTGATAGTTTAGTTGTCCCCTAGTGTTATATTTGTAGAGTACCTTGTTCTGTGTAAAACTTTTGATAGTGTTATCTTTCAGTGCAAGAATTATTTTGAAGGCATATAGTGTTACAACCATCATAATATTATATTTAATGTAATAGTTTTTTACAAGATTCTTTTGATTTTAGTTTGAAGGTACATCTGAGGGTTCTTTTTTGTAGTGCCATGATTCTGCCCCTATTTGTGTTGGATGTGCCTCCCCATATTTCAATTCCATATTGAATGTGTATGTGAATTGTTCCACAATATATTGGTATCAGTTGCTCTGACTTCATGACTTGCAATAAGAATATGTTTGAGCTTATTTTCTTATAGCATCAACATGTTCATTATAAGTAAGATTTTGATCAATGAGAAGTCCTAAGAATTTATGGCACTGTACCTGCTGTATAGTTTGGTTATTCAACTGAATATTGATTCTATCACATAGGTTTCCACAGTTTCGATGACTAAATTGAATCACATTTGTTTTATGAAGATTCAATTTTAATTGACTCTGTTTAAGGTACATGGATATTTCATTTATACCAAATAAAGCATACCAATTTATATAATACATATAAATACATCAACTTAATATAACCAGCAACTTCATGTACAATTAGTAAAATAAAATAAATATATAAAATGCGCAATACAACAAGTAACCCCCACAATATAGTTACTTCCAATATAGAATAACCTCAAACATTAGTGCTATTAAATAATTGTTCAATTAGAATTAATGAAATAAATCCATAATTTGTCATTTCAGCTTTGTCATATTTTTTTATGCACAGAACTTATTTCAACTATTTTAAAGTAATCTGGAGATTGACTAGTACTAAAACATAGGTTAATTATATGTGATAAGGGAGTAAATGCCCTATTTCATTTTTTTGGTTGATTACAATGAACTTTTCCCTCGCTTTCTTCTGTAGTTAACCCATTGTTGTCTGAATTTTCTTAGAATTTTTGCAACCACTGGGACTGAATTATTTTCATTGTCCCACTAGCTCATTCAATGACAATTTCTCAGACCCCTTAAATGATGTTAATTTTTATTTTAACATTTTACAAATATTGGTAATATAACTACAGGACAAGAAAATTAAATTTATGTAGATTTGATGAAAACAAATTTTTATTAAATTTCGTGTGATTATTTTAAAATTAGTTTTCAAAATGCAAGGGAACTAAATTTGTTTTCACTGGTTAACTGTCTCAGATCTCTTTCCCGTTCCTGTGCACACTTTGCTCTACATTGTCTATTTCCTAATCACTATCAGGAAAGCCTATAATCCACTCTGCAAATTCTCTCGATACAACAAACATTTCATTTCGTAAACACATTGACACAACTATGATCTCGCACTTCAACAACACACTACCATCACTTTACTCAAACAAGAATGTATAAAATAAAATAAAATATTGTTGGAAAACGATTGATATTCAACAATGAACTTGTAGAAGATTTAGAAAACTAGGAGAAATAAATATATTAATAATATCTTGTAACAGTAAGTCGAAACCCGTCCTTAAAGTACGAGATGGGCGCTGCCCATCTTTTGTCAGGAAGTCTCCCTAATGTAGAGGATGGGTAGTGCGCATCTTTTGTCTCTAATGGGTTAAATAATAGAACGAGTTTTGTGAGGCGTTTAACTGCTGATTTCACAAGTATCCAAACCATTAAATTCTTGTATGTTTTGTTTGTAAGACCTATATTGTTGTATGCATCTCAAGTTCTCTATTATTAGGTTCATATCTCTAAGCTTGAAACAGTATAATAAATTAAAAAATTAAGTTCATTGCACTCTTACAGATATTATTTTGACTTATTATTCTTATATAAAGTGATTAATTGTAATGTTAATTCAATGAAATTATATTCTATAATCCCCTGGAATATTTCTGTATGTGAACTGTGATCAAATGAGAATATATTATTTTAGGTTCCTTTTGCTCATACGAACTCTTAGTAATATTCTCCTATATGGAAGATGTGTAGACTAGCAAATTGTAATGATATTAACATCATTTGGGATCGAATGACTGAAAATTTCTTTTATGTTTGTTGTATTCCTTAGGTTACTCAATGTTATAATTGTGTCCTTAGGTTGTACAATGTTACAATTGGGCGATTGCCTGTTTCACACATTCAAAAAAAATGTATAAATAAATAAATAAATAAATAAATAAATAAATAACATGATTCCTCTGTGTTACCTCACAAAGTTGTGGTGTTTGGCAATGAAGAAATGTGATGGCTTTGCAGGTGTTGCTGATAAATGGGCATGACATCAGTGGTATGCTGCATGAGCAGGTGGTGAACCTCATTCGGGCCTCCCATGACTCTGCTTCGAGAGAACTTATCCTAACTGTGAGACCCAATGGTAAGGCTATCAATTACGGCATTAGAAATATGAAAGTGATTTCTTTCTTAAAATGTTCTGTTGTTGTTGTTTTTTGTAATGAATGAGTAGAGATCTGTTAAAGTGGTTTTATTTTTCAACAAAATTCATTTTTTACAAGCTAGATTTCCATGTTGTAAGAAACTTGGCAGTGTTATTACATTTTAATCAATTGCAGATAAGTAAAACTAACTTTTGACATTTTATTTCCCGATAAATTTACACAAATAGAAGTTATTATTAGTCACAATCTTTGTTACAAGAAAGCCTTGTACGATAATAATGCACTTAGAAATGCCTGAGAGTTGTGTGGATAATAAATTCGTTTTTCTCTTCTTTTGCACTCTCTGCCTTTGTGAATGCATCATCCACGGATAATTGTCCCTTTCGTTTTCTGCGCTTGTAGTTATCCCTAGCTATGTGTCTCATCACAGTGTCCCGTCTTTCAAACTCCAGCCTTTTGTCACAAAATTTACACATCAGTATTTTATTGCTATTAACATAAGACACCTCCGAGCTGAATTCACTTACCCATGAAAATACCGTTCACACCAATCACTTGAAAAATCCTAAGTCAAATGCACAATTTGCGATATTTTGCGTTATTTGGTGGATTTCTCTTATTATTATTGATTTCATGTTATATTATCGATTTTGCATTTCGTAATTCAAAAAGGACATTTTTGATATCACAAACGTCTATTACAAACTTAAGACTAGCCAAAATTCTGGAATAAAAAAACGTTTCACGAATTTCACGGATCTCTATGAATCAGCAAGGTTGAGGAGGGGTATTTAGTTCAAACTATTTTTTGTTTTGAATGAATGGCATTGTGATGCAATCTGTATACTATCAAATCTCAATGTAATGGATTTTAATTTTGCATACATTTCAGTTTTATATAAACATTTAAAATCCCTCCTAAAATTCCCTACAATATAATTTTTCACTCTTACAAACTTTCTACTGGGTCTATTTTCTTATGACTTACTAAACATTCATAGGTTTTAATGTCTTTTTGTTTATTATTATTTCTGCTAATATTGGCCATAAAAATTTCTACTAATGTCATTTTGTAACTTTTTGTATTTTGAGTGTTTACTTGTGCAACATGTTTGAAGTGTAGCATCTTTCATTAGTGTATTCTTTGAACTATTCTAGTTCATGTGTTGCGATGTTCACTATTCGTTTTATAATTCAATCTTATTTTTATTGCGTGAATGCTTGCTGACGTGTTGCTGAGTGGTTTGCCGTGGAGGGCGTACCAGTGAAACCTATACTCTTCTAAAAGTTGTAACTATCTTGTGTCACCCAATTATTCATGGCACTAACCCTGCAATGGAGAAAAAAGTTTTTGTTTTTTCAGAAGTTCGTTGTTCATGCTTACAACACTGTACACTATTTACATTATGTTTTATGAATGTAACCCATTCATTATGGCAACCATTTTCCTCATTGCAATTTGTATTATATTACAAAATAATATAATATTTTGTATTATTTTGTAAATAGTCTCTGTACATATTAATTTGATGTATATTGAGCGATTGCCTTATATATATATCGGTAGCTAATTGAGGTGCCATAACCGACAGTGGTGGTCTAGTGGTAGCGTCTTCGCTGCCACGATCCTGCGGAACAGTAGAACATGGGTTCAAATCCTGTGCGGCTGAACTAGGTGACGTTTTCAGCTGCGGTTTCCCTCACCTACTCTAGACTAATGTCAGTTCAGTTACCTTCAGTTCCCCGGCAACCCAACATCTCTCCTTCCCAATTCCCTTACCCAAGTCCAATGGTTATGTGGAAGAGCAGGCGTAAATGGCCTGGACGTTGCCAAATGGCATTAAATAAATAAATACCATTGTGGTTTTTGTTTGTAAATATGCTATTTTTATCTACATTTTATTTATAATGAAGGGTAAACAATATGACAACAATAAAAAATCCTGTCAAACCGGGTAGGGTCAACTAATTCTCTGTAAACCGTAAAGGGTCTGATGCGGGAAAAGCTTCTTCCTTCTGATTTTTGCATATGTCTTTGTGTTGCAGTGTACGAAGCAGCAGAGGAAGAAGAACCTCCTTACCAATACGTGCCAGATCTGCCGCATGCCGTGGGGACTGGAGGCGCAGCCCATGCCGGCGCTGATGCATTGGCACAGTCGATACTTCTGCTGGCAGATGGGTTGGAGAGCGGGGCACTGGTGGCACAGTTTGAGCAGCTGTATCGCAAAAAGCCTGGACTTACTGCAAACGAAGCCAAGAAACCTGAGAATGTCAACAAGAACAGATACAGGGATATCTCTCCTTGTGAGTTGAACTCATCTGCTTGTGGGTCTGTGCAACCTGTGGTATCTTTATCTAGTAGAAATACATGTTACCTTTTTTGGAACATGCATCAGCTGGAAAATTTTCCAGTTCCGGTTTCAAACAAAGAAGTTTCCTTTTTTTTATTGTTTGTCAAATCGCCTACCTGTCTTTTACCTGACTATGGCAAAGCAAGGGAAGGGTCATGTTTTACATATACTTGATTTTTAAGTATGCACCAATGTATCATAATATTTTTTATAATGAAATCAAAATTTAAAATATTCAGGTTCTTAATTTTCTTCTTTTTTATACTGATCTAGTTATTTAGAATAAAGGTAGTTGCAATATTCCAATTATGATGTTTCCAATTCAAGCGGATCTTTCCAATTTTTTCAGTTAAAAAAGAAAATAAGAGAAATAGTTTTAATAACTTCCATTTAATCTTCATTGTCTTGGTTCTGTTTTGAATGAAAACGCTTGTTGCGACCACTACTTGACTTGGTGAGTGAATAGTTCATATTTTAAAATCTCCCGAGAACTACTGAATCAAATTGAAGAACTGGGCTTATATTGAAGCGCAGTGCATCAAAATTTTGTTATTGAGCAACTGGAACTAACACATCTTATGAAGAAAGGAAGATTAGTCATAATAATTCCTTAAGAACTTTTCTTTTTTGTTTCCAGATGATGACACCAGGGTTATTCTGTTGGGTGGACCCTCAGGTGATTACATCAATGCCAATTATGTTAACATGGAGATAACTGGATCAGGAATTGTCAACCGGTACATTGCCACTCAAGGTAATAAGTTGCCACTCAAGGTAATAAGTTGCCACTCAAGGTAATAAGTTGCCACTCAAGTAATAAGTACAACTTTTAATACTTGTAATCCTTATATGAAATTTTATTTCAATGAAAACGTGTATTAAGGCATTTTTCCTTCATGATCAACCTTCAGTTGGTGGTGAATGATATTGTAGGTGGAAGAATTATTTTTTATTTTTAGTATTTTCTTTTGGAATCTATCAATTTAGTTACTGAAATTGAAATGATGTCTACAGAACTAAAAGGTCATTAATGATTGAAGGACTGAAATGATGTATTTGATTTTGTATATTGACAAGAGGACAAAAAACTCTGAAAAAGAAAAAAAAAAGAAAAAAATTGTTAAAAATGTTTAAAACGTATGACGTTCTTAAGGAATTATATTGAATATTGTCAGACTTTTTGGTTTTTATATTTGTAAACTACTTATTAGTTATTTCAGTGTTGGGTTATTGTTCGCTTAAAGGAAAATACCAATTACTTTTGTTTGGAAAGTCAAATCAAAAGAAAATGGCCTATTTTTCTTCAACAAATTTTCTCTTATACCAACATGACAAAATGTGTTGTCCCCTACAAAGCGCTCTTTTTTTCTGTTTAACATTCCTCTCTCTTTTTCTTTTTTGGAATATCCCATTAAAAAGGAAATTAGAATTTTTACATATTTAACACATTTTGTTTTGAACCTCGTCATATGGTGTGTACTCGAGTATTACGTCTTTGCAGGTCCGTTGCCCAACACAGTTGCTGACTTCTGGCAGATGGTGAGTGAGTCACAGAGTCCTCTAGTGGTGATGGTGACACCAGTGGTGGAGAGAGGCCGAGTCAAATGCCACAAGTATTGGCCTTCGTTGCACCACACATTGGAATTGGCACACCTGCACCTGACCTGCACGAAGGAGGAGGAAGAGGCCCAAGGGACACTTGTGACTCGTGAGTTTAGGCTCACCAATGTGGAGGTATGCAACCCAATATCCTAGAGAGATTGTTAAGTTTCAGTTCAATGCTGTATATGTAGAGAGAGAGAGAGAGAGAGAGAGAGAGAGTCAGCACGGCTCAGTAGGTAGAGCGCTGAGTTGCTGACTGAATGGCTGGGGTTTGATTCCCGGTGAGGTGGGGATTTTTCATCACAACATCCAGACTGACTCCCAGGCCTACTCAGCCTACTGTAAAATGAGTACCAGGTCTGTCCTGGGGTCATACTGGTCAGAGCAAGATACTGGCCACATCTCCCCCTAGTGCCGAAACCAAGAAATTGTGGAGATCTACCCTTGGGCACCTTTGGGACCTGTTGTGGGCAGCATTCGCAAATTCATATATTAGATGACGTAGTTTCTTTACAATATTAGTAATATGTATTTTTCAGTTTAAATGTGATTTTATTAGTGGACCTATATTTTTATCATAATATGTGCTTGTTATAATATAACGATATTTTTTCCTTGTATTGCAGACAGAGGAGGAGCGTCATGTGAGCCACATTCAATACCTGGCATGGCCTGACCACGGAGTGCCTGAGGACAGCTCGCAATTCTTTTCTTTTGCCCAACGTGTGCGCCGAGCGCGTGCCGGTGCTGTGGAACCCACCATTGTACATTGCAGTGCCGGCATTGGTCGAACAGGTGTGCTAATTCTCATGGAGACAGCCATGTGCCTTGTGGAAGCGAATGAGCCTGTCTATCCCTTGGACATAGTCAGGACGATGCGAGATCAGCGGGCCATGATGATCCAGACACCGGTCAGTAGTTATTTGCTAACTTACTAAGAATTTTCTTGAAGGTTATTGTATAATATTACATGATTGTGTCGATCACTCAAATATGAGTATATTTTATTATCAGATCTCTTTTGGAAGCTCGTGCTTCCATTCTCCACTACTCCTGACTGGTCCTTGGACAGTCAGGGTGGCAAGCAGGGGAATTAATTTTTGATTAACTTTGATTATGAACAGAACTTTGTAATTTAACTCTTTATTCTAGAATGGGTCAATACACAATCTCTCCCAGACCAATAGTTCAAAATGACTGCACCTTCTCATCAGTTATGTGTTTTTCATCCCTACATTGAGCTGCCACCTCTGATTATTGCTTTTCGTTCGACATGTTAGTCTGGTTTGATATTTGAGGAAGACACAAATGGGAAACAACAGTATTTCACTGTTACTTGTAATAAATAAATAAAATAAATTAAGACAAAATACAATGGCAGAACCCATAACAATTGCATCTCACATTTTTATACTCGGTTACCTGTGCATGGGTAAACAAAAAATAGGTAAACTGAGACTAAATTAACAAATCTGCGAGGATCATTTGAAAGAATACATAAGATATTAATGGAAAAAAGAAACAATGCAACAGTAATATGGAATAAGTATATGGAAAGAATTCAGTGAACATTTGAAAATAGAAAGAATCCAAAGAATCAAAAAGTAAATACAACTCAAAGAAACTTATCAGTATTGAAAAAAGAAACAATATCAGTATTGTATGTACAGTGTTAGTTTCAATTTAACAAAATTTTATTTGATGCAGGTTTTCTGCAAGACCAGAGTCTTTAATTCATTGCTTGTTAGGGAAATGAAAATTTTGAGAAATTTTAAATGTGGAATTGAAGTAATTTAATGTATGGGAAGAATTAAGAAATATCATCTGTGCAATAAGTGCACTGAAATGTGACTCAACCCCTGTCAATGATTGTCGAGCTTGTGGAGTTCGCCACATATTCCTCAACCAGCGTGGATTGATTGCTGATGGTGGGGGTTTGAGGACTGTCCCCCCCCATGGCCACACCCATTGAATTTAACGAGATTGCTGCGATTGTGTTTACAGGGCCAGTATCGCTTTGTGTGTGAGAGTGTGCACAGAGCTTTCAACGAAGGCATTGTGAGACCTCTGCCAGAGTTCCAGAGATGAACAAGGAGAAGAAAAAGAAGAGAAGAAGATGAATTTGTAATAAAATCCCTTTCATGCCCAGCATTCTCTTATTTACACTATCTAGGTACAATATTGTTTGTCCAAAAGGAGGTGTACAGTTATTTTAATATTATGTTAAATACACTATCGTTTTCTTATGACTTAAAGTGCAGAAAACGTAACATACTGCTTATTTAGCAGGCACTGACCTAATGACGTAAGTTTTCTCTCATTTATGCTGTGCTGAGAAAGTTATTGTTACTTCTTTATGTAGAGATAATCTTTATGATTAATCATAGTAGGATAATGTCACAAAAGATTATTATGTCCATTATATACCATTACAAGAAACTTCAAATTCTTGTACTAAGTCCATGCACTCTGTCCATTGATTAATAATCCTCTGTGATGGGACTGTTAACGTCAATTGTTATCCACGAATATATCCCTCCATGTCCGCACAGAGCATTACATAGAGCTGAAGCATAAGAAAGGAAGAAACGAAAATTAGGGTGGAAAGTATTCCGTTCATACCCAAAATTACCTTGTTCTACTGTGTTAACTATGAAGAGAAATCAAATGCTGATTATGAAAAGTGCCTTTGATGAAGCCCCCACTGTGTATCACCAAAGTGTCTTATTGTGCCAACGGATTTTCTTTCTGTTGTTGTGGGAACAATTTTACACGGACCATTTTCTACTGAACTGATCTTAATTTTATCTGTCTTAGATTGCTCCATTTTCAGATTTTTTAAAATTAAAGGAACCAATGAGAATTTTAATATTCTGTGCCATTTTTTATGACAACTACTCAGAAATTTACATAATCGGTGTATTCATTGATTTTTCTCATCAAAGTGGTTTAGTGGAATGGACAAAGATTGTTTGATTGGGCTGAAAGGTTTGAATTACGCACAATTGGCCATATAAGAGCATAGTTAACATAGTAAGACTAAACGCTTGTACATCTGCATGTAGATATGATTAATAATGGAGGCCTTACAATGAATTATATTTGCCCCACCATTTTTCTGCGGAAGACTTCTTTTCACATGGGTTTAATATCGACAGTGACCACTTTTTATAATGTTGCACATTTACTAACACAGCTTTATCAGAAAGCTTTTTCTACAAGAAATTTTCTGTAATATTGATGTTAAAAATTGGGAAACAAATTTTACTTCATACGAAGTGTAAGTAGTTTAATGTTTTGGTGTTATAGCTGTAGATAAATAAACCTCTTGTAATGTACACATGGCACATTCTGGTGTCCTACATCCTTGGTCCCAGACCAATTAAAATTTATGTGCTTCACAATATCATACTTTGTCATACTTATGAATGTGTGTTTTTTGTTGTAAATTACACCTATAATACACGCAGACAAAATTTGTCTGGCCATCAAGGTATTGTAAAGCGAAAAATTGCGCTCTTTCTGTGGTACTATTGTCTCATAGAAGGGCCTAAATTCTTGTCTTGTTTACTGTCCATACATTATTTCTTTACAGTGCCTTGCGCATGTTGCTTAGTGAACAGTACAAACAAAAAGGAATCAACTGGATGTTGAGTACCATTTCATATTTATTTGTTTGGATGAATTCTAGTCACGAACTGAAATTAACTACAGTTCAAAAGCCAAACAAATTCATAAGATAAGTAGGTGCTCTCCAACAGGTTGGCTCAACATGCCAGTCCAATTACTGCCCAATTAGTGTGTGCTATAATTGTCTTGTGTGAATATTAGGTATTTACATCTCGTGTAAGAAAATTTTGTACCGACTTTATAGGTGTGTTTTAAATTTTGTGGTGTAACTAAAGTATCCAGCTTCCACTTATGTACATTTGGTTTGAAGTATGTCCCGAAGATTTGTTGGTTGTTCTTGAGGACTGTTATACATGTAATGTAAATATAATTGTCTTGACTACTGTAATCATGAGCTAAATTTTGATGTCCAAGATAATTTTGCTCATTATTGATTGTATTAGGGTACAGTGCCATTTATTAATTGAAGTTGAAGAATTATTTATAGTTTTGGAATAGGCAAAGCCATAATTTTTTATTAATTTCTTTTTATTTAGACTCACAATAGAATTGTGTTCATCATGTACTTTGGATTAGTAAATTTGTTTAAATTTTATTTCTTTAAGAAATTATCAGTAATTATTGTATCATCTTGTATGTACTTACTTAAATGCCTGAAATGCTATTGGAGATGCGGCGTGAAGATAAGATATGTTGATTATTTGAATGTGATTCAAATGAAATAAATAGTTTTAACAAAGATTATTTTGTATTATGTATCTCTGGTGTTTTTGTTTCAACGTACTAACTAAGATGTAAAAAATATTATTTGTAAGGAAAGCACCATAAACAAAATATGTAAAATATTTAAGTTTCAGAAGTTCTGATGAGATGACTAAAAATAAGCATTTTATTGCTCTCAATCCAAAATCTTGAAATTGTACTTGAAATTCTTCTAAAAGGATACTATGTATTATTACATATATCATATGATGCATGTATCATATTAAAATTCTCAATCATTCTCCAAATACACTTATTTATTACCTTTAATTGCAACATGTTGCTATCTAGGAACTGATTCACACCAGAATCCTATCTTTTCAATCTAATATTGGATTATTAAACTTTTCAATTAAATTTTTATGTATTATTATGTAATCTAGTTTATTAAATTCAAAATTCATTCAAAAATATATTCTTAGTATTGAAATCAGTGTGTAAAAATTGCTGAGCCAAGAATACTATTTCAGTGCTAAGAATTAAAAAACATTTTTAAATCCAATGATTTTATTGAAAAGTTGATTAATCCAAAATTATCTAATAATATTATTTTCATAATCTACATCTGTAGTATGCTTTCCTTACTACTAATTGGTGCATCTGAAAATGGGCTGAATCTTCCAAGTTGGTTTTGATTACATTTTCCTTAATTGTTTTACCTTCTCATTAATCATTTTGTGCTTGATTGAGAACTTGATAATGATATATTTTTTATGTCAATATAGTGTGAGTTATACTTACCTACAATTAGAAAAAATTATTACCTTCTTAAGTTTGTCAGGACTGTGTTAATGTGATACGACTTTTTGAAGAGTAATCTTCTTTACTTGGGAACATTCTTGTACTATGTGTACAATTCCTTTTGATCGATGCTTGACAACTTGCGCAAACAAATTTCTGACTTTAAAATTCCTAACTTATTTCTAGAAACTGGGGTGCAATAAGAAGAGGGAGGTGCTTTTTATAATATTGAGTCTTGTAGGTAGATGTGAACGGAAGTATTCATTTGTAGGATTGTTGTATTCAACTCATGGGTAATATGCTTGCGTGTATATTATTTTAAAGAGTAACAGAATAGTTACATTCTCAACTTGTAAGTGGTTTTTTTGAGTTGACAAACTGTCAAACGGTTTTTATTTTGTGTACTGTTTGGATTTAATACTTTTGGTAAGTGTTATAAAGTGTATTGAAATGTTGATATTTGTACAAAAGAATTACTTTATTCCTAATTTATTTAAAAAAAAAGATTTATTTGAACATAATTTGTATAAACAGATACTAAGCATATTGAGTCCTTGTAATATAAACCAGAGTATTTGTTAGATTGAAGATCATTTTTCTAAAATCATTTCCTGATGGATGAATGCAGTGACAAAGTTTCCAAATGTATCTCAGGGTAGTTTTAAGTATTTAATGTTGAATATTTGAATTAGTAAAAATTATTGTAACTTTCTCAACTCCTGGCTGGAGCATTTTCTGACAAGAATGAGACAATTGTTTCAAGTTCTGAAAGGAAGTTTTCTAGAATTTTTGGAAGATACTCTCTTAAACCAGACTAATTATGATTTTGGGAGGTCTGCCATTAAAGAAAAATTCAAATGACATTGTGTTGGCTAAATTACAATAAATTTACAAGACTGGCAAGTTTTTCAAATTGAATACTTAATTTATTAAATCTTGTTTATCTGGTTGTGTTAAATATGAATTTTTGAATATCAGAATATTAATTTTTATTTCAAGATTATCATAGGCTTTTTTCTGAAATGTATGTGAAGTTTAAAGAGTTGTTAAAAGTTGCACTACTTTCTTCCATACATTTTTTAAGATATGGTTCTGAAGTTTTAACTACTCATAAATTTTATTATTAAGAGATTTTGTGTATTAGAGAATCCAATGTGAATTAGATAAAAAATTACACGATTTATCCCATCTTTTAATGTAATTAACTTGAATAGGTAGTTGCTAGATGAGATAATCATTGCCACTAAATTTGTATAATTCCCTGAACTAATATTAATTTTACCTATCGTGAAATGATAAGCTGTCTAAAAAGAGTGATACAGAAACTATTTTTAGATGTTAAGTTGAAATAAAAATTGCATTTAAGTGATTTTGTTCACCAAGGATAATCAAATTTTTTCAATGTGAAGTATTTGTCTGTACGTTTTGGTTTTTTCTTAACCTGAGGATGAAATTGCAGAAGGAGTTGTGTAATGTATTCATTCTCCTGAAATATACAAAACTGATTCACAGCACTCTGATAAATGTAATTTACATATTTCATATTTACTTATTTCAGACAACATTGTTAATGTGTAAATAAATGTAAAATGTGTTGGTGTTGTTTTAGTAATGGATTGTGGCTGAAAAATTGATTTGATTGGTATACTTTGTGCAAAACATATAACTGTGTACTTTGTCTCTAAATTTTAATTTTAATGAAAATCTTCCTGAATTTGACGTTGAGCCTGAAAACCCATTGAAGTTGATATTTGTATCAAGTTGATATTTTAAGAAGTATTCTAGTTTGAACGCAACATTTTTGATATATTGGAGGTCATACTATTGTTTGAAAGTAAATTAATAGAGTAATTTGGTATAGCAAATGAGATCTTTATTAATTTTTGTCATAAAATCTGATTTGGAAAAGTACTGATACTGTGAGGGATTATTTTGTATAATTTTAGACTAAGAGGTAAAAGGCATTTACCTCTAACTTCAGTAACTGTTATTAGATTAAGATCAGATGACACTAACCCACTAATTTGGTGACCTTGATGTGAATTAATGTGCTCCAAATTATTTTAATTTTGTGAAATAATTATTTTCAGTGTACTGGTGTGTAGTTGAAGAATTAGTTGGTTTTGTAGATTTTAATGGCTGAAAATAACCATTGTCAATATTGTCTTATTGTTGACAATGAAAATTCTGAGTCTAAAAATAAGGAGAAATCAATCAAATTTTTGTTACGATGAAACAAAAAATCTCATTTTGTGTGAGTATGAGGCGTTCCAGGATTGCTGTTTATTTCTTAAGTTTTGTACATTTCATCCACACACCCCTCTTAAGTTGAAAATTTTGGTTGTGAACCCAAGAATGTTACTTTTTCAATAATTATAAATTTCATTATAAGTGTGAATTTTCTGGTTCATTCTCCCTACAATGTAAAAAGTTGTCTAATTACTCCTTTGCATCTTCTATTTGGTTTACTTGCAGCAATTGAACAGTGATCCTGGGACATACTTTATAGGAGAATCATATACAGCAGAGACCAAAAACGGGTTGAATTTTAAACTTTCTTGGATAAAATGACATAATATGCATAAGTTAATTGTCTTTTATTTTGTAAGTGGGACTATTCTGTTTTTCACTCTTCTTTTTACTGCATTTCTTGCATACTTTGAGAATTACACACACAAAACAATGAACATTTTAGGAGTTTCATAAGTGTAGGAATTAGAAGAAGAATATCTTACAACATACATAGTTTGTCATGTATTTCCATCGACTTGTAAATAAGAAAATTCACGAGACTGAGGGTTTATGAATTCCCAAAACTGACCATTACATTTTTCACTATATTTCAACTTTATACAAATAACTTAGTCTTTGTACGTCTTGATATATTAATTTTTTATCCAATTCAATAGTGTTGTAATTGGTCACTCCATATATCATTAGAACCAAAACTAATGTATTAGATAATTACAAGTGGCTTAAGTTAGGTAAGCAATTCACATGGGAATAATAAAAGTATATTTTTTGTATTTATTGTGTCTAAATAATTCTGTGTGGTCATATTTTTTTTTTTTATCAATAACTAGTTTTCAATCTCAAGTCCAATGAATTGCCTTAAAACCTTAATGAGTACATTTTATGTGTTATAAAATATTGGAATCTATACTGACAGATCCAGAGTGATGTCAGATAGGGAAGGATCGTCTACTCATAAAACTTTTTTGGGGTAAAAATTAGTATATTTCACTTAATAAACTTAACAAACTCCATTTGTAAAACTATTAATACAATACTGTTTATATTTTTTAGAATAATTTAGTAATTGCAATAGTTTAATAACTTCAATAAATCGTTAGGTTTTATGTCCTGTGACTTTCCTTTTCCTCAAACTAAACTGTGGACCTGTCTCTGAACATAAGTAAAAAAGTAATTTATGATAATTTTCTGGGAGATAATGAGAGAAGATTGTACATAAATCTCTATGCATTTCATCTCTTTCTTTTTCATAAAAGTAATGGAAACAGATATGAATGTAATAGTTAGAGTTTTGCTCATTTGTACATTTCTGTTGAAGTTTTTGTAATTATTTCTATGAAAATAATGTACTCATTGTTAACTTCTAAATTGTAGGGCTACATAGAATGATGTCAAACAAACATTGCTTTAAAGAAACTATTAAGCTTTTCTTGACATTCAAAATATTACAATGATTTCTCATGTAAATTTTTGTCCCTTACAAATATTTTTTTTTCTCAACTTTATCTTAAAATCTGTCTCTTGCCTTATTGATTAAGTTGGATACATGTACATCAGTAGGAAATCTTGAAAATGAAGTGACACTTTTGTCTTCTTGTAAATAAATAGTTTCCTAGAAAAATAGCACATGAAAGTCATTCAAAGATTGGAAGAAACATGTCAGCTTTTGCCTTAGTTTGTCGGGAAGAAATTGGTGATTGACTGAAGCAAAAGTGGTTATAAATTCTTGTAATATTTGATAGTGTTTTGAAAACTTTGAAATATTACAAAGACTAAATTTGAATTTAGTTGAATCCATTACTTTTGTGACTGGAACCATAATTTAATTTCAATATTCATAAATTACTCTAACTCTATAACCTTTATCTTGTAATTTTTAAAGAATATGTATGCTAAATTAAAATTATATCCTTATTTATAGGCAGAGACCAGTTACTTCTCTACGAGAGAGATATGCCATCAGAACTTTTGAGTTAAGAGCGGGTTTTCCACTTGCAGGGTAGTATTATGTTGCTAAAATAAGTTATAAAACAATTGGTTAATCAAGGCAAGAACAAATGTAATATTTCAAATTTAATTAATAGTGTTCTAAAAGATGTGTGGAAAGATTGAAATTACCAGTCTTTCTTATCTCTCATTGTTACAGAATGTTGAGATAGTATGAGGTATGAATAGAGTATTATTGAACTATCATATGTAAAGTGAATCTATGATAATATTGATTAATAATAGAGGAAAATCATGCCATGAGTTTCTCTTTTTTCAACAAAATAAAATTTGTGATTGCCTTGAAAGTAGGCTATAATGAATTAAATATTTCAACAGAAGCATTTTGAATTGTTAGAATTCCATAGAAAGTAGAGGAATGTTGTGATACGCTAGAATGAAAGTGTGCCAAAGTGTATTATTCTTTGTGATTTGTGAGAAATGAAATTGATTCATGAGAATGTGTGTTTTTACTGCGTGAAATCACCTAACTTACCAACTAATAATGCTTGATTATTAATATTTATTAACTTCTAATCTTTATCTTCTTATCACTTTGAAGCGCAAAAGGAAAATATACTAGACAAATGAACTAATGACGTCTTATATACATGATGTTTTAATGATTCGTTCATTTGATTTTTATAATTATTGTACTTGTATATAATTCTTCATAAATATTTACTCCAAAGAAGATGGGAGATGTTGAATAGTTTTGTTTCTCCTCTTTTTTAACCAAGTATGAATAAGATTATTTTTGGCCTGGGATGGGCTGGGGTGTAGTGCCAAGTTTGGCCATGTAGGAGCGCTCTTACTATAATTTTAAATGCCAAATGGAAAGAGTTACGGCTATATCAGCTTTAATGTAGGTAGACTGGATTATTTGGATAAATAAAATATCTATACTAAAGCAGGGTGAGTATGTTTCTCCAACATGCGTAATAACTTGTACATGTAAATTTTTTGCGATAAATTACAAACACATTGACATTCTATTAGTATTATAACACGCAGCTAACTTTTTATCTTATCTAGGAACTTTCGCTGAAATTTTTGAATCCGCCTCTGCCTTAGGGCCCTTGATCGGAATTGATGGGATGGTCCCTTGCTTCCGGAGAGTAAATTAGATTATTGTCCTCCACGTGGTCATATGCAGTTTGTACTGTTTTTTGACAATAAATTTATATTTACATTACATGCTGTCCCTCTCTCCTATTGCCCAACTGAAGTTTTGTTAGATAGTGAGAACATGCAGTCAGTAGCTTCAATACTAACTATATAAGATGGAGCTAATTGCTGAATACCGCTGAAACTATTAGTTGGATTTTATAACGGGAAAAATAATTTAATTTGATATAAAGAATATTTCATTAATTAAATAAATAATGAAAAAAATTCTGGGGGGTGATCTTTCCTCAGTTTTTAACAAGATTCTTTTATTTCCTTAGGTTTGTTGGGTTTTAATAATTATTTATTTTGTCTTGTGGGGAAAAAAAAGGAGAATCAACCCAACGGCTACAGAAGGAGCTCGTTAATTTAGGGCGATTTGTTCTAGAGCAGGTATGATTTCATGAATTCATGTATAAATCGTGTGGTATAACTTACGGCATTGGATCGGCCGTATTCGTTACCGAAATTATCGGCTGTGGCAGTATACCAATTGAGGCAAATGGTAGTGCCTTGGGCTCTAATGACCTTTGATGTTGACAAGCCCTAAAGCCCCACGAAAAAAAAAAAAAAAGGTAGTGGACAGCGTATGGCCTGTTTATAGAACCTGTTTAAGGGTGATTTAAAAACTACGAAACTTGTCCCGAAGAAACGAATAAATAACTCATCTTCTAAGTAATATTAACAATTGTGGCCCAAATATGAACAACTCTCGCGTAAGCGTCTTGACATATTTAACGAAAAATGTTATTACCGCGCTATGCAGTCTCATATAGAAACCGCGACGTATAAGCAACCGCCTCGCGTTCTTGATATGCTTATCACTTGCCGAGATGAGAAGATGGCCGCGGAAGAAACTTCGTACGAAAACTTGTATCACCAGCAGGTACGAGGTCTCAGCATTGCAATATTTTTACAACAATTAATGCATGACATCTCACCTAGAAATAATATTGAGTAATTGAGATACTGCGCATCAGCTTGACTATGGAGAATGCAGTTGTTGTTGCTTTCTAACCTCTCGTAACTTTGTGTATGACACAGGACTTTGACTGTCAGAGCCCTGGAGCAATATCGCAACCAATTTTGCAGTTAAGATCAGAGACGCAGTCTCAAGCAAACTCCCCGCCCCCGTCGTACCACAATATTCCGGGAAGTGCTTTGGCACACACAGCATCCGAAAGAGGAGCACCGCCGTCCTATGAAGAAGCAATAGATCCCAATGACCCAAATGGTGAGTTTTGTCCCTTCCCATTAATCCACTAACCTTATTGACATGCTTTACTTGTCAGCAATATTTTCCTAATATTGTTGAAGTCAGTGCATTAGTCTTTGGGGGCAAGGAGTTTTCATGGCCTAAAGACTTCATGTTTTTGCTGGTAACCCTTGGGTGTGTTGACAGTGTATGTCTCTTTGGTGAAGTTTATTTCCAAGTGTATCATAATATACAGTCTAGTTACCAAGATTTCCAATGATTTATGTGATTATCTTTGAGCCAATCTGTTTTTTCCTTCCTGTCGTAAGTTATTTGATCCTGTTTAATCAAAACAATTTCTAAAAGTCCTTATAAAAGTGAATAAAAACCTTTTCAATTTTTAAATTGGTGTATGTTAGTATACGAGAGTAATGTTAATAAAATTAACTTGTTCAAATATTCATTGTGTTGAATTGTGTTTTAGCCCCACCCCCCTCGTATGACTCCTTGTTTGGACGAGTGAGAGAAGCACATAAGTCATCAAAAGGAGTGTTTGATTTCTTGAAAAATGTTGTGATACTTCTGTTGGGAACTAGTAAGTAGTCACATGTTTGTGTATAGTCTAATATCTGCTTTTAACTTACATATTTACTATTTTGAATCAATTTCCTTTTTAGTTGGATGTACAATCATTTTGGGTGTGACTATTATAATACCAATCTGTATGATTGTTATTGGTTCTATTTACTTATATGATTGTCCAAAAGGAGAATATATTCCTATATATCTTCTGGTTGGAGGTATGTATTTTAATTATTTTTATAAAATGTATGTTATTTGAGATATGCACATTACATTAAAGATAATCTAAATCACTGGTTTATTTCCAGGTATCACATAATTAGTAATAACACATTTATTCTTGAGTTGTCAAACTATGTTTCAAGGTTATGGTTTTGCCTCTTCTTCAGGTTCACAAACATTGGTAAGCAAGTAAAAGATTGTTGTAAAATATCACATGTCATATTCCTTGATATAAATATACATAGTCATAATCTTGAAACATTGTTTGACAACTATGTATAAATGTGTTATTACCCATTGTGTGATACCTGTAAATAAACCAGTGATTTTGATTGTCTCTGCACATCTCAAATAATATAAATTAATATTATCAATGACAATCAGAGAGTAAGAAGACGTAGTATATAAATATATTTTTATGAAATGTTTTTAGTATTCTGGTAGGTTTAAGTTTTTTCTTCTCTTTTTTCTATTGTATTTGTAAATGGGAAATGTAATGTGCTATTGAAGCTTATCTACGTGGGGTGATCGGAGGCAGGAGGTGGGTGGTAGGGCTATTGTTAGTAGGTGGACCGATTACCTGGGTTTACCATTAACTTGGCCCATGTGGAGGTGTTAGTAGGAGTAGTTAGTAAATGTTAGAATAATTGATACTAGGAGCAGTAGGAGGTAGATAGAAGAAGGAGGGTTCACTTTTCGGAAGTCACAGCTATATGAAGTGAGACATTCATGTGAAAAACTACAAATTTTTTTCTGACCCCATCGGGAATTGAACCCGGGAAGACTTGGTGAGGAGCAAGAATGCTAACACCTGAGCCTCCAGAGGGGCTTTTCTTTTTGAGAGTGCATGACATTTGCAAAGGAAACCTAATCACATGGTTTGCTTGTTTGCAGGGGGCTTTGGTGTGCTGAAGCAATTGCTTCATCTGTCAACACGTGTTCGCCAACGAGAGGAAGAACAAGAGATAGAACGTTTGAGACAGTCGGGCACTCAAACATTGCTCAACTGTTTCATGCTTGGTTGGTTCATCATTGGTAAGTTGCAGTTGAAGGGGGTAGCAGACCCTTTGATAATTTGTGTGATATTGATCTTCAGTCTCAAGATTTTTGGTTGTCCATTTACAAATATTTCTTATTCTTTCCAAATACTTTAATTTAATGAGATCTTGAATTTTTAAAATCTGGTGTTTAAAGAGTGGAAATATATGGAAAGAATCTTAGTCATGAATAACTTTAAAACTTTGTAATATTGATTGTGAATTTTTACCATAATTTTATTAATAATTTCTTTGGCTATCAACTAATCGAAACGTAGTCTGATGCTCTTTTTACACTAGTTGATGGAAGGTAGTCGAGAAGCATACAGTATTGTGCATTTGTGTATGAGAATGTTCACGTTTGTTTTGTACATATATCTATTACTTGTAAAGTTGTGAATGATAGGAATTGTTTGATATTGTTGTGACATGATATTAATGACAAGTACGATAACTAATATTGTTGCAAATCATGTTATGTACTAAGGCATGTGTCACAATTAAATGACCCCAGAATGACCATTTCTGTTTCAAAAACACTTTTTTTTTTACTTTCTTTTTTCAAATTTCCATCACTTATACCATTGAGCCTGTAAGCATGCTTTGATTTATTATCTCAATCCAATTTTAACACATAGTGGGTTTAATTTTTAATATATTCTGCTTTATGAAATGAGGCTGTTTGATGCATATCATTAGATGAATAGGTCTTTGTTTTTTCACACAATTGAGGCACAAAAGTGACCAGTCACCGACCCTACTACTAACCTGTGTGTCCTATGTTTTGATACATACAGTATCAATGTGTTTGTGGATATTATCTCTTTTTTTTTTCTCACATAATGTACGTTCTGTAAATATTTAAAATGAGAAAAAAAAATTTAAAATATTCTCATAATTTATTTTGAAGTGATTTTACCAGTTTCATATTCCATTACATTTATTGGAGACAAACAAACTAGATGAGCTTCTGAGACAACTTGGGTCATTACTTGAAAATTTGACCCCACAGCAAAGAACTGCATCAACTTCCCCATCCTGGCATAAACTATTCATGTTTTTTTAAATAACATGAGAAAAATTGTCGTCTGGTAATAGCATTGTGATCTGGTATAGTGTGTGTATAAAGAGTTAATGATGTTGCAATCAAATCCAGCGACATTTCTCCACAACTCGCAGATGCAGATAACAGTTTTTTCTCAGTGGCAGTTCTCTGTAATTTATGAGATCCTGGGTGGAACTATGATGTGAGCAACCCCTACCCCAAGCCATTCCTAGGGGCATGTTGTGTCTTGTTGTACTTTTAAAAACAAAAAACCTAGCTTTGTTTTATGGCACAATATGATGAACAGCTGTGTGTGTTTCTTTGTACCTTGTTGTCTTAATCTTTAACATTTTTTTTTAGGTTTTTGCAACTAATCTTCCATTAGTTATAGGTAAATAGTGTGTGAAATAGAGATTGGAAGAATATTACAAAACTAGACCGAGCTTCACTGTATTCCTGAACTTTCTATATTTTATTTTCGATTTTTAAGTTTTATAGTTTATCTCATTTTTTGTATCACCTTAAAGTTGGAGATGCTCAGCAATGTTTCAATATCATGCTTTGGGGAGATGGATTGCCAATATCAGGAATACTCAAATCAGATTTTTCAAGTTGGCTGATTTTTATGTATATCTGAATTGACAATTGAGTCTTGCTTGCTATTTCAAGTATTTGAAATTCTTTTTATTGTAAGAAAAGAAATTTTTGAAGGGAAACGGCAGATTTCGTACTCTTGAATGCAGTACTCCTTTTTTGTGGGGTAAAAATAAATTTTTATTGCTTTTTAGCTGTCTAAAACTAGGATATATCATAAGCTATTAAGATAACAAGGTTTTATAAATTGTTCTAATGTTTACTTTAATTAGTTTACTAATTAAAATATTTTCTTTGTGGAAATATGCTTAATATGTTATCTGTCGCAGATAACAGTTTTGTCCATGCCATAAAAGAAGTGGAGTTCATACAGCAGTGTGTAGTATATACTGCAAGTGGAGCTAACAAGGGTGGAAGCAGCATTTTAAATTTTGTCTACCCCTTCTCTACCCCCTGATAATTTTCCTTGTCCATAATTTGGATCCTCCAACGCACACTTTGAATTTCCAATTTCCACTACCGCTTATGTTTATTACATTGTTTGGGATAATTTAATATCTTCGTGACTTTTTATTTATTTACTTGTGTACGGACTGTTAATCCATTAGTACAAGAATTTTATTGAGAGTATTGTTACAAACATTGACTGTGTTAAATTAATGTAAAAATTCGTTGGCCACACGATCCACTTCCACAAATGGTTCTCTGTTGGTGAACGGGTAGATGAATTTTGAAATCAAATTATTTTCAAATGGAACTTCAAAATTTAACCATTTGTTCGTGAATAGCTGAAGTTCATGAATTTGTTCGTGAATAGTTGTTCCCAAACCAACCGTTCAAAATGCTCACCAACGTTCTTCATCAATCATATGTTTTCAATAATTTTGTGTTTCTTGTCTCAAAAATGTGCAACTTTTCAGTTTGTCCCAAATCTGCAACTTTTCAGTTTGTCCAAATTTGATATCCCAAAAATGTACCTTTTTTCTTATATCTAAATTTCTTTTTGTTTGTCCAACATAAACTTTGTCATAATCCTTGCAATTAATTTTGTAAATTACTGATCTGTGAAGAGAATGTACTTTATCCTTATAATTTGCTTTAATTAGGTACTTAAGCTAAATTGATTTTGTGGAACCAAAGTGATATTTACTGTAAATATCAATAATTTTTTGTGGTGACTCCACTATGAATTCCCGAAGTAATTTATGTTGATTTATTTCGTTACAAACATCATATCAAGCAAGTTGGTTTATCGAACGTATCATTACTAACGTTTCTCTTTCTCTCTGTTGGATCATTTACTAACAATTTTCTTCACACATCTGCATCACATATGTTTTCATTGAATTCTAACATCTAAATTGTGTTCATTCATTGTTTTACACATGGATTATTTGCTGTGTATTCCAGGGTTGGATTCAGCAAGTGCTCTTGGAGGGAGGGCAAAACTTTGTCAACTTTGCTCCACCCACCCCACCCCCGATAGTTTTGTCAAATCACCCGTTTTATTAATAGTGAAAATGAAATAGTTATTTTATTTTCAGTCTTGTACTTGCATATGCGTGTTTTGTTTGAAACTCATTTCTGTATAGAATAACATTTGGCTGCATATAAAAATCCTTTACCTATAGGACGAAATGCTATGGAAAGGATAAGTAGTGACCTGCAAAGTAAATCCTGGTGATGTTAACTTGGAACAATATTCTAGATGTAGTAAATCGCATGAAAAAAATATTAATTTATATATAAACTGACTTATAGTCCCATAACGAGTTCGTTAATATGCTTCTTTATGTATTTTACAAAGACGGGACGATCACCTCATCACCCCCACCCCGCCATAGATCCATTTATCAATTTATAAATAAATTTAGCATCAATATAGTTTTTTTGTAATTGAAGAGGGGGACACCAAGGCAGCTATACCAGCATAATCATTATCATAATCAATATAAATCAGGTTTCTTCAAAATGTTTGCTTCAATTCTAAAGAACTTGGAATAGTTTCCAAGTTATCACTATAATTTGAAGGCTGGTGACCATACTATAGGTGAAATCATCAATAAAGGTTTAACAAGCATTTGATATAAAGTTAATAGGGTATTAATAGAGTTTAACTGTCTGCATGTTCTTTTGATGAAGCCTAAGAGTTGACTGGCTTTGTTTGTGATAACTTTCGGTCAGATGAAAATGGCGACAAGCTGGGAATCGAACCCGGGATTCCTGCATTGATTACGGGGGTATTAACCACTATACCATCCATTCACCTTCCACAATTGTACACCATTTCCAAGCAGAACTAACCCCGGAAGACCTGTGACACATGCTCTTACTGGAGATATGGATGGAAAAGGTGAACAGTTGTGGAAGACGTACAGGTGGTGTAGTGGTTAACACCCCTGCAATCAATGCAGGAGTCTCGGGTTGGATTCCCAGCCCATTACCATTTTCATCTGACCTAAAGTTATCACATCTTCCCCACATGTAGGTACACTGAAGAAATATATACATATCTATGTTTGTGTTTATCCTTTGTTGCACGCACTTTGTGCTTTCTATCCTGATTACTTCCGACCCCTCTACGATGAGATGTGCCTCATTGCAGGTTCCTTTTGTGCTTTCCAGGATCTGTGTGGGTTTACAAGGTGTATGAGCCCAGTTACGATCCGTCTGATAGTGACGGCTACTGCAACCGAACTTTGTACCTGTTTGCATTCTGGCTCATCACCTCGGTGTACATCGTACTAGGCCTCATCACCATGTGCTTGTGCATCGGAGTCGCATCCATCGCCTTCCAGAGGGAGGTTTGAATGTACATCATCGCCTGCAACTGCGCTTTTGTCTTTCCTGCGGGGTCCGATTCATTCCATTAAGCAGCAATGTCGCAGGAAGAGGTCGAGGACTCTGAGCAATGCGTGCACAGCTGATCTTCAAGGAGGTTCATGGATGCAGGCTCAGACAGTCCCATTACCTACACTTTAATCTTCAATGTGATATTTAAACGCTGAGCTTGTTCAAGTTAGGCAATTGAGTGCACTGGTGGATCTGTTCTGGAGTGGATACTACCAAGCGTAAATCTTGAATTCAAAAGTTTCTTCGGCTGATTTTGACGTTTTGGGTCGTTGATGTGTCCATTTAATTGAAAAGCTGAGAAAGCAGCTCAATGAGCAGCTTGTTTGTTATCGGAACATTCCTGCCATTGTTCATAATAATTTGAAAGTAATTAACTTCCTTTTCCTACATTTGCTGAGGATAAAATAAATGTAGGTCTCATTTTATGACAGAGTTTATTTTTATATATATTCCTAATATTCATAGTCTCTGAACTATATTTCAGATAATTTGTTAATTTTTTGTTCATATAGTATTATTCGTTTCTGTTAGCTAAAAGACTTGAGACAAGTTCATCAGTGGTGTCGTGATAAATTTAGCAGAGTGCCGGAATGCTGGATTTCCCACGCACACCAAGAAAAGGGGATTCTGTGCCTCCCCACCCCCGGAAAATTTTAAAAATTGATGTGCTAAATTGTACATTTGAACGGATTTTGGAGTTGATTTTTGGCATTAGAACTTCATTTCTGTAACCTAGAAGAAGATAAATTTGTACTTGGGCCTGTATTTTTTCTAGCTTTATATTTTTTTGAATTGTGAATATTCATCACCAGTTATATTTGATATAGCTCTTGACTCTCGAAATAAAATTATAATCAGTGTCTACGTTGCAAGTAAAATTGGAGTTCTTTAAACTGTCACATTTTTGTGCTGGTAGTTATGAGTAAAGGTAGCGCACAATTTTCACTATTTCGCAGAGCACACACCAAAAACCAAGTAGTATTGAAATAAAAACAACCTCACTCCTCTCACGTGTGAATCTGGTCTCCTGCTATATCCAACTGGAAATTTGTTTCTCAAACTCATTTTCTTTTAATAGCGCATAAAATAGAGAAAAAAACATATTCCAAAAAACAGTGCCAGAACAGCATTCCGGCACCGTGACGCCACTGAAGTTCATATAAGTTTGGACGTTCAATTAAATTTCATTTGATATAGTGGATGAATTGGTTGCATGAGCACCATGTGATACTGAAATATGATGAGAAGCAAAGTTGCTTGCATATTGCCATAATCTAGCATGTAATATGTGATTGTTTTTCTATGACTTCAAACTTTTACACAAACCTAATGTAATATTTAATCTAGCAAAAACTATTGGGGTCCAATTGAAAAATACATCATTTCATGTTAGTGGGAAGCAGACAGTTTACAAACTGATTTATTTTTGATACAGATCCATTAGCGGAGGCTTGTCTTGCTTCCTTGTGGTCCTGTGTGCATTGGTTAGGCATTGATGGACTTGAAGTTTTAGACAAATCTTACAAGTAATTAGCATCAGTGCTAATTATTTTCCACTTTTTGCTGACTTTCTTTGTCTTTATTTCTCATCAACAATAGCTCGGAGCACGTGAAAGCCTTCCTCTAACTAATAAACTACTTAATAAATGTCCAATGCTCTCATTCTCTCTCTGGATTCTAATTGCTTTTAGAAAAAATGGCCAATAGGGGCCATTTTGTGTAAACTCAACACAATTTAATTAATTTGAACTCATTATCGCAGATTCAATGAAATTCGTCATTGGCGTACTGTATAAAGTGTGAGAAATTTATAAATTAAAATCAATATGTATCCACTCATTGTGAATACACAAATGTGAAATAATCAAATGTACAAATAATCAAACTTAAAATATCTCCCAATTTTTCTATTTAAACTTCTTTTGCAAAATTACTAAATCCAATGGAACCTCATTTTTATGTAATCTTTAAGAACCATATAATTTCGTGTATTAATTGTTTTTGTAATAAATATATTCTTCGAGATTTAAAATCTTAATTTTTTATTTTGAAAGTGAAACTTGCTTCGATGTTTATTATGTTGGCCATTACAAGAAGTTCATTGAAGTGTTCTTAAAATGACCATCTTTTTATCACCACTGTATGATATATATGTGAATGAAACGCAGCAATTGAAAATTCCTCATATGAAAGTTATGTCAAATTACATGAAAACTAATGGCGAGTTGAAAAATTAAATTTCTGTTGATTTACACCCATTGAGTGTGGAGGTTATTGTAAGAAAAATTGATGGTTATGTTTGTTTGCAATCTGGGTTTGGTTCTATTTCCAGTCTCTTGTGCATTTTTAGACTTCATAGCTAACATTATTAAGACTGCATGTATAAATAGCTTTAAACTTTATTATTTAAGTATTTCTTTTGTATTCCTTTTCCCGTTGCTTCAAACAAAATTAATTTTTTATCCACACTGTCTATGATTCTAACTACACTGTAAATGAACACTCAGAAATATTATTGAAGTGTTCTGAATAATGAGTATATAGCTCAATAATATTGAGAGCTTGTGCACTATTTTAATGAATAGTGATGCTTTTTACTCTGTTCACCTTGTGTTATTTTTAAGTATAAATTTTTGTAACTGTGTATTCCACGTTTTTTGTATTTATTAGCCTTTGTATGATCGTGGAGAAAAAATTTATGGGGTATAAGAATTTACATTTCGATTGCATGAATCACATTAACTCCATGCTTCTTTTGGTTGAAATCTCTTCAGCGCCGGGACACCTGATTTAGTTTTATAGGACAAGTGGATTGTGAACAGTGAGTCATTGTATGTTATCTTTTTTAAATTGGTTATTCTGAAGCCGAGGTGGTTTATTAAGGAGACAGTCTCTATTCTACATTGCAGAGGTTTCATTATTAATCACTTTGTCTTCTGGATTACAAGGTGGGACTTTCTTTTACTTTTCTATCAGTTATACCATAACCTCTTTTTAGGATGTTGTTACTTTTATGACCTCTAGATCAATTTTTCTCAGTTTTTAATTTTAAATTTCATCTCTACTTCATATTCTCCCCAAGAATATAGTGAGTTTTTTTACTCCTCCTCCTTTACCTGGAGTGTAACATCTTGGGAAGTGAGTCATACTTTGTAGTTCTTTGGTGACAAGTTTTCTGGTTTTCATCATTCACTGTTTCGTCATTCGTTTGAATATTAAGGAACTTGGCTTGAGGTTTGACTACTTAGCAAATGCCTGGATGAAAAAATTTGATGATGAAGATAATTCGAGCTGAAAGGAAGTGTTAATGATAATGGCAAAAAAAGGGGATTAAATTGTTTAAATTAGATAAGAGTAATGTTGTCTTTCACTTATTATATTATTTGGCAGTGCCCTTATTTACAACAACATGTATTAATAATGTACAAACACTTTAATACATTTTTTTAATGTTCTTGCAAAAATTGTATTAAATCTTGATCCAACATTTTTATTGTTCATGATAATAAATTGTTCTGGATGGAATTTGTTTATATTTTGAGTAGGAGACATTGTTACAGATGCTCAGTTGTTGTTTGTTTATTGATAAACAAAAACTTCTGAGCTTGTACATTTGAAAATAGTTATCTCCTGCATATAGAGTGAGAACAGATGATGTTGGCTTTATTTGGTATAATAGAAACATTGGACATGTATCTCAGTTGTTATGTTCCTGCTGACTGTTTTTAATATAAAATCTCTATCTACCCTCTGCCTTGTGCGATGATAGGATAAAATGTGATTGAAGTTGCTCATTTTGTTATCTCAATCCATGCAATAATTGTTCTTAGTTGTGCTATAGTGACAAAAGTGGTTTAAGAGGTGTTATTATTTTTTGTATTTTGTGTGACTTGTAGAGCAAGGAAAGAATAGCTAAATGGACGGATCATTAGATTTTAATTTTTTTAAATATAATTTTAGAAATGTTGTGTCTCCGAGTAATTTCTTTCTTTTTTTCTTTTTTTTTGTGGGGCTTTAGGGCTCGTCAACATCAAAGGTCATTAGAGCCCTTAATCCAAGTAATTTCACATTTAGGCAAGAGAGGAAGATAGGAAGATGACACCTTTGCATAAGAAATTCTGAATCTGCCCTAGTGAATACCTAATAACTCATTCATTTCGTCTATGAAACTTTTCTCCTTGTTGTAGGATTTTGATGATAAACCTCCCTGAAATATTTCCTTGTGCTTTCTGCTAAAGGAAAGAAGGTTCTTGAAAACAAAGTGTTACTTCTTAATGAAGGAATTGTTTTTCCTTAATAAACTGTAGTTATGTAAATTGGTGCTTTGAACAAAAGATGCATGAGTTGTCTAATTGTTGTAGCTGTGAAGGTATTGAAATTATTTGATTTATAATGTTGTTTACCACATTAATTTATGAAACTGTGTCCAAATGTTTTTTGTTCTCTGGGAAAGAAAAAAAATCAATTTGTTGTGGTCCCATAAGCAAATATGAATATTTATTCAACGCGTCATAAGTGTGTCTGTATATATGTATGAATGTATATATGTAGTATTAAAAATTATGTATTGTGAGAAATATTGAACGACATGCAAAGAAAAGTGGGCATGAATTTCTCTAGCTGTCCTATTCTTTATACTTGTATGGTTGGTTGTCCTTTTCAATTATTTAATAAAAAAATTACTGACGGAAAGATATTATGTCATTGTTGTACTCAGTAGCGGCGATTGGGATATTATGTCATTGTTGTNAATTGACAATTTTCATTAACATGACATTTTCTGCATATTTCCACTAAGTATGATTTAAATAATGAAATAAATCAAAGGAAAGACAATTGTGGATTACCAATCAAGGATGGTGTAATTTTTTCCCCCATAATTTCCAGTTTTAGATGGGGTTAAAATGAAATTTTAATCTTTCCGTAAAAAGACTGCCCATCCCCCGCGCCACCCCTAATCGCCACCACTGGTTGTACTTTGCATGATGAGTGGTGAAAACATTTGTATAGACTTCTGCTTCTCCATGGATCTTCCAAGAGGCTTTTTTGCAAGACACCTTTCAGTTCTCGTCCCATTAAATGATGAGAAATATGCGGTGAAGCCTTATAAATGTCTACTATATTCTAAGTTGAGAAAACACTCAGAGAGATTTTCCCAAAAATAAGTATTTTTGTAGCGTTACGCAGTAAGTTTTGTCCTGTAGTTCTTTTCAATTGTTCCGTCAGTAATTTTGTCTAAGAATTTCATGTAGAATTAATCATTTAGGTAATTTTATATTTTATAGATTTTTCTATTTTGTAATGAAGCCTATGTATTGTTTTTAGGGAAAGGCTTTTTGATATGTTCTTTCATTGTCACAATTTTATGAAGATAAATATTGTTTTAGATTTTTCTTTCTGCCACACTACTCCCACTTCTTAAAAAATCAAGTGATAATGTTAAAATGCAGATTGAGATTTCTGTCGACGCCTTTTGAAGCTTTTCCTTGTGATCTTTCCAAAAGATTGTTTAATTTCTTTTCTTGTCATAACAACTCATGTGAAATAAATTAGGTGATTTTAGAAGCAATTTTGATTTCTTGGACTTGTCTACTGTAATTAGTTTTGTTGAAGAGTTTTCCCTTTTTCAATATCCATCCGTTTGCCATCCTAAGAGGCCAAAAATTTTGTATTCCATTCTCTTGAAAGAAAGATTCTTGCCATCATTAAGACTGCCTGGAAGTTATCAAAATTTTATTTTGTGTGATAGTTTAATATGGAAATACCATTTCCTCTTTGAGACTAAAATATTGCATGAGATAATGCATAATGAATTGATTTTATTACTGAAAGAAGATTCACCAAGACGTTTCTTTAATTGTACTGGAAATAATTTTAAATGCTATATATTGGACTCAAAACATCACAGTTTTGACAGATAAAATGTGGGCAATCATTTTAATATTTTGTATTGTGAACACATTTAATTTTTTACTATGCCTAACTTTTTTATTGATCTTTTGAAATGGGAAGAAAGTTCTGTCATGTGTACCTGTTAAGCATTAGATAATATCGAGTAGAGTAATCTTTTGTTTTAATTTTATTTGGATTGTTTAAAATCTATTTCTTTTCTCTCTCTTTGTAATAGCATTAGTACCTACCATTTTTGTATTGGATTGTATTTCATAAATTGTTCATGAGGAACAGTGAGTGGTTTGAAACATTAAGTTTTTTGTTTACTGAACAATTACCTTCTGCAAACTTGTGCATCTGAGAGAGTTATGGTAATGGTTGCACATGGCTTGATTGTTATATTGAAATGATTCGTAAGATGATGTCTGCGTATTACATGTATTCAAATGTTTATAGTTGTCTCATTATTTCTAATGCAGACCCCATATCCACCTGTTGTGTGTGCAGATGCTTATGCATATTTCTTAGTCATGTGGATATACCATCTGTGATATTTTGATTGATTTATATAGTTTTCTACGCGTAATAATGTATAAGCACTATGTTTTTCAATGTCTCCTTATGTTTAAGTTTCTAAGGCCCTTTTTTTGTGGCTTTTTTAGGAGAACCATTGCTCTTAAATACTTGACACAGCTTATTCCTTGTGTTTGATGACTCAATTGCTGTTCTGGTGGCAATACAATTTTGTACAATCGGGATTTCTTTGTTCTTGGGATTGTACACATTAAAATCCCAACCTAAAGAAATTCTAAAAACAAGATTGTATTGTAAAGAAACAAATGCGAATGTGAAGAAAAATGAATAGTTCATTTTCAGAATAATGCGAGCTTTTGGTTCACAGATTTTATTTTGAAGTTTGCTTTCTTTTGTAGATTAATGAAACTATAAATTGGGAATCAAATGTATCGTTGATATTTACCCTGCCCAGTCAGCATGTTGGGTCGCCAAACTATTTATAACATTGTGTACTTTATGCCCATTTAATGTTTCCTATAGAAAAACAATTGTATTCTTAGAGTTTTTGTTTTAATGCTAACTAAGTGTAATGCGACATACTATTTCTTCCACCCGAGGGAGAGTTTTTAAAGTCCTTTGAGGACTTAAAGGATTCACCAGCTGCTACTCTGTATGTCTTTAATATTACCACATTTTTTGTAACATTTGGAAGTTCAAGACACTTCTTCATAAAAGGTGCATTGTTGTAATATAAGAGACTATTAATAAAATAAAAGTTAAGATACTAAATGAGAAATATATAAAACAATGTTCTTATTTACTTCACATCAAGAAACCTTAATAGTTTTTCAGATTTCCTAATACTTTTTCCATACTATTGTAATAGTGCTATACACTTGAAATGGAATAGTGAATACAAAGCTCTTCAGAGAATTTAAGGTTTAAATTTCCATGAAATTAAAAATAAATTATATGAAACTGGAGAAGTAAACAGAACTAGGAGGAATAAATATTTTATGAATAAATAAGTATGTAATGTTCATGAATAATTTATTATGTGCTTCCGATTTCTGCAGAACACAAAATTTTACGATGGGGTGAAGTATTAAAAGGGTAACTTGTTGGGAGTTAATCCCAGCAGTGAGATCTCACCTAAACCAAGTACCATGCACATATCTGTCATGAAGAGTTTGTGGAACATCTGAAACACTGCAATACCTCGCTGAGAAACCTTGCAATAAGGGAATGCATAAAAAGCATAGAAGCACTCTTACCCCAAATTTCATGATGATACATTTCAAAACATAGAAGTTATAGTGAGATGAAGAAGCACGCCTCTAATTTTGTCTCTAATTCAGTGTAATGTAGTACAAAATGACAAAAGTACAACTTTGACAGCGTCTCTCACTGTGACACATCTATTTTTATGTTTTTGATTCCCTATTGTGTCAACTGTTCAGTTGATAGTAGTGTTCCTTTCCCTCAAAATATTAAAATAATTTGGTATTAAAATTATTTAGTGTTGAAATTTTTGAACTAAAAACATAAGTGACAAAATGTGATGTAGTCATTGCAAGAAACTCTCACAGAGCTTTCTGATGGTCATAAACAGAAGTGAGGATTATAGTTCATCCAAAGGTTTATAGTTTTGGGTTCTTCCTTGTTCTGTACTAGGGAATAACTTTGGTCCAAATTATTTAGTGTTGAAATTTTTGAACTAAAAACATAATTGACAAAATGTGATGTTGTAGTCATTGCAAGAAACTCTCACAGAGCTTTCTGATGGTCATAAACAGAAGTGAGGATTATAGTTAATCCAAAGGTTTATAGTTTTGGGTTCTTCCTTGTTCTGTACTAGGGAATAACTTTGGTCCAAATCTACCTTACGGTCCAACGCCGTAGAAAAATAACCTTATTCTTCGTATATCCTTCCGCGAGTGCTGCTACCTCCACCATCGCCTCCATCTTCACACATACAACAAATTTTCTTAAAACTCAATCGCCGGGTCTAACAAACCTAACATCATTGTTCATTATAATTGTTCATGGCTCGCTGTCGCGAGCCATATTATAATTAACATACCCCTAACATACTAACATAAACGGTGGCGGAGAGAAGAAAATAGTGCGGAACAATATTTCTTTATAACTACCGTAAATATGAAGAGCGAAGAATACGGCTTATATTTTCGGAACCGTAATAATATTTGTAGTATTATGACATAAATCATTTTTTCGAACCCTCTTTGGACCATATGCTATACTTTGGCCAAAAAAGATGCTGAGTCAGTTCTATGTATGCTTAAATAACAACAGCAGCTAAATGAACACTCTCTCAATTCTACAAGCGGCCTTGCTGAACCTCTGTCCAACCACGAGAGTTTGTGTTCACTTCCAGCGAATCCACTCATTTCCCGTCTTCCCAATTCCTTTGAGTTTGTTTACTTCGTGCTAATCAACTCATCTATGTGTATTCTCTTTTCCCGAACAACTACGGAACCGACACCATGAAACCATTGTCCATCGCAGCGCCTGCTAACTATGCAAGTTACATGAATAAGATATCTGTACTCAGTTTTGTCCAAGGTATTTTTCGATAGATAATCCCTCCTCACACCAAATTATTTGTCTTCCCTCACATGATAATTCCGTAGACTACTCCGGCCGTCACAACAATAATGTCTATCATCGTAACTCATTGGCATGTACCAGGGGTACCATAGCATTCCCACTAGTCTGTTAGAAAATAGATATATTAAAAACAAGACATGTGAATAGAATGTCACTTTTTAATTCCTATGACTTTATGATTAAGGTAGAAGAAATAAGTCTCCAAATTGTTTTTCTGTTTTACAGTGAACTATCGAAGGAGAATTGTTTTTAGTATCCATGGTAGAAGAAGAATATGAAAATGCTCATATCTTGAACTGGAGTCTGCCCGCCCTATGTTCTCACCAGTGGCGTAACTGGCACCCTGTACACCCGGACATTGCCCGGCGTCCCCCAGATTTATGTGGCCCCAACCTCTGGAATTAATAGGGGGCTTCCTTCGTGGTTTTTAATCGTTTGTGATGAAAAAATTATTACTCTAACAGAAGAATTTTGATTATTATATAAAAAATTATTTTACGTAATCTAGTCATAATTAATTGACAAGCTTTTTACATATGTTCAAATTGTACTAATTGATCATTGTATGTTATACTAATTGTTTTCCAGACAAGTCTATAGTTGTCACGTGATTTTAACTCTGCCAGGTAAAGTTGCGACTGCAGAACGGTCGTTTCCGAAATTGAAGCTTGTCAAAAGTTGGGGCCTACCCGAGAAATTCCTTGAATCAAGACAAATTGAGTGGTTTAAGTGTTATATCCATCAAATATGGGGTTACAAATGATTAAAGAAGCAGATTAGATCAGTTCGTTAAAACATTTGCCGAAACAAAAGTACGTCGTATAAAACTATAAAAAAATATAAATGTATCGTTGGATATTTTAGTATAATTACCACCTTAAAAATACATGGTATGTAAATATTATTAAATTAAATTACTTAAAAGATACTAAGATATTTTGTATTTTTTACTAAAAAATCATAAAATATTTTTCTAAATTTAATCATAACTAAAACAAACTGGCCACTAAGGGGCCCCGAGCCACATTTTGCCCGATAGGTCCCGACTTGGGTAGTTACACCACTGGTTCTCACATCATGTAGGTGAAGTGATGATTCTGGATAATATTAACTTCTTTAGTGTTGGGCACCTCTTATACTACGGTCCTGGTATGGTAACTTGTTGTCGTTCTCGTAAGTGTACCTGCAAGTCCAATCGACTGTATGTGCTTGTGCAGGTACTCATTTAAGTCTTGGTAAAACCTTGTAAATGAGATAACCTCCCAGTGTTAATCAAATGCTTGTGATACTGAGAGGCGGTGCTCATAATTCTTAATTATTTTCAAAATAAATGACTATTACCTGGAACCTTTCTTGGTAGAATCATTGACCTGACACAAGAGGTTATGAGTGGATAAAGGAATCCAAAATAATTTATGAATTCCTCAGAAGTAACATTAATTAGCTTGTGAGGGGTACATTATCTTTGTAGCCTCACCTCAAACAGTTTATCTCCAATTTTTCTTTCTAGCACCTTGATTGGAAATGTGAAGATCGAGTTGTTATCTGCTTTGTTTGTGTAATAGTTCGCAAATTTTTGTTTATATTGTCACGGAGTGCCATGACGCTAACCGTGTGGGAGACCGAGACGCCACTGGCGTACGGCGCTCCGATACGTGACAATATATTTTAATATCATTCCTCATTCTTCCCCAGAGCCTTACACCAAATGACAGTCAGGAATAATTCAAATGTTGCTTATATCCATTGCTGACGAGATGGGAAGAGGGGGTTCAATTTTCACCAGACCCCCTAAAATGGGCCTCTAGGGAAGTCTCCAATGATGATAAAACAAAACTATGTTTTAATACCATTTAAAATTTAGTTGAAGAGTTGTTTCCAAAAAAGGTAACTGCTTTCAGTTTAAGGTCCTCACAAGGATAAATTATTATTGATAATTTATGATATTATTGATAAGGAAATTATTATTGATATTATATTATATTATTGATAAGGAAACAAACTTAATATTGGAAATTACCGACCAATATCTCTACTACCCACTTTCTCAAAAATCCTAGAAAAATTGTTCTATAAGCGTCTTCTAGATTTTTTATCAAAATATAACATTCTCTCTGACGATCAACACGGTTTTAGGAAATCCTTTTCCACTACAAGCGCCATATTTTCCTTCTTAAACGATGTTACCACATCTCTAGACAGTGGAGAAAATCCTCAGGGTGTTTTTCTTGACTTATCCAAAGCATTCGATGTCATCGATCACGGAATTCTCCTTACCAAATTGCATTCTTTAGGCATTCGTGGACTTCCACATCAATGGCTAACTTCTTATTTAAAAGATAGATATCAACAAGTAGAAATATCCTATACTAAAAATAAAATACTTGAGCGTTGTCTTTCAGAAACAAAGCCACTTACTTGCGGAGTACCCCAAGGATCAATTCTCGGCCCTATACTCTTTTTATTGTATGTGAACGACATGTCATCATCCACATCAGATTGCAAAATGGTTCTTTTTGCTGATGACACTAATTTACTATGTAAACACGCCAATGCTCAAAAAGTTTTGTCTAACCTTTCGACTTGGTTCCATGCAAATCGTCTCATTGTAAACACTGACAAAACAGTGTCTATGTCATTTCACAATAGTATCACAAAATCTTTACCCCAGGTTTCTCTTTCTTTAAACGGAACACAATTAAAAACTGTTACAAATACAAAATTCTTAGGTCTCCATATTCAAGACAACCTCAAATGGAATTGTCACATTGACAATCTTAATTCCCAATTAAGCAAATTGTGTTACGCATTCCGAATCTTAGTTAACGCAGTTAGTCCACGTATTTCCCGTTGCGTATATTTTGCAAACGTTTACTCCCATTTACGTTACGGCATTACCTTCTGGGGTAATTCCGGTCAGAGTATTCAAACTTTCAGAATTCAGAAGAGGATAGTTCGGATAATTTGTAAATCTCACCCCCGAAACTCTTGTAAACCTTTATTCAAGGAATTAAATATCTTAACACTTCCCTGCATTTATATTTATGAAACGGTCGTGTTTGTTAAGACCGAATTACTGAAGTGCCACCCTTGCTTTATACGAAACAGTCTCGTTCACGAACACTATACACGCAATAGTAGTAATATTCATCGCCCTAGAGTGTCAACCACTCTTTGCCAAAAGGGACCATACCATTCGGGAATCGTTCTATATAATTCCCTGCCCAAGAATATAAAAGATATTATGAAATTGAATATCTTCAAATCCGCGGTTAAAAACTACCTCCTGCACCAGTGCTTCTACACTGTAAAAGAATTTATTGATTTTAACAAAAGTTAAATTCGTCTTGTGCTTTATCACGCCATTGCTGTAGTACTTTTTAAACAACTTATAACAATTTCAAAAACTATTTTCTTGCATGATTGTGTTGTCTTATGGCTCATATTAATTTAGTTTTATGTGTACTCAACATTGGCACGTTTGTGTACATAAATTCTGTAGCCCCATCCTGGCCCGGGTTTTTCTCCGGTTTTCCTTCGGGTAGAGGCGGATTTATCATACAGGTTCTCTAGGCTTTGTCTAGGGGCGGGTCTATTGTAACAATAAATCGTGAATTTAGTGTTATTTCAATTTTTAAGCACTATACTCAGAATAATCTATAGTTCGATAATAACTTACATGTAATTTTTTGCTTAAAATTACAAACATATTGACATTCTATTAGTATTATAACTCGCAGCTAACTTTTTATCTTATCTAGGAATTTTTGCTGAATTTTTTGAATCCGCCTCTGCCTTAGGGCCCTTGATCGGAATTGATGGGATGGTCCCTTGCTTGCTTCCGGAGAGTAAATTAGTTTTTTTTCCCCTCCACGTGGTCATACGCAGTTTGTACTGTTTTTTGACAATAAATTTATTGATACTTAATTGTAGTTAAATTTTAAATAATTATTAAAAATATAAAAAATTAGATAGCCTTTAAAATTAAATTGTCACATATTTAAAAAAAAAATGTAAGTGTGCCTCTACTACTGTTAGTTCATTTTAAGGAAAAATTAAGACTAGCCTGTAGTATTAGATTTTTTAGTTTTATACTTGATATTTTTTTTGTAATGGACAATGTCCATTTATGTGTAAATAAAATTAATAAATAAATTATTATCGGTACTGTTAAATTACTGTAACAAGATAATTTAGATTTGTTTGTGTGATATATTAAATGGTATGCTATATTACTATTCTACTATTGATTTGTTTATTAAGTATCTTACTGAGTATTTTAAGAATGATCGTCCAAATGTGTTCTTCAAAAAAGTATTGAAATATTTTTAAACATTTATTTACAATATGGACCTATTGATTGAAGAGTTTGGGAGGGGAATGGTGAGGGGTCCCCAAATTCAAAATTTGCCCCAGACCCCCTAAATCCTCTCGGCAGCTCTGCTTGGGGAAAAAGGAAAACTTAATGGAATAATAATGAGGAAAGACAAGGTGGTATTTACAATAATGTTGAACAAACTTATCAATTTTACTGATGGTTTATGAACATGAATTAGCATTCCTTTTTGCACCAACAGACATAGTATACATGAAAAAACTTGTAAAAATGTCAACTATTTATATACATCAGAAAGATTCCAATCATTGAACTGTTTTATAGTTTTATTCTCAGTGGCTCAATGGTGGGTGGACCGTCTCCTCGGATCAACAAACAGCCCCTTGGTGAACAATTGAAGCCATTTGGTTCCATTGGGATACTCATACTCAGCGGCAGATGAGAACTTAATGGTCGTACTGTAGCCAGGAGCCTGTGCACAAGAGTCAGATAAGAATATCTCAAATACAGTACGATCTTGTTTTTTTGATTTCTTTACATTTACTTTCTATTTTGTTGGCCGGTTGAATTTTCCCATGAAGTGTCAAAATTATAAACTTGACACATTCTGTACATGCTATGTTGTAAAGTATAAATTGAATTCAAATTACATTAGGTTCCTAAGTTGTATTCCAGATGGCACTACTTTCATTTAATATCTATATTTCAAAATCCTCCCTCTAGTTGACCTCCCTCGAAATTGGCCTTATGAGTTCAAAACAGGGAGGTAGTGAACTTATGAGACTCTACTGTACTGAATTTTTTTTCTTCCAAAAATCCAATACTTGGTAGCTGTGTATTGTACTTCAAATATATTTTAATTCAGTTAAATAAATAAATTGCAAATATATATTATTTTGCAATTTATTTATTTATTGAAAATTAAACAAGCTAAACAAAGGTCTTTGATATACTTAATAAGAGAGAAAGATTATAATGAGCCATTCCAACTGGCCACATAATTCGTATAAATATTAAAAACAAAACATAAATGAAGTTAGTTAAGTACATTAGCTATTAATAATAGTAGTAATTTAAGCTGAAATTAATTCTGATGCAATGTTGATTTTCTGAATTAATACCCACAAAACCCTATAAAAATGGTTGAATGTCAAATTTTTGCCAAAGTTTGGAGGTCAATTATCTACTGAGACCATTTTAATCTTAAATTCATGCAAAATTATAGTATGTTAAAAATAACTTTTTATTATCAAAACCCAGAATCTCAGGGTTATAACCACTAAATAAAAAGGTTGTTTGTCTATTACTGGTAGTTCCGGGAAACAGTCAAAGTCGACAACATGGTTTCATCATCAGGCTTTGACTACATAAAATACATTAAAAAATCAGAACTACCCAACCTGATGTGAGGTAAATACATACATATTGTCTGTACTATGTTATGTGGCCGTCCATACATTATGTAATATGCAGTGTTATGGGGGGAGGGGTGATATCAGCCTTGGTGTTTTGTTATGCCAAGTTTTAAGAGATATTTTTTATATGGCGTGCTCTTAACCTTAATTTTTGTCTCTGAAAGTTATGTACTCATTCAGTCAGTAAGAGCAAAGAGCAAATGAGAAACAAACAATTAAGTCAGTGTATCTAAATTTGTAGCCACATTTTCCAAAAAGCAACAAAACCTTTTCGTAACAGAGGGAGGGACCTTGGTTAATTATTTGGGGTAGGGTTGGTATGAGGTATCATTAGAGGTGCGTAATGGAAGGGAGCGGGGGTGTTAAATTTGGTCATCAAATTACGTAATTAGGGACAACCATGAAAGGATCCCATATTCTTGTGTGATACCAGCACCAGTCAGTAACATGCCTTTTCTCCTTGTATTTCGTATGTATTGTGCAAGTTTTGAAATCAAGTTACAGCTTTTAAGCAGTGCTGAGTTTTACCTGTGGCACCTGGTAATGGGCTCTCTTGACGATTGTTGGGTTTTTGAAGTGTTCGTGCTGCTGATCCACGAACTCCACCATGCGATTCTCCTTTGTTCCCGATAGACAGACATAGTCAAACATCTGCAGATGCTGCACCATCTCGCATAGACCCACTCCTCCAGCGTGGGGACACACCGGCACTGCAATGCATGTGAAATGTGTTGGAATATTACAATATGTTATTCAGGTGTTTAGATATATATCTTTTTCGATGTCAGGTTTTCTGCCAGAATTCAGATCTGCCATGTAAGACAATGGTACCGAAGATTTAATTAGAAAGTAATTTTGCTTTTTCAAAATTTCAGCACCAAGTAAGGATTGACCCAAGATGTCAATTTATGAAAAATAAGTTGTTGGTGCTCACGTTGGTAAAAAACTATTTCAGAATTGCAACATTGGTTTTCTTATTGCACTCCTTTGGTTCCTTTGAAAGGTAGATAAATTTATTTCTAAGTCTTCATTCGATACACTGTTTAAATATGGTTCAACTTAAACCATTTAATTCTATTAAATATAACTGACAGAACTCTGAGGAATTACGCATTGCATTTTTGGGAGTAATGAGGATCAAGATCAGCTAATACGTCTCTGAATCAGATTCATCTGTGACCTCAGAGAGTTGTGTCAAAACATTATCCTTTGGAATTAAACTAACTGGGTAGTGAATACAGTTGCTACCCGGGACATACCTCCAAGTTTCTTTGCCATGAAATACACGGCCAGAATCTCATTTACACCACCGATGCGACAAGAATCGATCTGACAGAACTGCATTGCTCCTGTTTGCAGGAACTGCTTGAAGAGGACTCGATTGCAGCACATCTCTCCAGTTGCCACACCAATGCCCAGGGGCTTCAAGGCCTGAAAACACCAAGCACTACTATCAGGGTTGGATAATGCGAACATTGAACAGACTTCGAGAACTACATCTACCCTGCCCTACACAACACTGTCCTACGGACTGTATCTACGTCACCTAGGCACCATTTTAATGCAGTAGACAAAGCTGTAAAACATCTAACTATTTTTCCGTTTCTAGATTAGAATCACTGGTCAACTGACTCCTTTCAAAGAAGATTGGAATTGCGCCCCAGGCATTTACCTAAATGCATGGAAGACCAGTCCAACCCCTCACTACAATGTTATTCCAGATCTGTGTAAGGCGAACATTTCTGAGATAAACTGTTCAATTTTAATACGTCAATTCTCATTGCCCTTTTGATGACAAAATATTCCTTTGAAGTCAATAATAAAGTCTAAGTTGTTTTACTGGTGTAAATATTTTTTGGGGTCAAAAATGCTGTTGCAAATTTTGTTTGACCACTCAGGGAACAATACACCAATTTGCTCTTCAGATGCAAGAAAGGAGCCATTCCATCAATTGTGATCAAGGGTCTAAAACACTGGTGGATACATACTCTTTTAATCAAAATCAAGTACAATGTATATCTGTGAGTTTGTTATTAGTTTCCTACGTGTATTTCCTTATTGTTTAGTAAGTAGTCCTAAATTACATCCATCAATATAATCGTAGTACACTTCTAGGCCTGAATACTCCTCACAAATTAGAAGGTATGAGCGATCAAAATTTGTTCAAACGGAATAGCCTTGCAAGAACTTTCTTTGCACCTTTTGCTCAATTGCACTATGATACTGACCACATTATTTCTCCTTAATGCAGAAGACTTCAATATTCCTCTAAAGAATTATCCTCTCAAGACATTTGAACAATCTTGACAAGAAAGAAATCCTGACGCACCTCAGAAATTTTTGCATGTCCCAGAACGTCATCAGGGGAGGTAGGTTCTTCGATCCACAGAGGTTTGAATTGGGCCAATTCTTTCATCCAATCAATGGCTTGATCCACATCCCAAATCTGATTGGCATCAACCATCTGAAACAAATCCTCATACATGTCAGTAGTGACAAATTTGATGAAGTCAAAATACTCTACTCAGAAACAAAATGGACAGACTTTTGTAGCCTACTATTTTGAGATAAATTGATTTGTGTTTTTATAGCATTTTCTGTCCAATGAATGAATACATGATATATTTTGTCCAGATTACAGAAAAAATAAAAATATTTTTGTTTCACTTGTTAAGAAAGAAAATTTTGGCTTGTGTTTATAGGAGGAGTTAAAACTCATCACAAAATTGCGTGGTGCAAACTTGTATAAAAATAATTGGAATTAAAAAGTTGAATACATCATTAATTAATAACCCGGTGTCTACTAAATTAAGATTTATGGAATTATTAACTTCTAAACGTCAAACTTTTTAGAATGTTAACTTTCTTTTTTATTAACTGTTTATGATTTTGCCCACACCCACATATACAGTGTTCGAGAGTGAACTGACATTATATTGTTCCTGCATTTTACATTGTTGAAAAAATTTTATTCAGATTTTATGTTGAGGAACTGGGAGTTAATGGCAAATGAGTCTCATTTTGTAACCCACATTGCGTTGTGGTATATTGTAATATGTTTTGTTTAAAAATTCTCTGAAACTCAGATAAATGTGTTTAGGTTTCATTAAAATCTGCCTTTGAATTCAAATTCCACTTACGAACCCTTTTTTTTGGTCGTATTTTGAAAATTATTTTTGTTCTCACCATTAGGTTGTCCCATCCGATGGCCTCACGCACTAAAGCACATCGGCGCTTGTCATCTTCCAAATTCTGCCCAACCTTCACTTTGAAGGCTGTAAATCCTTCCGCTTGATACTTGGCACAAAGTTCCTTCACGAGATCGGAAGAGTACCCCAACCAACCTGCGAAATGACCCGGAAGTGAATGGAAAATGATGCAGAGGCTGTCCAATTCAGACATTGGTATATATTATAGTCCATTTTGAAGTTAATAAAGGAATACTTATTAAATTAAGTTACCGGGTAATTAAATTAATTAAATCAGTGAAAAGAAGAGATTAAGGATTCTAACGAATGTGAAATTTACACCATCATTTCCAAACCAATACCAAGATTCTTTGTGCAAAATCATGAAATTAAGGCAAGTGACGCTGCAGTTGCTAAACTGGTGACGAATGAAGTAATGAGACAAGAGGAAAAAATAAATGCTCGTTGTGTTTGTTCCCAGGATTGAAAAGCAATTACGATCCACATCTGTGCAGTAGTTCACATGTAAAGCACTTCCTACACGGAGAAAATGATTCAGTTTTTCAGATGATTTGTGTAGAAATGTTGAAAGGGAAAACGAAAACTATCAATATGGGAAATATAGATATGAATTCTACTGTACAAGGATCTCACCAACTTGAGTTGTGTAAGCAGGATATCCATTATCTCTTAATTCTTTCTCTCTGGCTTCTTTTCCTGGCTTCATTTCTTTCAGCATGGCAATTGCTTCTTCTGGTGTTACTACATCAGTACTGCAATTAGAAAACATGAATTCATTAGTGGTGTACGAAAGGTTATATCCCGTGAATCTCGGAGACAAGTCCAAAGTAGGATATGAGGATGCTAGAGGTAGTCTGATTGGTAACGAGCACACTCACTCGTTCTGCAATCTACCTTGTCCCTCCGGTGGCTAAGGGGTTAGCATACTTACTCACCACCAAGTCACTCTGGGTTCA
>NNCF01127444.1:24530-45026 GCA_002313205.1 Laupala kohalensis | reverse complement strand
AATGTCAATATGTTTGTAATTTAACGCAAATATGTTTGTAAATTTACATGTACAAGTTATTATCGAACTATAGATTATTCTGAGTATAGTGTTTAAAAATCATAAGAGTTGAAAAAAAAAACCCACTAAATTCACGATTTATTATTACAATAAACATGCCCCTAGAAAAAGCCTAGAAAACCTGCATAATAAATCCGCCTCTACCCGAAGGAAAAACGGAGAAAAACCCGGGCCAGGATGGGGCTACAGAATTAATGTACACAACCGTGCCAAAGTTGAGTACACATAAAACTAAATTAATATGAGCCATACGGCAACACAATCATGCAAGAAAATAGTTTTTGAAATTGTTATAAGTTATTTAAAAAGTGCTACAGCAATGGCGTGATAAAGTACAAGACGAATTTAACTTTTATTAAAATCAATAAATTCTTTTACAGTGTAGAAGCACTGGTGCAGGAGGTAGTTTTTAACCGCGGATTTGAAGATATTCAATTTCATAATATCTTTTATATTCTTGGGCAGGGAATTATATAGAACGATTCCCGAATGGTATGGTCCCTTTTGGCAAAGAGTGGTTGACACTCTAGGGCGATGAATATTACTACTATTGCGAGTATTGTGTTCGTGAACGAGACTATTTCATATAAATGGTATTATTAATAATAATAACAATTATAACTAATAACAATTATTAATCTGGTAACACTTTTAAAGGTATGCCATTTATCAACTTTAATTTTCAGGTCCGATGGGAGGGGAAGAGTTCAGGTCTCCCCCACCCACTTTCAAGGATCCGACACTGTTTGGAGTTTGGGAGGAGAAAGCTGCTTATTGAAAGTTTCGTGATGAAAACGTAATACAAGGAGGAACATCGATGATGTCGGAATTTGACGCTCATTCGAAGTGAAAAGTGAACCGGCCCGTGTCATCTAGGAATGAGCGATTGCCGTCGCCGGGCCCCAGAGACACTAACGCACGATTTTGTCGAGAGACGGGATCATTTCGTCATAACGGAAGTTGGGTGATCGAAGATGTTTCAACGCTACCTTCGAACTGCGAGTTCTAAATTATGCAGAGAGTAAAGCGAATTCTAAAACACATGTAAATAAAGCAGCGGCACGAGAATTCGATGTAAAGCCGAAGTTCGAGTGGATCTATCGATGACAAGAGAAGTTGAACTACACCAGTTAGTTTTTCATTTTAAAATATTTATACATACCAGAGCCAACTAATTTAAATGGGATTTTGAGTGAGCATTATTCTTCAGAAAGACTTTGGTTTTTCTCAACTTCATTTTTTTCTTGTAAGTTTTGCCACTTAAAATAAGGGGGGGGGGAATATATTCGGGTAGATATGGTACCTATTGGATAACATCTTTTATGCAACTGCTTTTTTAGTATAAATTTTCTTATTTAAATGTAAAGAAAAGGGCCAAAGTATAGCATATGGTCCAAAGAGGGTTCGAAAAAATGATTAATGTCATAATACTACAAATATTATTACGGTTCCGAAAATATAAGCCGTATTCTTCGCTCTTCATATTTATGGTAGTTATAAAGAAATATTGTTCCGCACTATTTTCTTCGTACTATTTTCTTCGTTTCGTTTGTTAGTACCTTTACAACATTAAATGCATCAATAAATGAGAAAAAGTAAATAATTCATGTGAGCTTTATACCATAGCGTCTGATCCATGTGCTCCTAATGAAGTAGGGAATCTGATGTCTCGTGCTTGTATGTTATAGATGATGAGACCAGATCCAGGTCCTTTTGCCTTGGTCACCACTTTCCTGCTGAGACAACAAATTATTGTTTCATTAGTTGCTACAGTGACCTTTTCAAACAAAATCATTTTGGCTCACAACTTCCAGGTACCTACTCGAGAAGGAGTGTTTGCATCATCAACGGCTAGGAGAAAATAGCGAAGAACCGGGATTCAAACCTGAGACTTCCTGCTCTGGTGCTGTCCACTGCATCACCCGCCTTGACTCCAGAAGCCCGTAGTCTCCTGCAGCCAGAGCAGGAGGTCCCAGGTCTAAGTCCCGGTCCTTTGCAATTTTCACCTGGCCATTGACGATGCAAGATCCTTTTGCTTTGACAGAAATACATGAATAAGATGAATGAAAATGTTTCTTCTCTTAAAACTAGTGTTTAGAAAACATTTAATCTGTAGAAATAAGTACAAAAATATAGGTTATATGCCAGAATTTGTTTTTCGTTGGTTGAGGTCTCAGGAAGTGGAAGATCCTTTCTAAAAATGTGGCTACATCAATGTGTATAAACCAGCGCTATCCAACTTATCTTTGCCTGCGGAGCATTTTATACACTTTCTCGATCGCTTGAGCTGGCAAAGGATGGAGTTTGATAAAATGTTACCCGAAGAATAAAACTAATGGGGCATGTTTATGTGTAACTTCATATTTTGATTCTCATCAACAAATTTACTATTGTACTTATTGCTATATTTATAATACTACTTATCATTGCACATAGATTCAGGCATTTTTCTGAGTAACTGTTGCCTGTATGTATACAAACAAATAAATTTATATTATTTCAAATCTGAAAAGTTGAATTGTATTTAAAAAGTATTTTAATTTTTCAATAGAATAATAAAATATTTTCAATCTATAGTGGAGTAATTCTGACTGCATAGATTTATATCACAAAATCGTGTCTGCCAATGTTTAATGAAAAATTTGTAGTAAAATGCATTGTAACTCATAGGCTACTAGTTGGACAGTTCTGGTATAAACAATTAAATTCAAAACGTATTAAAGTCTTAACTTATGAGTCATTAATTCATTAACAACAGATACTTACTTGTATTTTATGAATAATAATTTTATAATATAAGGGATCAGAAATATTAGGTGACGAAAGCATAAGATGGATAGGTAAGGTGAGAAAACACAATATAATACATACCAAATTTGAAGAACTTTAAATAAATTACTGCATGGTCTAGGAGTATTTTCATGCAGTAAGAAAAAATTTAAAATGGGCTGATCTAGTTTTTTTTAATTGTATATGAACAATGTGAAGTAATGACTTAATGAGCTAAATTAATTTATTTTCCCCTTCAGAACCACCACTTAATTACAACTATTGACAACAATATGATGTGACATAAAAAAAGTTATCTCATTAACAATAAAAATTTGGAAGTGTTTATCAATATAATTAATCAAAAATAATAAACTGATAACAATTTTTTTTTTTCATTTTGATTCTTGACCATCAGGTTACCGTGCCTCTAGCATTTGCAATACAGGGTCCTGTTTACTCTTAAGTTACACAATGTAACTTGGCCACATAGTGCATGGACTGTCCTCACAACAAGGAGGTATGCATATTATCTATCTCTTACTCATTCTAATCCCATTGTAAAGCCATTTGTAAAAAATAAAATCAATTGTACCTTTACAGTCATATCACTTTGTGATCTTTCGTCTGCAATAAGCACAAGGTGCTCAGTATAGTTCAATAGGTACTTAGTAAATGCTGAGCTTGTTGCTGGAAGTCTGGAATTCTGAGATTAAGAGGTATTTTTATTTATGTTGTAACCAAGTGCGTTGCCAGGTTTTTGGATAAGATGGTATGTAGCTTTCAGGAACGAAGTAGGTACATCATCTTATCCCTCCAATTAGGGAGCAGAACCGTGGCATACGCCCCTGACAAAATTTCTAGAGCTTGTGGAACATTTCAGACATTTCTCTACTGCTGTGGGTTGCTCATTGTTTGATAGTAATTTGACAAAATGTTGGATTTGTGGTGATTTCACTATATATACTTTTTTTCAATTAGATATTACAAATTAATGAAATGTTGATGAGAAGTGAGGTCTATGATTAATGCCAAGGAAATTTGAATGGCTTTTGTATCTAATTTTTAATTACATTTCGTATTTTTGAGTATTTGATGAAGGGGGGGGGGGAGGTTAATTGATTCCCCCCTCAAGTATTTGTCCCCCCCCTTGATTGTTTTTGGTATTTATGACAGGTCTGAATATGAAAGCTGTCCAGTTAGCTCTAAAATGAGTCCTGGACTATTCCAGCATGATTCTGACAACTTCCAACAACTTATCTACTCCTAATTATTCCCTCTTTGGAGGCTCCATATTCAAGCCATATGTGTCTGTACCCATGCCTTCTAGTATATATTTACAGCACACCAGTGAATTTTAAAAAATTGCATTGAAATTTGAGTTGAATTTAATAATATGCGCAACTCTTATTTACTCAATTGTTATAAAATAGGTAGAGTAGGCTATATTTAAGTAAAAATTTACACATTTATATGATTGTTTGCATATGAGAATTTATTATATGATTTACATATTTACAAGTCTCTTGAAGGATGAAATCCGGGGTGGACCACCCGTTCCGCCCCCACCTGAGTGTGATATCTAGCCCTTGTGCAAGACCAAGTAGCTACACAGATGTATGTTCCGTGAACTCCAAGGGAATATGAAAGGGTCTGTTGTGGATCAGTTAAATCTCTTGATAATGACTCTACCATCTGTAGTAAAAGAGCATTTTGTAGAAATACATAGACTCTTTTACCCCTCAACACTTTTTTAAGATTTGAGTAAAAGACCTGAATGTCAGTTTGAAATATATATTCATGAAATATTTTTATTATTGAAGTCAATAATATAATAAAGTGAATTCATTAATGTTCATGATATTTGTATTTACTTTCTCATGTCTTTTCGTAATTGATTACAATAAAATAAATATTTTAATGCAATATTTTATTGGTTCTTATTATTTTTCATAATAGTAACATTTTTTAATGCACTCAATCTTGGCACAGTTCTGCACACTATCTCAGTTGCCTCTTCCCAGCTCGGGTTTTACTCTGATTTTCTTAGGGTTATTGGATCAAAATTGATGGGATGCATGCTTCTGGGGAGAGAATTAGATTATTGTCCTCCACATAGTTATATGCAGATTATTATTGCTTTTTGGCAATAAATTGTAATTACTATATTTCATTCATTTACTCTAAAGTAGTTAATAGAATAGACTAAAATAATTATACTAATATGCTGAAACATTATACAATTAAGTTTTGAATATATTTCTGGGCTTTATTGAAAACAGATTATACAAATAAAATAAGGAAAATAAAGAAGTATCAGCCACCCTCTCGGAACTAGAGATAAATACAAAACCAAATCAGTTTCAAAATGCCCTTGCTTTGATACTCATAAACACCTAGATTTCTTATTTTAGTAACTGTTAAGAAGGCAAAAGAATACAGTATGTAAAAGTGTGAAAAGTTAGCAGTTGTATTGTTTAATGGTAAGTTTTAATTCATTTCTTGAACACTTAAGTATTATTTCTTTTCAGAAAGAAATTGTACGATTATTTTGCATTCCTTCAACTAAAAAAATCATTTATCTGTTAAATATATTTTGATCTTAAATATTTAGACACACAAGTATCATTTTATCACTCTCTGTAACAATATTAACTCAACTAATTTTAATTAATTATTTTTGATAGTATGTCATTAATTTTTGGTTTTCTTTTCTGACATTTTTCCTTTATGAAGGTGAGAGATTTTTCATGAGAGCTTACATTTATAAGTCTTATTTTATTCTGAGAGTGATGGGAGCAAAAAAATTGATCAAGATTAGAATTGGTAAGAAAACCAATCAGCAATCATCCACACAGAACAAAATTGATTTCATTTTCTATGACCTTTAGAATAACCCTACAGAAATGGAATTAAAAATTGCAATATTACTCTATACTGCTCTCTAATCTATGATTTAATTGGCCATAAAGGAATTTGACAGACTGTTAGCATACTGTATTCAGAAAATTTAAAATATTGGAATAATGTTAATGGATGTTTAATTAGTAAGATACATAATAATAAATTATCCATTCTGTGTTCAGTTATGTACCTGTTATTGAGTGCCATTGTAATTTCTGTTGACCTGTCTTGAAAACACCAAAAGATTGATTGCCTCTTTTTAGCAAAGGCCTTGAATCTCCTATCAGATGAGATAAATAATTCTCATCATAATAGCAAGTCACATGGCTTTCCTTGTGTTGTGTACACTTAACGAGGTAATTACTATTCAGGGGGGAAAAACCTTGTTGATAGCAGGTACAATGGAAAGGGAAATGTATCTTTTTTCCCTTCTTTATCTACCTAAGGAATTACATTCAAGTAACAGTTTTAAAACTTGAAAGTTATGCACAAGCAAAGTCCTCGCGAATAATAAACTACGAGAGTTAAAGTAAATATACTAATTTCATAGTTTTATTTTGTGTTAAGCAATTTTCGAGAAATTCGAGAAAGCATTTAAGCGAATTGCAATTTCATTAAAAATATTTTCAACTCTTTAATAAGTAAGACGAATCAAAACAGCGTATTAATCGCCATGAATGACTGTAAAAAATTATACGTGGCATAAAGAACGCATATTTTTGTTGTGAGTGATGAAACGCTATCGGAAAATGTCAGAGAAGGACATTTGGAGTGTTTGGAGTAGAACAGCTGTATCAGCCAGTACAGCTGCGTACAGTTCTCCAAAGCTTCGGAACAACCTATATGGAAAATATAGTTCATGTAATACAACGACAAATAATTATCGCATTATTAGTTAATACGTAGAACATAAGTGGAAGTACTAGTTTGACTGAAAAATAATCAATGAAAGTAGGATAAATAAAAAAGAATGCAGTGGAAATGAGTGGTTTCCACTCCTGTTTGTGTTGGCGACGAGCTGTGTGTTCCACAACTGATTAATTCGGTTTCGATCTGTATTTTTGTTAAAAAGTTAGGTTAATCTGAACCTCGGGTAGGATCTGTCATTTGTTTAGATCGGATTGACGTGGTTGGGAGAATGTGAGCCAGATGTGAGCTATCGAAGACACCACTGTGCGTTCGCACTNTTAGGTTAATCTGAACCTCGGGTAGGATCTGTCATTTGTTTAGATCGGATTGACGTGGTTGGGAGAATGTGAGCCAGATGTGAGCTATTGAAGACACCACTGTGCGTTCGCACTCGTTCGCACTGCTATTTCACTTCACACATCACATTGCACTGTTTTGCTTCTTCAAATGGTTATGCAACTCTGGTTTTGGGTCGTGTGCTTCATATGTTGATTTGGAATTTGGCCTGACCCGGAGGAATTGAAGGATGTTGACCTGACCTGCCTGACACATACAGAAGAAGAATGTTTCATCCTTTATTGATATAACTTACGAATAAACGCGCCTTCATTATTTTTATGTGAATCACGTACCACATACCTTTTTCAAAATGCCCAAAGATGAAAATGACGACCAGTTAAAAACATCCACTTATTTACCTGTAATTATTTGTGCTGTAGCTTTGCCTGTCTCTATGTTAATGTGGATTGGAAATTTAGCATTTTCATTTTTTGCCACTGAACATTCTCATATGCGTGAAGGTATATCAGAATTTATTAAGCTGTATTTTACACCCCTCCAAAAAAAGAAACATAAGATAATTTATAAATTACTTGTTGAACAGATGTTTCTGTTATTCCACCAACGAGATGGCTTGCATCTACAGGCATTCCAATATTTATTGCAGCTTGGGGTCTGAAGAAGAAAAGCTTAGATAGAACTGGTGCCCTTCTTGGTCAGTGAAAAACTTTTTAATGTTATCTCTCCTTAAATTGATATATTTTATTTGAATATTGTAATGATTTAATTATTGTCTCCCGTTTAGGTTTATTAATGGGATTTATACTTACATTGACAAGCTATGCTTTTTTAGCATGTCTATTTACATTTTTTGTTTCATCTTCGAAAGCTACAAAGTTTCGATCTGACAAGAAAAGGAAGTTGGAAGAAGAATTTCGTGAAGGTATTCAATTCTAAAACTGTCTTGCTTTCATGTGTAATTTCAGGAAATTTGATATTTCTATCTTCAAAATTTTTTTACTCATACTATTATATTTTATAACTATACCTTTAATTATAAAACCCATATCTCATGCAATTACTCAATTAATATATACACATATTTTTTGAGTAAATAGACAAGGAAACAGATTATTTTACTGTGTTACTTATTATAAGTTGTAGTTCTTGTTTTCACTTTGAACTGAAAAACAAATAGAAATGTTGATTAACAATTTCTTTGTTCTCATATCTAATTGAATATGAATAGAATTATAGAACAGTACAGTTTGGTTGAGTGTTGTTTTGATTCATTGTTAATACCCATAATCAATATTTTATCTTATTGATAGTTATTACTGTATAATTAAATAAGTTCTATTTTCTGTGGATAATAGAATAAAAGTCTTGTATTGGAAAATTCAGGAAAAAATTTTGTTTGTGGTGGTTACAGGTGGTCAACGAAATTGGGTGCAAGTTTTATGCAATGGAGGCATTGCAACACATTTGGCAGTTTTGTATCTTCTGGATGTTGGGTGTGAAGAGAGACCTGTGGACTTCAGCAGAGATTATCGAGCCTCCTGGTTGGGTCTCGGGATCTTAGGTTGGTTGTTCTTGTATGTAATAAGTTACTAATAACTTAAATATGGAGAGTTGTTGACTTGAGCATTGAGTATTTATTTATTTATTTTATTTATTAACTGGGTGAAACGATGAAACGTTTACATCATACAGTTTTACATATAAAAGTAGTGCAATACAATATTATTTATTAGTCATTCCATTCTAAATACTCATTCAAATTTCAGTACAATTTTAGAAGCAATTTTCATACTATTTAAATTCATACCATAAATATCTAACCATTCATAATTATCATTACATAGTTTAGATATTCTGTCAATGATACTCATCTTTTGACTAACTCCATAAATAGGTAAAGTGTTGCATATTAATTCGTAATACTCTCCCAGGTATATAAAATTTAAACTTTTCAAGTAATTCAGAGCAGTCTAAATGATTTCTTAATATTTTAAAAGAAAATATTAGATCATCTGCATTCCTGGCTGACTCTTATGGAGGAAATTTGCCTTACAAGGGAATGGTCAGAAGTGACAAGTCAAAACAGACCTTGATTATTTTTCTCACTGATAGTGTGTATTACATTAGGTACACATTTAAAATTTTAGCTGCTGAGACGCACTGGAAGTAGCTTTAAATTTTTTTTTAATACCAAAAAAAGTATGAATTTTCTGTAGGAAAGCTGTACAGCCCTGTATTTCTAGTGTGACACAACAACACTTCACGATACCTACTGTCACAGAAGGCCTTGTTTCATTTGGCCATCTTTCACGCTACTGATAAGGACTGAGTCTTCTGTACTTCATTTCCTTTTAAATCTTTGTTTTGTCTGGTCACAGCAGTTGTGAAATTATATTTTGTGAAATTAAAGAATGTGCAAACATCTCATTCATTAGATGTGCATGGTGCAAGGCGAATGTATGCTTTCAGCATTGTATTGTGCTATCTCATATTTGTAATGTTTACAAAGAATAAACAATAGTTTATGCAGAATTACAGATGTCATTTTCCCCCAACTAACATCAGTATGACTGTATTAATAGTAAATTGAAATTTCTTTTGTCCAACAGTATGATTGCGTTAAATTGAAAACTTTGATATATTTATTATGAAACATTATTTCAAATAATGTGATTAAACTTTAATAATTTCAAATGACTGACTTCAATCTAATTAAAGAAGAAAATTATATATTGGAATATTTTAACTAGTGTGATTAGGGAGTAATGCGAGTTTCAACTGTTTGGATCATTAGTTCTATATTTACTAGATAATGAATATTGATATTTTCTTGTTAAAAATGACAATAATTATTGTTGTAATTATGTAGCAAGCTTGATGACTTGTAAATATTTTTCATGTTGTGTAAGAATGTTAAGGTAAAATTAGTTGCTGTTGAAGTTACTATTGAATTGGGATTGTATTTTGTGATTGTATTTTTTAGTGTAGATCTTCATTATTTCAATAAATTGTCTTTATTAAAAACGAAGTAATTTCAAAAAAGTATTTTTGGACTAGAGTCATGCTTAAATAATTGAGATGCTTCAGGGTTTGGTCATCTCATCTTGGTTTGGTGACATGTGTACTCCACTACTTCAAAATAAATCATCAAACATTATTAAAAGAATATTTCAAATCGAGAATGCTGTAAGTTTCAGATGTGTCTATCATGTGTTGAGTAAGGAAGTCAATCACTCTCTTGGGAAGAAATTATGCAATATCTGAAATTGATTGTTTATGAGTTAGGAGAGAATACAACTATCAGTGAATGAACATGTGGTGAATAAATTTAAGTCCTGATTACCGTAATGCAGTTTGGCATTAAAATTGTATAGTTGTTGCTAAACATTAATTTTTTGATGAATACTTAATAAGTTTTCAATTATTTTTGTTTGCAATTCATTATCTTTTCTTTTGAGTATTATGCTGGTGTTATTTTAAACTTTATTTGATGTTTGAATTGAAATTTTTTATGATGTTCTTTTACTTTTTGAAAGGAAAACATTTGTTTTGCTTATGGAAAATCTCCTCTGTAAAACTTTTATTTTGTACATTACAGAAAAATCATATGTTCATTGCAGAATAACCTGCTGCAGTATTACATCTCTTTCATTCCACTCGCGCAGTAAGCAGAGTTTATCTTAATATTTGAAATTGAACTTTGCAAAATTCAGAAAACCTGCTTTTAAAAAACTTCCTTGATGTATGTAACTAAACTTTTTTTTATTGTTTACGGTACATTTAGGCTAAACTTCATCAGAAAATGACAATGTTATTTTTATGTTAGATTTGTATTTTTTGTGGGACTTCAGGCCTCGTCAAGGTCATCAGAGCCCTTGCAGGTGGGGAAAAAAATGCAATTTAGCACCTTAGGGAAGTGCCGTAGTGACTCTTCCCTGTGTGGGGGACTTGTTGAATATCTCAACCACACCCACTAAAAAAACCCTCCTGAATTCAACAAAGATGAGAGAAAAGAAAAGGAAACAGTTGTCCAATACATAATATCAAAAATGAAATAAATTCTGAAAATTATAATTTTCAAACTACGGAAAAGAAGAGTGAAAGGGAAGTGGAAAGAAAAATACAAATTTAAACCCTCTTTAAAATTGTACCGATTTAATTAATAGGGAAATGATGTTTTTGTATGTCACAGGAGCCTTGGCATGTTGCAATGGAGACACTTGGGCCTCCGAGTTGGGCTCTGTCGTTGGCGGAGGTAATCCTTTTCTCATCACCAGCCGCAAACGTGTTCCCAAAGGTGAGAGATTCAAGGAAAGTATTTTATTTAGTTGAAGGAGCGAGAAGAATTTTATTCACCTTATATAATACAAAACGTTATAGACCCAGAAGTATAGTATTCCCGCAGAGATGTATAAAACATCTGAGCGCAGACAGGCAATCATTAATGAATAACATAGAGTAAGACCAAAGTGGATTAAAACAGTACTACAAGATATGAGGGAAATCTAAAATTTACAGCAAATCACAAATTTATCATATAACTAAAACTACAAACAGAATACAACAGGATCAGTCTATACATTTGATTTTTTAGTATTTAGCCATGTTGCTATTTATTTCTTGATCAACCTTTTGCCATACACCAATTCCTTCAAAGTAGTAGGTAATTTATAAAAATTTGAATAGGCAGCAATGTTGTAATTCTTAGCAACATCAATAGCACTATGGACCGGGACTCCATAGCATCAAATTGCTATGGACCGGGACTCCATAGCATCAAATTGCTATGGACCGGGACTCCAACCCAGGACCTTCTGCTCTGGCTGCAGGTGTACTATCCAGTGCACTATCCAGTGCACTCGACTCCCAGGTTCGTACGCAACTTCCACCTGTCCTGATCTGGTGAACCCGGGTCACATCCCCCTTCAGAGGATAATGACCGCAGGCGGCTCCAATGCTGGTAGCTCTTAAGCCCGGTTTTCGTGTACCTACACATTGGATCCCAGTGAAGGGGGTTGTGACCCAGGTTCACTGGATCGGGCTGGGTGAAAATTGCGTACAAACCTGGAAGTCGAGGCGGGTGGTGCAGTGTATAGCACACCAGAGCAGGAGGTCCCATGTTTGAGTTCCAGTCCTTTGCAATTTTCACCTGGCTGTTGATGTTGCAAACACTCCTCCACGAGTAGGTCCTCGGTTGTGAGTTCATATAGTGATTCTTACTATTAACAGTCTTCTTATACTTCAGAGATATAATACCTCGGTTTCTTGTAACTAAAAGCAATACTTTCAACTATAAACATTCTATCAATATAAGGAGATCTAGGAGTGAAGACCTTCATCAAGATTTACAGCACGAGATGGCTAGGACAGTTGCCAAGGACAAGGGAGGTGATATGTTGAGAGGGATGTTGTTAAGCAATGTGGTTATGAGGTAATGAATGAATTTACGTAAATTCACGTCTTCACAAGGAGCAGTTGGCTAAAGATTTAGTCTGTAATAAAACTTTACTGTATCATTTTCAGTCCCCATCCCAGCATTCTTGAGCTTCCAGGGCCATTTAAAATTTTTAACATTATAATTTTTTCACACTATGTAATACGTTTCATTCACTGCCTCAAAATTTTTTATATGGTTAAAAAAAAATTAAAAATACATGCATTTGTAGGAAACTTAAATGAGAAACCAGTAGTGTAGAACAGGATAGTATACTTTCTTGCACAAGAAAAAACAGAAAACTGACGCTTTTTCAAAATGAACTATCTCCCAAGCGTTGCTTTGTTATAGTTTGGTTGTGTTGTCTGAATTTTTGTTTTTTAATGTACTTTCTCCTCAAATTAAAATGGTGATGTTTTGGTAATTTAATTATCAAGAAGCAAAAATACAAAATTTCCATTTTCATAAAGATAAAACTTTCAAATTTTGCCTCATCTAACTTATCAAAATAATTCAGATATGAATTCTCCAATAAATTCTTTTTGGAGAAATATATTTGCATAAAAAATTTAAAATCTACATAGGAATTGAAAGGAGTAAAAAATGTTAGAAATACCTAAATACCCAGTTGTTCAAAATTAATGACTCACTTCTTTGTCCTTGCCATAGCTTGCATGATCTGTAATGAATCGATCAAAAATTTGGCGTGAGGGTGCATCCTGCATCTTCTAGGGACTCGGTTAAGGGGATGTTTCTCTTCCGTCCTTTCCACGCTGATGTCTGGGGATGAACCTTTCACAAAAGTCAACTCGGACAGAAACTGTACAATATTTAATGTCTATTTTTCACACTTCATTGACTTTTTGTATATTTTAACTTTTAAGGTGCGTCATTGTAAAAGTACACTTGGATTAAATAGTATAACAGCAGGTGTAATAGTTTTGTAATAACTGTCATTATAGTAAAGCACGGCACTTGTTTTCCCATTTGCTTCCCTCTCCCCCACTCGGAAACATCCTTCATTCACTACTGATCATATGCTCAATATTGAAGAAGTATAATAGCTACCAGGTGAAATGTGAAATGTGGTACAATATATGATTAATTCAAATGGGAAGATTTTATGAAAATTAACCTGCTGTTTCATATTTGTGCGACTCTTCTTTTTAAGATTAAAATCCATAATGCATGTTATACCATTTTTGGGGTTCATAATGCTTGTTAAAAATATATGATGCTTTATTAAGAAATTTTCTAATCAACGAATGTCTTTTTTTATTTTTATGTTGTGTTCAATAAATAAACATTGATGAGTAATTAAATGAACTCTCTTCATTCCTTCAATTCTTTACAGAACATGGGGCTTCGGCAAAGGACCTCCATCTTGCTCTGTTTTCTGCTTCCACGTTGTTCCAGCATCCCGGATCTCTCTTTCCACTGTCCCTCTCCAAGTTTCTCTTGTCTTACCTTGGACACGACTACCTTGCGGGTCCCAGCAGTGCGCTTCTCTCTCAATTGTGTTCCTGGGTTTTCGTAGGATGTGACCCATCCAATTACATTTTCTGTGTTTGATTTGGAGATTTATTGGAATTTTGCCAGCTTTTTCCAGTAGTTCTTTACCAGCACAACCATCGGATATTAAAAATCCTTCTTAAACAGCAATTTGTGAAGACTTGAATTTTTTTTGTTGGGCTGTAGGGCTCGTCAACGGCAAGGTCATTAGAGATTAGAGCTGGAACTAGAGATTAGTGATTAGAACTAGCCGATTGAGCCCTAGATGAAGTCTTGCAGATGCTGATTTGTGATCTTCCAAGTTTCTGCTCTATGGACAAGTACAGACTTTACATTTGAGTTGTATATACGGAGTTTAGTTTTAAGAGAGATGTTTCTTGACTGCACCTCCCAAATATGTAAACTCTTGTGCTTCTTCAATTTTTTCTTGCTGTATTTTAAACTCTCCTTGTATAGTTGTATTCAGTCTTATAGATTTAGTTTTTTTGGAATTGATGGACAGGCCAGCTTTACACGCTTCTTTACATAGATCTTTATGTTAAGTTTATTTTTCATTCCAGTAAATGTTTCTGACAGAAGACATGTCGTCCGCTTATTCCAAATCCTCCAAGGACCCCATTAAACCCCATCTTATACCTCTCTTGCTTGCACAGTTACTTTCTTCATTATATCATCTAGGACTTTGATAAATAACAGAGGGGACAAGGCACATCCCTGTTTCACTCCAGAATTGACAGGCATCCTCCTTGATGTTTTTCCATTGCGTACGATGTAACATCTGAAATCATTCTATAGTTCTTTCATCAAATCTATCAGCATTCTTGATATTTTATACTTTTTAAGCACCTCCCAAATCCATTCCCTTTTAAGGGAGTCAAAGGCTCTTTTGAAGTCCACAAAAATTGCATAAATGTGACTTCTCCATCGTGTGCTTTGTTAAAAAATAATCTTGAAGCTGTTAATTTGATCTTTGCATGATTTTCCTGGTCGGAATCTTGCCTGTTCTCTTCGTATTTCTTTTTCGGTCTTCTTTACCCTATTACATAGAATTATTGACCATATCTTACTGGTTACTGATAATAGTGTGATGCCACACCAATTGTTGCAATTTGTTAGGTCTCTTTTTTGGGGTAACTTTATCAAAAGCTCTTTCTTCCATTCTTTTGGGGTCTTTTTATCTTTCCAAATTCTTCCAAAAAAGTGGGAGAGGATCTTTGTGGTAGTACTGACGTCATTTAGGAGGACTTCTGCAGTAATATTATCAATTCCAGGGGCCTTTCCCGTTTTAATGCCTTTAAGGTTTCTTTTATTTCTCTTTCTGCAGGAGCTGTCGTATTCCCTCCATTTCCTGCTCTCCCTTCCTCCACTTCTCTCTCGTTCTTTTTATCTTCCTCATTGTGCCTAGTATTTGGTTCATCATTAGTGTTAAACACTTCGTTGAAGTATTCCTGCCATCGTTGCAATTGTTCTTCCTCATTGGTTAGGAGTTTCCCTCTTCAATCTTTTACAGGGAGTATTCTCATTTGATTCCTGGTAAATGCATAAAGTTCTTTTATGTCATTCTTTTAGCAGCGTCCTCTGCCTCTGCTGTTTTCAATCCATACCTTGTGGTTGTTTTGCACAAATTTTTTTACTTCCTTATCAACAGCGGAATAGCATTCTTGTAAATATACAGTATTTTGCGTAGTTTTGCTTAAATTTTTCTGTTGTTTTATTTTCCTTCTATCTTCAATCTTTTCCCACGTACCTTCTGACATCCATTCTTTTTTCTGCAACTTTTTGAAACCCAATATTTGTTCACTCACTTCATTTATCCCGGACCTTATCGTATTCCTGTAACTTTCTACATCTTGCTCAGTGGTTTGCAAGGCTTGAAATCAGTTCTTTAGAGTTATATTAAATGTGTTACTTATCTTGGGATTTTTGAGTTTTGCTGTGTCGTACCTTTATTTTTTGTATATCTGGTATGTTCTTTGAGGATAGGATTTTGACTTGAATAGTCGCCAATAGTAGATGAATAGTCACTACCAATATCTGTACCTCTTTTGTTTCGCACATCTAAGAGTGATTTTCTCCACTTCTTGCTAACTGCTACATGATCAATTTGATTGTGTGTTTTATGATCCAGTGAAACCCAGGTTACTTTGTGGTGTATTCTATGTGGAAAAATTGTTCCACCCATCTGTAGGTCATGATGCGCACAAAAGTCCACAAACAAATCACCATTATTGTTTCTTTGTCCTAGCCTGTGTGTCCCCGTTATCTGTCCTAAACCTTCATTTTCATCACCAGTTTTAGCATTTAGATCACCCATTAAAATTTTCATGTCTTTTCTAGGGAGTCTACTGAAGGTTTGTTCAAGTTGTGAATAAAAATTATTTTTCACATTTTCATCAGAACGTTGAGGCATAACATTGGATTAGATTTACATTTCTAATTTTGGCTTTGAAGCGAGCAATTATTATTCTGTCTGAGATTGGTTCCCATCTCATCAAGCTGTTCTTCATGGCTTTAGAGATTAGTAGGCCAACGCCATTTCGACTCTCATTTTCATCATTTGTGCGAGAGTACAAGAAGGTTACTCCATTTGTGGTATGTAACTCATCAAAGTCTTTCCTTCATATTTCAGACAACCCAAGGATGTCTAAACAGTAATTCTTATATTCTGATTCATTTCATGCCAAAGGTCTTCATCAGTGTGGTACATTTTTCCTTTGCCTTAGTTTCTTTAATAATTTGAATTTAAGAGGTTACTGGTTATTGGCCAATATCTCAGAGTGTTCTTGCTGAGTCTGCCACCTTTCCACTTGAACACCGGTCTAGTTTATTTAGATGTTCTATGGACACTCATGGGCATTTCCTCAATTGTGCAAATGAATGTAGTTATCCCGCCAATACTCGGTCACCAGAGCCTCGTTTGTGTTAACAGGACCCACCACGAGAAGGTGAGGATGGCGTTTAAGGAAGAGAAGCTATAACTTTCGCTTCATTCCCCCTTTGGGCTCCAATTAAATGAACTAGTGAAAATATACGATTGAGAATTTTCTGACTCTTTAAAATTTATCCTGCCTAAGAGAACTGACAAATCATCCACTTAAGTTTCCATGTTGCTCTATTGCTTGCAGGCACGAACGGAGGTGTATCCGTGTGGGGTCTAGTATTCAGTGCTTTGGGTGGAGCATGTATCGGGTTGGCGTACTATGTGGCTCTCCTGTGTTGCTTGGATCCATCTGTGTTGAGCGCAGCTCCCGCCCAGTGGCCGTTAGTGTTGGCGGGTGCCATTGCTGGATTCCTTGGCAGTCTGGTTGACTCGGTCCTGGGTGCCACGTTGCAGTACTCGGGTGAGCATCTTCAATTAAGATAGCAACTTGGATACTAATTCATCAATTAATTGATAGGTCAAAAATAATTATTTGATTAATCACCAGAAATAATCAATTAAATAATTTCTGCAAATTTAAACTTTAGTTTTATTTTTTGCATTGACTATTAGATTAATGTAATTTTCATTTCAGTGAATTAAGACATTTTGTTTTAATCGATTAAATTTTTCAACACACTAGGTTAAATGAAATAAGTGCAAATGTGATCATGATTGAATCATCATAAAGTAGGTAAATTGGATTAGAAATTCTCTGCTAATTCCATTTATATACTTTTTATTCTTGTGATTTTTTTTCCTTCTACAAGTAAATTTTTATCATCTACATTTTCAAGTACTCAATGTGGAAATCTAAGTGCTTTTTCAAATTATTTTCTGTTCTTTTTGTAATAATGCATGTAGCTTAGTGTACTCAAAAGATTTTAATGGACTTGTAGTAAGAACACTGATTTATAAACCTACACAAAGATTTATGTTGATTTTCATTTACATTTAGAGTTTTTTGTTTATTTATTTTACTCAAAGATGTTTGTATGTTCTCACAAGTTGAATGTCAAGGTCATTGTAATTTGATGTTTCAGCAACCGAAGAATGTCAAGTTACAATAACCAGACGCATCTTGAACCACATGACTCTGGTCACAGCAGCATTTGAGGATATTTATTTATTTTATTAATCAACAGACTTGAGCCCAATTACATAAGAATTCTCCTTAACATATACAGTTCACATTAATTTAATTAATATCATTAAGTAACAAAGTTTCTGCTTAATTCTTAAAACTGTATATATCCGCACTGTGCAGAGAGTAGATTTCATTTATATTTCCTAGTCTCAGTAGTCTGGAAATCGGAGAATGATATCTGTATGATGTCACATGGTTTTGTTCAGTGAAGGGTTTATTTTTTTTAAGGGTGAGAGGATTTAGAGGGTAAAGGGGGACAGTTAAAGTAGTTATTTACTATCTTATACAGTGTATGAACAACATTATATTTTCTGTATGATTCCAGAGTAATGAGATTTGTATAATTGACTATCTCAGTGTGAATCATGTGTAAAACGAGGATTTGACAAATTAAATTTAAATGCTAAGCATACAAAAAATTTATGTTGTACATTTTCAACTTGCTTGATGTGACATTCGAAGAAGGGAGACCAAATTACAGAGACATACATTAGTATTGGTTTAACTAAGGTATGAAATAATGTTAGAAATGTTTGAAGATTTCGGAAATGAGAGCTATATCTCTTGATAAATCCCAGCATCATCATACTTTAATTTACAATATAATCAATGTTATATGTGTAGGTCATTTTTGTATCAAATATTATTCCCAAATCCTTTATTTGTTTAACACGTTCAATTCTGGTGCCTGATAATGCATATTTAAAGTGATTTTCTGTGTGCATTGATTCTTTGTTGCTGTAGGACTGAATGAGAAGACTGGTTGTGTGGTGGAGCGTGCAGGCAAGGGAGTGACGCACATCTGTGGCCGTCAGCTGCTGGACAACCACAGCGTGAACCTTCTCTCTAGCTTGGCCATGGGACTGCTCGCGCCCAAACTTCTAGGTATACTCTTCCTGTAACGCTCTCTGCATTTGTGGAGTCACGGATGGTCGTGGAGTCGGCCGTTTTTTGCCTTATCGTTAATCTAATCTCTCACTTTGTGAGGGAATACACACTTTTACTCTGTTATTTTCTGTTTGAATTAAAACACTGAGTCAATATTTCCAAAATGTTCTCTTGTGTAAGAACTGCTGGAATTTATTTCTTGAATATTCATTATCTGCAAAGTACATATTTTTTACACCATTTCTGAGTGAGATTTTGCATAAATATTGGAAAATAAAGTACTGAGACTAAATATGAATTGCATATTTTTAATTTGTATTAATATCAGGAACTAAGTTTTGAAAATAAATCTGCTAGTTCTTGAAATGACTGAATTGTGTGTTGGGTGTTCATTAGTTTTTTAATGAAAAGAAGAAGAAAAAGTTCCTTGTAAGATTTTTTTTGTAATCTTGTTTATTTATTATTAAATACTTAAACAATTGGGATATTTCTTACTTTGGTAGTCAGTTTTGTAAAAATAAACTCTTTGTTTCAAGAGTAATAATGATTTTAATTAAGGTTTATTTTAATTTTTTTTAAATGGCGGTTGTTAAGTAATGTACTTACTGCACCAAGGCAACATTTATTTCTTCTTGATGTTTTATTGCACTTTTTCGCGCACTGCTTTTGTAAACATTAAATACTTATGAATTTTTCTGGAGAGTTTGATATCCCATAGAAGATTTAGAATTCCCTGACTCTTTGACCCCCTCTCCTTGATGTAATGCCTAATAATGTCAACTTTTAGATAGCACTAAAAATTCACCTGAGATTAAAACAGTTGTAAAAATTCATCTTTATGGTCAAGTCATTTAGTCATTTTTTATTATATGCCTTTTAATCATATTATCACATACATTAATATACATTAAAGTACATGATGATATTATGATGCCCTGGATTATTTGTGTTCCTTGTGTGTGTAACGTTGTGAAGCCAACCACTCAGACGAAGAATCTTTATTTAGAGTATTGAAAGATGTATTGATGATTTCCTGTTGTTTTGTTGTTATCTTTTCTTTGTCGAGATAATATAAAAATAACATGTTTTTAGATGCTTTGCTTATCTGTTACGGTGGACGCTTTGTTGTAGCATTGTTGTTGATGTCTGGGAGATACCCCAATATGTGAAACCGGACTGAGGTGAATTCTTAAAGGGTGTTTTGGGGAGTAACCCATCCTTGAGATTGCAGGGGCGAGTCCCCAACTTTTTATTGGAGGTAAATTTAGGTTTTCTGGAATTAAAATTAATAAACAAAAAGGGTATTGAAATAGCGAGTTTGGGACCCAATCAAACAAAAAATGCTTATTATATCATTGATTATACATAAATGAGAATTTTTGACATAAATATTCTGACTCGTTTGATAAGTGATCTGACTCGTTTGATAAGTTTCCTCGTTAAAATGAAAAATGGTTTAAATTGTTTATTTCAAAATGGAATTGTAATATAAATATTTATACCAAAAAATATTTGTTTAAGTATAAGTATAGAAATCTCTTAGATTACGGTGAACCTCACCGCCAGGTAACAGATTAATCATGTTACGTCGAATGAGAATGGGAGACGGGACGGGATTCGAACCCGGGACCTTGAGCTCTACGCGCTCATGCG
>NNCF01127444.1:0-24340 GCA_002313205.1 Laupala kohalensis | reverse complement strand
AATCTAAGAGATTTCTATGTTTGTGAACCAGAAATGGAAAATAATACCCAAATCAAGTACTTCCTAAGGGAGTCGCCTCAGATGAGGAATCTAGTCTCTACGAGACCACCTCAGAGGTCTTTGGGTTTCACAAGTTGAATGAGAATGGTAGACGGGCCCGAGAGGCGAACGGGATGGCGCAGTTGGTAGGCGCATGAGCGCGTAGAGCTCAAGGTCCCGGTCCCGTCTCCCATTTTCATTCGACGTAACATGATTAAGTATAAGTGTTAGAATAATAATCAATTTTGAATGAAAATTCACCATTTAATTTGATTATGAGAGTAATGAATTCATTTTCAATAACGTGAGAAGATTTATTTTATTCGATTGAAGTGCCATTTGCAATAAAATTTAAAAAATCTTACAAAAGTTACTTTTTTCTATGCTAATTGCTTTAAAAGAGTAGGGTTTCTATTTAAAATTTTGAAGGTGCACCCAACCCCTGTCCCCCATTATTTTCTTTCGTAGGCGATAGATAAATTGAAAGATAATAATATCAAATTTCGAAGTTCTCAGAAAAATTGTTTTTCTGAGTTTTAAAAGTCCTGGATAGGTAGTCTGGGATATCTTGTATATACCTGGTACCATAAATTTATTGGGTGTATTTTGTTTTGATAACAATATGTTTAGTTGGTTTCGTGTTTTAATGCTGTGATGAACTTTTTTGGTTGTATTTGTTTGTGAATGTTTGGTTTTCTTTATTTTATCACTTATCTATTAGGTTGTGGTAGTAAATATATTTATGTGCTGAATACTATATTGTGTTCAGTTCTTATCATTCTCTGTTTGAACATATCCTCCTACCTTTTGAAACTACCATTCTCCCTGGAGACTGAATATGTTACTGATGATAGCAACAATGATGTTGTCAAATACATTTTAAGTGCCTACTTTTAAAGCTAATTTTGATTACATATGTCAGTGGTTTTACGCTAAGTTTTCAACATACCAATTGTGATGGAAACCAATCACAAGAATTGGTGTTACAGTATATGCGTTATGTGTTAGTTACCAAAGAACAAATCTTCATGTCCTGACGGCAAAAGCACTGGGTTTGACAAGTCTGAGGACGAAGACTCAATTCCTGAACAGGCTAAAAGATTTATGATTCTATAATTATAAATAATAAATAAATAAATCTATTGTAAAATAGCAGTTGCAAACTGCATATGACCACGTAGAGGATAATAAACTAACTTTACTCTCCGGAAGCAAGCAAAGGACCATCCCATCAATTCTGATCAAGGACCCAAGGGCAGGAGGAGATTTAATACTTCTAATAAAAGAAGTTCTAATAACATACATGCTGTTATCTGTATATTATTCCAAAAGGTATTGTAGATGTTATGTGTAGTCAAAATTTGAGATTAATAATAACGAAAATATTAAATGACATTCCTACGTATTGAAAATCTGCCTCTACTCGGAGAAAAACCGGGACCAGGACAGGGTTACAGAGATGATGTATACAACTGTTCTAAGAATATCGCGTACAGTTAGAAATAAACTATTATATATAAAAAGTAACAAAAATAACATGTTTGAAAAAAGGAATTTAATCAGTATCAGAAGTACTATAACAATGGCATGATAAAGTATAAGAGGAACGAACATCACTTACATCATCCCAAATCATGGAAAACAATATTTATTGGGAAATTGAAACTATCGTTAAATCCTTTTATTAAAATCAGTATATTCTTTCACATTATTGAAGCAATCGAGCATAATTCTGACTTAGGAACGAGATCTATTCAAGCATCACATTCTTAAGGCTGGATTTTCTCCTATGATGTGGTCTGTATGATGGTGTTACGGTTGAAAACACATCACAATGTTAACTTGTGGTTCTTTTTCTCAATTGCTCGTCCTGTTTTCATGTGATTTTCATGCACACACTTCACTTTAATTACCCTACAATAAATAATATTGTGATCATATGTTCCATTTCTGGTTTCTTGGGTACTGCAAAAGAGACACCTCTATTCACGTACATCTTGTTCTCCAGGTCATCTTTAAAGGTGATGTATAGTTGGTACCTTGTTGGTACAATTCTCATCACATGTCCAAACCAACATAGTCTAGTGTTTTCACTCTAGGTTTAATATCTTGACCCCAGCTTCCTAGGGCTGATATTGATTGTGTTTTAAAAAAAATATAATTTCAATGCATTTTTAAAATTAAAATAAATTTTCTCTTACATTTAATAAACAATAAATTTTTTAGCAAATAGAAAACCTGAAAACGTTTTTGCTTATTATAGTATTATTTTTAATTTGTGGGAAAAAAAAATTCAGTGATAGATAATTTCTTGTCTTTAACTTGACCTATTCAACTAGAAAAAATAAAAATCTTTAAAATAAAAAAGTGAAATGCAAAATTTGCTGAATTTTGTTGAATTTGATTGAAATAATTAATTAAAATAAATCATTTGATTCAAATCGTGATTCAATTCATAATGATCATATTGATGTACTTTTGATGTAACATTGTTCTATAGCTTTCTTTTATGCCTGTATCGTATCCTGTTCAACTCGGTCTTGCCAATTGGAGAACTTCATATCCAATTCTGGCCGTCTTTAAGGAGTCTATCGAAGTGATGGTGCATGTTTCCAAAACCGATGTCAATATTAGTTCTTAGTATCTGTTGAAAGTTGTTACCTTTGTCTTCTTAGGAACTGCGGGGTCCCATGAGGTAACCAAAACATAGTTATAAAAATCATAGTTATTATAATCATAGTTATAAAAATATTTTAATTAAATTTTATTTTTATTTAACCTAGATCAATGGGCTAAAATAACCCATTTATATTTTTAAATCATATAAAATCAAAAATATTGAAATGAACTCAAGAGTTAGTTAATCATCCCCCACGTGTTCTTACGCAGTTTGCAACTGCTTTTTTGACAAAGTTTATTCATGAGTATGCAAAATAGAACATCCTATGAAAGCTGTACAATAAGTCTACATTTCTCTGATTCACTAACATACTAGTTTCAAGGGATTTTAAAAACATGTCTTTGTATAATGTATTAAGAAGGGAATAATACAGTTTGAGGAAAACCATGAAAAATCATGCGAAAACCATAAAATTGATACCAAATCCGATAATTGACCCCTCATAACAGAACTGATAATTGAATGAGTGGGAATTAAATTTTGCCATCTTGACAATAAATTTATATATTTATTAATTTTTTTATTTATTTTTTTGTTTCACAGTATATTTTTTTCCAATCATCCCTCGAGGCATTTGTTTAGATTTTTTCAATACATTTAGAAATTTTGTGAACTTTTTCAGAATAGGTTCTGATTGAAAATAAATTTAAATCTGGTCACAGACTGTTTATGTGACTAGTTCTCGGTCAGGTGGTGTCGCCCCCGGGTCGCGGTGGCCACAATATGAACCTCCTTATGTCGTCTTCAGCCACCGCTAGATAGCGCAATCTGTGCCTGAGGCAACGCGTAGTTGGAGGCGATGTCTGCTCAAGAAACCATCCGAAAAACCGCGCCAGATACAAATCCTGGTGAATTGACGACAGAGAGTGACAAACTAAAAAGCCGAACTAGCATGCTGAATCTCGTCTCGACAGGTGTGATACACAGTGTCATGCTCGAAATTAGGTATGTTCTTTTCATTAACAGGGAGGTTATGTCGTTACTCGGGTTATGGCGGGTTAAAGGAGTGGATGAAATTGAAGTTTATTATTTATAGACGCAAAGGGGGAAAACGAGGGGATTTAAAATTTGATCGTATTAAACCTCTCGTGAATATTATTTTTGTATGTTACTTGGTCCAGTTGTACGTAAGCTAAGTCGAAACTAAAAACGTTGATGTCCCTGAAGAAGGTTGGAGGGGAAGCCGGCTCCACATTTGTGTCCACATAATGATAGTTCGGTAGTATCACGGAACGAAAAATTAACAAACCCACGTTATTCATATATTTTTATTCCGTAGTTGATAAATAAACTCGAAACTTATAAAAATATTCGAGTAAAAATTATTGTAATTTCACTACTCTTTCATTACAACGACATCGAAAGAAAATATTTTTCTTGATTGTATGTCTTGAATTGTTTGATATACGTATGTTCGTGCAAACCTGTAGTAATTATTGCTAGCATTCCAAACCATATTACTATGTTCTTCTTGTATCGAGACAGAAAATGCAATTTCTTTTGAAACAAAATATCCAATTAGCATAGATGGCAGTGACTGATGAGAAACAGAATGAAAGAGGTTATCTGTTCAGGGTAGCTGGAGGCAAAAGTGTCCAACTGAATGTAGATCAGATTGAAAGACGGTTTTAAACTTGAATATTTCATCTCCAAGCCCATTTTGAAGAGAGTTCAGTTCGTATTGTTTTGACAAGTCATTGTTTTTTCATACTACTTTGAGGTTTTACAGTTCAGGTCAAATTTTCATATTCTGCTCGAACCTTAGGATAGGTAACAGAAAATAGACGTCTATACCTTTACTCTTAGTACCAAAATTGTGAGAATAACTTATTGGGGAGAGGATCTAACTTCATCATGTAAATACAGAATACCATAAATAGGTTTCACCATCCCGGGTGCTTTAAACGTGCAGATCCCTGTGTATAGTTCTGCCAATATACTCCTTAAAATAATAGTGATCAATATGGTTTACTGTAAATAGGCTGTCTGTAAATAAAGAAAAAACTGTGTATATGCCTTTTGGGTGCTATAGAGATAGTATACCCAGCTCTCTTAAGGTTAAAGTAGGGCAAGATTATCTTCTTAAAGTCAATAACTACAAATATCTGGGTGTAATTTTTGATAGTAATTTAAGGTGGAATTTTCATATTCAGTCATTAGTAAATAGACTAAGATTTTATCATTATATTTTCTATAAACTAAATCATCTCAAAGATACAGTTCTAAAAAAATTGTATTATGCTTTTGTAAATAGCATTCTTATTTATGGTATAATAGCGTGGGGTGGTGCTTTTAAAAAACACATAGGTAAACTTGAGAAATCCATTGAAAATTTGGTTAAAAAAATCAGGCTAGATAATCAAGTAATGTATGACCCCAAGAGAAACTACATTTATCAGTCTATTGTTCACTTTCGCAATGAACTTACAAAACAAAATGACAAATCCTGTTCCAAAACAAGATTCAAAAGCATTGTAATACCAAAAACAAACTTAGAGTTATACAAGAGATCGAGCTACTATGTTGCTATAAAATCTTGGAATTACTATGTAAGCAAATCTGCAAAAAAAATTTCTGACAATGAAATATTGAACAACAATGAGATAAAGAATTGGCTTATGACTATTGATGATAGCAAAATTAAGAGTCATTTAATCTCTTAATAAAATCTCTCAGTATCTTCTGACTATATTTCTTATTATCAACTCTACTATGGCTTTTATGGTTTTCGGTCTTAAAATGAAATGTTAATTATTAATTATTATTAATTATTAAAATTTTTATAGTTATTAAGATTTTTCTTTGTAACCGTCCACACACAGGTTTCATTACCTCTAGTGGATAGATATATATTATTTTGTATATTATTTTGTATATCTACTGGTTAATAAATACAAATACAAATACAAATATAAAAGTTATTTATGAACACACACACAAAAAAACAAACAAAAAAAACAATAGCTGTGTCATTTTGGAGAGACAGGTCATAACTTCATGTAAGTGCAAAAAGTGTCTCATTTAAAATTCAGTTTTTTTATCTGTAAGCCCAAGGACTTATAAATATTTAATTATCATTTATTAAAGTGCAAATTATTATTTTAATGCATCATATTTGCTCAATCTGAGAACATTATCTCCATAGTGCTTTCAGGACCATCTCTATTTCCTTGAGATATTTTGATCATAGACGGGACGGAGCCTTGCCAGCTTTCAGAGAGTAAAAGTAGCTCCTCGTGATCAAATGAGTTTTTAATAACTAAATTATTACTATAGATAACAATCCTTCCTCCTGCATTGAATTCAAGGTATCTTTAAGTAGATACTTCGTTCGATGTGGTACATAGCTTACGAGATTTGTCGATAAGCTTAATGATTCTTTGTTCAACCATTAAAATGAATTAACACGTTGTATTGGTAATATATGTTGAATGAATGTGTAGTATTCTCCAAGTTCAGATATTTCACGTTGTGAAATTCCTTCCAATTGAAACATGAATGATTGTAATCAATAAGGTGAGGCGTCGTGTATAAGTTACGTTACGCACCTTGGGGTTGAAGGGGGATTGTTAAACCGCCATACTGCGTTAGAGTGAAGTTGGTGTTGGTGGTGGTGGGGGATTGCCTTGGTTCCTGAAACGCTGTTTCAGTACGTATGAAAGGACACCTTGTACCTCAGACGGGGTTTTAAAGGACGCTTTTAACCTTAAATTTTGTTACTGAAATCCAGTGTTGTCCAACGTATCTTAGCCCGCGGGCCATTTTCTATACACTTGCGATCGATCAATCGGAGCGACACGGGATGGGGTTCGGCAACATGTTGCCCGACGAGTGAAACTAATGGGTCATATTTATTTATTTGTAAATTAATATTTTGATTCTCATCGACAAATTTATATTTTTTCAAGCTGTAAAACATTAAATATTATATTTTCTTATTTATAAAAAGTATTTATAATTTTTCGTATTATTGTAAAATGTTTACGTATGGTAATGTATGACGGGGTAATTCCGAACACATTTTAGTTTTCTCTCTCACCAGACAAGCCGCGTCAAATGCGAATTCTGACGGCATAGATTTATAACACAAATATGTGTCCCCCAACATTTGATGTAAAATGTACTATAACTCAAAACGTTTCGCGGGCCGCATACGGTCGCATACTCGAGAGAGTTGGACATCACACTGTAACCGCTCAATGAGAGCATGGAGAAATAAGGAACGGCCAATGAGGTCGGTGTATCATATTCCCCCCCCCCCCCCACACACACACACATACATTTTCCCACATAAAGGGGAGAAAATCTTTTCTTAACAAGAAGGAGAGGGGTGGTGCAATCGTTTAGTAATTATTGGGAAGTAAGAGGCGTCGTTGCATCTGTGTTATGAAAGGGAGAGGAGTGTAAGAAAATACGGTAATTTTGCGTTACGTAAAAATGACAAGTCAGAACTTTTTTTATTGGGGTTTGAGGGCTCAGAACTATACAAACTTCGAGGAAAGACTCCATGCTTCTTATTTCTCCGATAAACTTTATTGTCGAAAAAGCAGTCGCAAACTGCGTATAAAACGTGGGGGATAATAAACTAAGTTACTCTCCGGATCAATTTGTTATTTCAAAAATGAACCGTAAATACAACATGCAGTCAAAATTCGGGCTTAATAATAACAAAAGTATTAAATGACATTCTCATCTTTGGAAAATTCGCCATTACCCCAAGGAAAACCGGGTCCAGGTTGGGGCTACAGAGACAACCGCGCGAATGTTACGGACGGAAATAAACTACAAAAAGGATAAAAAACAACATGAATGAGAAAAGAATTATGATTGTCATGAAATTAACTTCTTCAGGAACAAACAAGCGATCATTCCATCATCTGGTCACAAAACCCGCCGAGAACCGAAGAACAACGTATTTAAGAATGCATCGATGATACATGTGATTGTTCTGATACAGCAACACAATGGAGGTGAATGAATGGCTTTTTCACGAGGTTCATGCGGGTTCGGCGAACAGTGACGGAACACCGTGAGAGAAAAGACAAAATTATATTGCTCCTTTGAATATGCACGTGCGTTTGCGCTTTTGCTTCAGGTTGTATAAAATAATCATGTTTTCTATGCAGTATAATATGAAAATTTACCAGACACGAATGAAAAGGGAAGCACACAAGTGGCCGTGTTATGAAAACCGAACAAAGCACCGTCAGAAAAATCAGGAATAACCATAGGTTGTGGATAGAGCTGAATAATAGCGATTAAAATAAAACAGGAGGTGTTTAGTTACTTCGTGAACAAATACTAGAGGCTGGATCACATCCAAATTCTGCACTTGTACTCTCTTGAGTATGCGGTTTTGATTTTTGGGGAAGAAAAAGTAATTTATACTTCCACCAATTGGGGAAAATTACGTAGAGCACGGGGTGGGAGGACGTGTCAAACCTTATGTATAATGTGATTTTCTGTTAGGATAATACAGTTACGCTAAATGAAAATAGGAGACGGGACTGGGATTCGAATCCCGATCCTGTCTCCCATTTTCATTCAACATAACATAATTTATTTGTTACCTGGCGGTTAGAGAGTTAGGTTACTGGCTCTCTGTCCAGTACGTGTCTCCATATTCCTATCATTGTTACGTATTTTTGATACTTTGCACAGTTCTTATTTTGCTTGATGTTGGTACACGGTTTGTACACAGTGTAGCCAACGCTTTTATTTCGCCAACCACACGGGTAATGATAAGTGTACCACGTGGTAAGTTGGCAGTATTTTCGGATTTCTTTAAACTTAAATCTATCGCGAACATCGACCACCGACTCATTTCACTTGTTATTCCGACGCTATTCTGTTCCTTCTGCATCGAGTGCGTGGAACGAATAATTCGTTGTATCTTAGTTTGTTGTGTTTATCTTCTTCTATTTTTTTACAGCAAATAGCCGCTTTTACGACTACTATGAGTATTTATTCGGATATTACTCAAATTCGTAGAAGTTGGCAATTCGTGTCAGGCAGCCATTATAATTTTTTTAAGTAAAGTTTTATGACTTTTGAGTGAGAGTTAGAGATCAAGAGAGAAGCGTGAGGGGAGGAAATATAAGGAGGACTTTCTAATGTTTCCGGAAAATACTACGTTCATTTTCTCGTAGTGATGTCAATCAATTGAATTTGGTCACATGATTGTGTCATGTCTCCCTACTCCGCCAATATTAGACGCGTATCGAGTGAAAAGTAGTGCCAAAGAGACTATGATAATTTGTGCGTAGTGAATGTAGCCGTTATGAGAAATTACGTGCTCTAAAGTTGTGGACTCGGCTGACGGTTCTCTATTAAATTTAGGTCTCTGAGTATAGCAGAGAGGGATGGGTGTAACTCCCATGCACGCTGCCATCTTATACTCCAAGTCATGTAACTTATGCTGCCTAACACGAATTACCAACTTCTACGAATTCTAGTTATATTCAAATTAATATTTATAGTAGTCCCAAAAGCGACTATTTGCTGTAGAGAAATACAAGTTAATAACACAACAAATTAAGACACAAGGTAATATTCGTTCCACACTTCGCTCGATGCTGAAAGAACAGGACAACGCCACTAGAACACGCGAATTGAATTGGTGTGCGAGGTTGGTGGTGGATTTATGTTTTCAGAAATTCGAATATCCTGCCAACATAACGCGACGTTCAAATGTTATTACTCTTGTCGACGATGGCGGAGTAAAAGTGTTGGCTACATTGAGTACAAGCTCTGCACCAACATCAAGCCACTAAGATTGACAATAAATAAATAAATAAATAATTGTCAAGAGACCTGTTACAAATCGCCTATGAACACGTTGAAGACAATAAAGTAATTTACTGCGACTAATATATAATGAACTAATAAACACAGTGCGTTTTCGTTCATGTTATTTTTTTTCTTACGTTCAATTTTCTCAGTGCAAATAAAATGAGTTCGAGTGTAAAGTTGTGAACACAACTGACAGTTCTCTCTTAAATTTAGGTCTCTACTTTGGATATAGCAGGGAGGAATGTTTGTAGCTCCCATACACGCTGTCAACCTAATCACTACACCTCGGGTCGTAGGGTCAGTGGCGATTTATGAACGGAAATGCACTATGTTTATTGGTTTATTTATATTAGCCGCGATAAATTACTTTGTTGTCCTCAACGTGATCTTAGGAATATTGTAAAAGGTCTCTTGACAATTAATTATTTATTTATTTTTTGTCCGTATAATTGTCTCGATGTTGGTATAGCGCTTTTGCACATTGTAGACAACACTTTTACTTCGCCTTCGTCCATAAGAGTAACGATATTTGTACCTCACGTTATGTTGGCAGAACGTTCGGATTTGTGAAAACTTAACCATCACCAACCTCGGATACCGATTCAATTCACGTGCTCTTGTGGCGCTATTCTGTTCCTTCTGCATCGAGTGTGTGCAACGAGTATTATTGTGTCTTAGTTTGTTGGGTTATTAAATTGTGTTTCTGTACAGCAAATAGTCGCTTTTCTCACCACTATTGACATTTATTTGGGTATATCTTGAATTCGTAGAAGTTGGCAATTCGTGTTAGGCAGCCATATTGCATAATTTTCGGCGAAGTTACATGACTTGAAGTATAAGTGAGTGGCGATTTGTTTCGTTTCGTCGCGTGTCTCGAATCACTGTGCGAGGTCGCGGCGACAGAAGCAGCGTCGGTGTCGGCGGCTGCCGCGTGTCTTTCCCCCTCTCCACAGCTCCCTCCGGAGTCGCTCATATGTCTGTCTCTTAAGCGTAGTCTTCTGTCCGTCGTCGTACACTTAGTTGTGGACGATCGCTGGGTGCGGGCGGTGGAGGAGGTGGAAGAGGGTTGCGACCCCAACCCCGACGACACCCTATAGCAGCGGCGTCCCACGGCTTTTGGAGAGTCTTCAAGTGGTGGCCATGGCTTGCAGATATGGAGGAGGAGGCGAAGAAGAAGAAAATACCAGTAGTAGTAGTAGTGTGTTCATCCAACATAGCTCCACGCTCTACATCAGCGCTTCCTCTTCATCCCCCGTCAAGGACAACCCTACCTCGCGTCTCATCCAATCGCAGCTCAACAGGTGAGGGTTTAATATTCAGTTTTTTACTCCGGGTTCAGGAAACAAATTGTAGCTTTTCATTTCAACGTTCCAGTACATATATAGCTGTTGAAAAGCCAACCCTCCTTCTTCTATACGATAGTCAATCATCGATGTACCATGTTTGGTTGAAATTGCTCCATCCACTGTAGAGTTATGGTGGGATACATACATAAAACATTCCAACCCCCATTTCAGCCTGTTAGAGGTGGGTTTTTGTAAAATCCTTTCTTAGTGGATGTCTACACCCTCAAAGGAATCTACCCGTCGAATTTCAAGTTTGTAGGCTTAACATTTTATGAGATTTCGTTATTAGCCAGTCAAAAAACTTGTCAGTCAGTCAGTAGGTCAGTGGTGTGTGTGTGTATGTGTATACTTGTGCCATGCTCCTTCCTTTCTCTTTTCTGACCTTCCTTGGTCACCTCTTGTTCTTTTCGATCCCGACGCTACTAGGTTGCGAGGGCTAGGGTATCTTTCATTTCCTTCTTTCCTCTTCTTTTTTTTTANATATATATATATATATATATATATATATATATATATATATATATATATATATATATATATATATATATATGTATAAATAATTTTCTGGGCTCTGAAATAAGCGTTATCTCACATCTTGACCATGTACTCTTTCTTTTATAGTGTTACTAGCCGAATATCCGGTGTTACCCGGATTCTTCGTACACTAATCTACTTTTAATTCTTAGACTAATTTACTACACTCAGGAAAAAAAATCCATCTATATAGTAAGATCAAAACACTTTACGATTTTTTAAAACATATTACAACATTCTAATTATCTTGGTCGAATTTTCGCTTTCGACGCATGACGCGACTGCATCATTTCATTGGAATTCTTGTAAAATCTAAACTATTCGTCGAAATTCCACGATTTAAATACGTCTTATATCTTTGATGGAAGCACAGAAACGACTACCTCTTTAAATTTTATTATGATTTATTTTTCCCTTCTTACATTACTCTCCTTATCGAAGTATTTTAATGCTTCCACTTTTAATAGCGTTCTATCGATAATTTAGGTTAATATTTGTTGATAGACATATGCTGTCACGGTATTTTTTTAGAACTCTTAGAGGCAAACAATATTACCATTCATAGTTGTAACATATCTCTAACCGTTAGACAGCATGGGCAAATATATCTCCCTCTTTCCTGATTTTATCGATTATTTATTGTCAAATTAACTTTTATTTGTAAAATGCATTCTTACCGCACACTAAAAAAAGAAAAGTTGGTCTATGTTCATCCTCGACATATAAACTGTCACCTTGCTAAATTTCATCACGATCAGTTCTATGGCTTGGTCATGTTCAGGTAGCAAATAGACACACTTTCGCCTTACGCATTTTGATTTTAGTGTGGATTTATAATGTAAATTAATGTAGAATTCTAAACGTAACAGGACATGGTGATTTGGACATTTATTTCCCGATTTCTGTACAATAACCCGTGTACACTTATTGCCGCCCGTGTGCTACGTATCTCATTGGAGAGAATAACATCAATATTGACGGTGGGATGAGTGAGCGTTGAGCGTCGACCGATGTCATTTGTGAAGCCCAGATATCAGTTCGCTCCATTTTGGCTTTTGTGAACGTGCACCTATATTGTTTCTTTCTCTTTCCATCATAATAATAAAATAACCCTTTCTATAATTAATAGTATCGCATAACCTAAAACGCTATTGTCTTCTGATGTTGGATTTTGGAATTATGCCGGTGTTTCTCAGAACGCGATAAAATGAACGTCATTTCAACTTATGTACGTTTGAGGGTGCCAAATATTCTACTAGAGTTTTTGGCACTATTCAAGCATTGTCCAAAATTTTTAAAACACAGGGAAATAAATTCCTTAGCATAATATTAACGATGTTGGACTGAAAATATTAAACAAAATTCGTCCCTAATGATTCGAAACTATTTTACATTTCTTCATGGCTGGATAAAGATAAAACCACCAAATCATAATAATTTTTTAAATTTTATTTACTAAACCCAACGTTGAGGTTTAGTAAATTCAACTTGCTATCTCATTTTAAGTACAGGCTATTAATCTCATTTTCACAATGCGTCAAAGCGGTTGTACATAGATCATTCGAATCTGTATATTCGTGTATTTTATGTTCCATTTTTGCTTGGACTGTCTGGTTGCTGTATAATTATCACCAGAACATGCAAACATCTGGGATTAATTGGAGACGTAACTGAAAGCTGTTCTTCGGTGAATGGGTTCTTTCTTTAGTTTTTTAATTGAAGTTTGGAGCAGTGGCGTAACTAGCACCCTGTACACCCGGACATTGCTCGCCCCCCCCTCAGTCTCATGGGGTCCCCAACCTTTTGAAGTATTAGGGGGCTTTTTTCGTGGATTTTAACCGTTATTAAGAAAAAATTATTATTCAAACATAAGAATATTGATTATTACAGAAATATTATTTTACGTAATCTAGTCATAATTAATCGACGAACGTTTTTCATAAACTCAATTTTTACTAATTGATCGTTTTACGCTTTCGGCCAGTTTTAACTCTGTCAGGTATAGTTGTGACTGCAGAACGATCGTTTCCGAAATTGAAGCTCTTCAAAAGTTACCTGAGAAATTCCTTGAATCAAGACCAATTGAGTGGTTTATGTGTTATATCCATCAAATATTGGGGTACAAGTGATTTAAGAAGCAGATTAGATCAGTTCGTTAAAACATTTGCCGCAACAAAAGTACGTCGTATGAAACTATAAACGTATCCTTGGATTTTTTAAGTATAATTACCGCATCAAAAATATATGGTATGTAAATATTATTAAATTAAATTACTTAATAGTTTCTAAGATATGTTGTATTTTTTATTTAAAAAATCATAAATATTTTCTATATTTAAGTATAACTAAAACTGCGGCCACTAGAGGACCCCGAGCCACATTCTGCCCGGGGGACCCCGACTTGGATCGTTTCGTTACTGGTTTGGAGTAATCATCCACCCGCAACTGATTTAATAACTGCTGTAACGTTATGGTACCTGCTTTTAACAAACGATGACACAAGTTCGACCCCGTGCTCGGCCCAAATGTATTGGAAAAGAGGAAGGGATTTCGACGGGGATGGTAGAAGCTTACTTCGGCGATGAGCTGAGACTATCCATCAATCCAACGTCCTCAGATTCCCTGTTCCTTTGTGTGTCGACGAAAGCTGCACTAGTAATACTAGGGTATCTACCAATAGATCAAGAATTGGACAAGCTCTACTTACGATATACGATAAGACAAGAACAAAAGATAACAAATAATTTTACTGGCAGAGAAAGGGTGGAAGGGAAAGGTAGGGAGGGCGCTAGGACAATGATGGAATATACGGTGGCAGAAATCGCCAGAGGGAAGACACACATACAAATTCATAAAGGACGTCAACTTTAGTTACCAGAACAAAAAATGGTTTGCACCGTCAGCACCAACCTTACAAATTTTGACTAGACATGGAAACTTTAAATTATATTGGTACAAACGAGGTTTGGCAGATAATAATAAATGTGACTGTAACGGAGATGACACTGTAAACCGTGTGTTAAATGAATGCAGATATGTGGGCGAGGAGAGAGCAATTTGGTACAAGGAAATGAAGAAACAAGGAGTATATCAACTGCAGATTGGAGGAAGTATATAGGAAACCAAGACATCTATCAGAAGTTTGAAGAGTTTGTGTCGAATTCAACTAGAGTAATGAGGGAGGATCACTTGGAAGTAGGGGAACGAGTGGGACAGTGCCAGTTTTGAGAGGTTAGCATAGTCGCGGCGCTAACTGGTATACATCCAGTCCATCCCTTGCTCCGTACATATGACGTCATTCTCACTATACATGTAGATTCCGAATTCATGGTACAAACTTTCAGTTGATACAGGACACTGTCACAATCATTTACTGTATAGGAATGTATGGGTGCAAGAGAAGGAGTGAGGCGCAAACACACGATATAATAGATGAAAGGAAAGATAAAGTGTTTATTGACAAGCGTCGTTGATCAGTGCAACGTTTACAATAACTGTTCAAATTTACAAGGTCCACCAACAGTGATACACACGTGCTTGACAGCGTCAGTGGAGCGATTGGCTTTATACGCATTCAAAGATGCCGGGTATTTCACTCGCACACGTGCAGCAGCTACGGATATACGAGCGACGAGATCCTCGTCTCAGTCAAAAGGAGTCGCATGAACAAGACTCTTCACGTGTCCCCATAAAAAGTAATGTTGGCGCCTCACCGCGTCACTTGCGCGTTTCATCCAATGTGTGAGGGACTTTTACGTGTTTCTTTCTCTATTTTGTATTATTTGTTGACGTTTCAAATCGTTAAAGCTTACTTAGTTAATCGCACTGATCGCAGCGGTATGTACGACAAAACTGAGAACTACCAGATCTCTCCTCCGTGGTGCAACTAAGGCAGTATGAGTGACCTGGCGATTCTTTTTGAATCTCCTAATCTTTCTAAATGAAAGAATGAACTATTATTTATGAACTGGTTTAATAACTTTTGGACCCTGTTGTACTATATTTGAATAAAAATATCTTGGAGTTTTATGGATAAAGCCACCGGTGGGACGGTTTTAAAACAAATTCCCATATAAATTATAATTCAATAGATATTTAAAAAAATATCATTCTTGTCACAAATATTATATTGATAAGATAAAAATAAAATTTGCCTAGTCTTTCGGGACATTTAAGAAAATTATTAACGAAAACCGTCACAAAATTAGAGAACTCCAGTGAAACTAGAGACCGTTCGTCAAATTCGTTGTTTTAATTTAAATGTTATAATTAACGATCCACAATTTTTATTATACCATGCATGTGAATGGTATAGTTTTTCAGTGCGAAAAACATTTTTTTGTTCGTACGAGAAACACCAGTGCTGCGGGAATCGATGGAAGTGCCTTCTCTCGATAGTTTAATTGCTGTGACGGTCTTAACATGGCGTTTGTGGAACTAACTCCTATTATGCAACAACAGTCGGGGAAATCGATCTCGTAGTATATTTTTCCAATATTTTTTCTATAATTTTGTCGTAACGCCGGACAAAAAGATGGTTATCAGACGGGCACATTCATATCTTTCGGGTCCTATCCATGGCTTGGGAACTCACGTGTGGCACTTATAGGAACACTCTCCATATTTTAACAAATAGTTACCTAACAGAGGTAATCCCCGTAATAACTTCGAATTTTTTAACCTGTCTTCATTCACTAAAACTTGTTACTTAACACAACCCATTCATACGATTGTCCGTCATTATTGATCTTAACCATGTTTTAACCCACCAAATGATGTTTAGGAGGTGTGTGATGTACAAGGTTGTGTTAATAAAATGATTAAAGCATGCCTTTTGGTTTTTCATTAGTTTCTTTTATAACATCAGTGAGTTCCAGATAATCAATTTTTGACCGTACATCTTTCTGTAAACTTGAAATGAATGCTTGNATATATATATATATATATATATATATATATATATATATATATATATATATATATATATGCTTGTACATATGTAACATCGGATGTCTTGAGTCACTGAAAAGAATACGATTAAGGCCCAATTTCACCAAATGTAGAATAATCGCGATTTCCTTAAACGTTATTAGGCAAATGGCATCGCGATTACATTTTATGCGTTTCACCAAGCGAAACTAATCGAATACACATACGCACGAAGATATTGCAAAACCCATTTGGAAATTTTGATGCTCATTTTCAAAAAAAAATAGTTGTGAAACATAAATATTATTTTCCCCCTACGCTGAATTTATTTTGAGAATTTTTTTTATTTTACTGTAACATTGGTGAATATAACACATGTTGAGAAAAATAACTCTCCAATATTTGGAAACTACTGTAAAAGATCGGATTCATGCTGAAGGAATAGAGGTGAGAGTGTGCAAATTCGTCAGTCTTATCGCTGGTGACCGCAGTTGGTACGAGCCGTAAAAAAGTCGTTAAGTGTGGGACGTTAAAAGCGAGGAAAAATAAAATAAATTGTAAAAAACAGCTTTTTCTAAACAAACCTTCGTATGAGAAGTACTTTACTAAAAAGAAATAAATAAATTTCTGCAGAATTGAAAATTTAAAAACCATAAGGCGTAAAGCGTCATAAATACCAATATGAATTTAAAATTTCTATAAAAAACACACACACACCCTTAAGCTTGTAAAATTTTCTAATTTTTTTTATCAACTTATCATTTTGTTTAATTTTTAATTTTACTTAACATTATTTATTTCCATTTAGTACAGTACTATTTATATAAAATATTTTGTAAAATTTATTTTTACTTTTATTTTAAATTTTTTAGTATTACAATTCGTTTATTTGTTTGTCAAATTAGCACAAACTCGCCCATGTAGAAATTTTGAGTCGTAACGACGTCGTTACAACGTCGTCAAAGTCGTGGCGACGTCAAAAACCAACGTCCTGAAGACGCATGTAACGTTCGATTCTACGTCGAAGAACGGTATCTTCACAACGTCGTAAAGAAACGCTTATTTGACATCGGGTAACGACGCCATAACGTCGTCAGTACGACTTTCTTGACAATGTTGAATTATCATTTTCATTACACATTTTATGGATATTATCCATCGTCTTACTTTGTTAAATCATATTATGTGAGGCTTGTAACTCACATTTCTATAAGTTCGTTGTATTACTACCTCCGTCTCCCAAGTCCGACAACGGCGTGATTCGATTCAGGATCCTTTGTATCAAGGCGAACACGCTACCACTGAGTTACTGCAACATGGTGATGAATGCTGTTTTTATCTTCTTGTATTACTTTGTCTTACTATGGCTAATAGTCATCTCCATAAACAAGAAAAAAAATGGGATGTTGTCGGCAAAATTAATTGTGACGAAAAATGCACCCTAGGAGAGTTCCAACTTCCACTACGAGATGGCAGTGAAAGACAGAACGTCGAAATTGCGAATGTGATCGAAATTGCGAATAGGGTTGGAACCAAAGAGAAATGGGCCAGAATTAACTGGAGCGGGGACTCATGCGTTATTATTATTATTATTATTATTACTATTATTATTATTATGGAGTCATCTCAACGTCGATCTTCGACTCTCTCGACGTCGAAACATTAGTTTATTATCGTCGTCTTGACGTTTCATAACGACGTTGTCTCGACTCCAAATTCTAGGAAATACGACGTAGGGACGGCGTCGTTTATTCCACGTCATCCATCGACTCGACCTCGACGTCAAAATACGTCGAAAGTCGACTCAACGTCGGCGATTTCTGCGTGGGCGACTGTCCTACCATTTGCCATTATTTTACATATCACTTCCCACCTCCTAGGGGCGCCGGGGTTGTCTTATCCCCACTGTACTTGTTGTTAGATAGTCGGTCATGTGCGTACCGTGTTTGGATGAAATTATTCCAGGCATTAAGTTACGGTGGTATATACACTCATACATACGTACCACCCTTTCACTCCATTTAGGGGTAGTACGAGACTTCTCTCTTGTCATGCAAACCACACATACATATCTTTCAAGTTGCACGGCGATTGAAAATTTGGAAGTGGCCGAAATATCAATTACCAGTTTTGAAACGGAAGGACAACATACATACGAAGGAAGCAAGTTAAATAAAAGCTTGTAAAAAGAGCATTGCATCTTAGAGCGGACAAAACATTGCTAAAACATTTTCATACTTCCCAAAACATCCATAAGACTTGATTTAAACTTTTCGGTATCAAACGTTATTTAAGTTTGAGATTACGTAAACTTTTTGAATTTTTGAAGAATTTAATCATTTAAAATGTATTTTCATAAGTTTTGACAAAGATGAGATGTACGAGAATATAAATAGTTTATGTAATTATTTTAATACTAATTTACATGGCTATTTCTTATTTCTACCCTTTGATTCTAAATAGACTTTATTGTAAAAAAAATCAATTCCAAACTGCATACGACCACGTGGGGCCAAGTTACTCTCCAGAAACAGCAAGGGACCATCCCATCAATTCAGATCAAGGGTCCAAGGGCAGTGGCAAATATATATTTAATATTTATAAAATAAGTTATTTAATGAATAATTAAATATTCCTGTTATCCATTATTCCAAAATGTATTCTAGATATTATGTGCAGTAAAAATTCGAGATCATTAATAATAACATTAACATTAAATGACATGCCCGTGTAAGGAAAATCCTCCACTACCCGGATGAAAACCGGAGAAAAACCCGGACCAGGATGGGATGAAAGAGATTATGTACACAACCGTGCCGAGGTTGAGTACAATTAGAAATAAACAATTATAAACAAATCGGTTCAAAAACAAGAAACATGTAAAAAGGAATTTCATCAGTATGCAGAGCTCTGGAAGAATGGCTTGATAAAGTATAAGATGAATTAACATCACATCATACTAAATGAAATGGAAAAGAATATTTATAGGAAGATTGAAACTCTAACTTCTTTTATTAAAATTAGTAAATTCTTTAGTATTATAGAAGCAATTGTGCATTACAAAAGACTTTAAGTGGATTTGAAAATATTCAACTTATTTATATATTTTGTATTTTTGGGAAAGGAATTATACAAAATTATTTCTGAATAACATGACCCTTTTGGCTAAAAATAGTTGAGACGCCAGGACGATGAATAACTACGAGTGTGGTGCTCATTAACGTCTAAAGCGGGAGCGGGATTTTAAAAGATCTTTCTTAACGAACACGACTACTTGATACACGTATATGCGCCAGAGAATATTCAAGATTCACAATAAAAAAATGAATTAATTGTCAAAAAAGCAGTCACAATCCGCGTATGACCACGTGGAGGACAATAAACTAATTTACTTCCCGGAAGAAAGTAAGGGAGCATCCCATCAATTCCGATCAAGGGCCCTGAGGCAGAGGCGGATTCAAAAATTTCAGCACTTTACTCCTAAGATAATAAAAGTAGTTCGGTACATGTTATAATATTAACCTAATACCAACAAATATTGTATTTAATAAAACACAAAAAAGCGATGTCACACGTGTGAAAGATTTTCAATATAGATTATTCGTAAATATTGTTTATAAATCGTAAGTATTAAAATAACACCAAATTTGAGATTTATTATTTCAATAGACGCCGCACCTAGACAAGAGCATGGAGAGCCTATGTAGAAAAACCACGTCTACCGGAAGGAAAACCAGAGAAAAACCCGGGCCGGGGCATTGAAGAGAAATTTTCTTTGAATGGAATTTGCCAACGAAATAAATAGTTTTCGTTTTTCTAAATATATTCTTTTCGTATTACTATATAATGAATTATTGTTTTTACAATAGTAAGCGTTGCTTTGCGACTTATAAGTGTAATTTTTCTCATCTAGACTTACATGACGGGGAATTATAAAAGAACAGTCCGTAAGTGCACTTCCCTCTTTAAATGATTGTTTTTCATGATACGCAATGTCGGTTGCTAGGTTTTATGGTTGTTGGGTATTAAGTTTGAGAAATTATTATACGAATAAAAAGAAGTGCTTCCAACCCGTGAATGACGCAACTTCGCGATGAGCTTCACAATGAGTTAAAAGCCACGATACTTAAATAAACAATTTCTGAATCGTAACTCAATGAATGTGTGTAGATAGACATTGCAAGTTCCGAGAAGATGAGGCTATGGTTGGAACGAACTTGTTTTATTGCGATACAATTTCGTTTTGGGACAATAAATGATAATAGTACGTATTTATTGAACAATTTCTTTTATAAATATTTAATCCGCCACTGCCCCTTTATTATTCCCCACGTGCTCATACGCAGTTTGCAACAGTTTTTTGACAAATTTATTTATACAGAGAGATGTNNCATATATAATGTCAATATGTTTGTAATTTAACGCAAATATGTTTGTAAATTTACATGTAAAAGTTATTATCGAACTATAGATTATTCTGAGTATAGTGTTTAAAAATTATAAGAGTTGAAAAAACACTAAATTCACGATTTATTGTTACAATAAACACGCCCCTAGACCCATGCGTTTGGGTAACCAAGACTAATGGATGTAATACACGGTATTGTAAAAGTGAGGTGGGAAATTTACTCTATATGCCTGCGACCAAACTGTCCACATCATGATTTGCGTTAGACACATTATGTTACTGAAGTTGTGACCCGAATTTGTTGCCAACTATTCTCTGCTTCCAATATCGTCGTTTCTGTAGTTTTCCACTCATGATATTACTTCGAGGTAGTGATACTATCCCAAATTTCTCGGAACCGGTTCTCTAAGGCATATGATATTTAAGAAACTATTCTGTTTAATTTTCCTTTCTTTCAGAACAACACCTTTTATTTCCATTCTTTTAAATAAACTAACTTGAAACGCGATAAGTAATGGATTTAATTAATAAAATAATCTATTGTGAATTATTGCTTAAAGAATAATTCTTAATCACACAAATTTCATTGCACATGTCACACGTTTCAAGGGTAATGAGCACGCGTTTAAAAGGTACGTTTTCTATCGTATTGTCGAAATCTTCCAGGGAAAGCATTTTGGACTTAATTTATTCAAATAGTTATAACGTCGGATATAACAAACAATACAAACAATATTCTAGATATTTGTTGGTAACAATTAATTAATTTCTTGATTCAACTCATTTTTAGGAGAACGATAAATAAAATTTATTTTCAGATACATTACCAGCCGGTTCGCTGATTTACTATGATTTTAAGAACGGGTGCGAATCAGTTGGATATCATCACTGCTTCGACGGTTCATTTTGTAGAAGGAGCCAGTGATCATTTTACTTTCGAACCGCGTCCAAGATTCTTCTCCCTACACGGTATGATGCATAGATTTAAATATGATACGGACCCAGCGGTCGTTTGTACCGGTTGTCCGATGTGGAATAAGAAACTTGGTGTCGCTGTCTCTCTCGCACATCGACGTGCGTATGGGAACTCGATTCCCCTCTCGGGCTGTTGCGCACATATACCTTAGAGCCCCACCGGTGGCGCAGGTGGTAGTGTTGTCGCTCATCACCAAGTTATCCCGGGTTCGATTCCTGATGTAAGTACGTGTTTGGCGAACACGGGGCCCCGAGCTGAGTCTGGCATTACCTCCACTTACGTGTGCTAGGCTCCTTCCTTTCTCTTTCCTTTCACCTCTTGTTCTTTTCGATCCCGATGCTATTAGGGCCAGGATATCTTTCATTTTCGTCATTTTTTGTAATGTTTTGATGTATTGTAATTCAGGAGAGTTTTTGGTGGATAGGGTTGAGTCATTCGGCGAGTCCCACACGCGGGGGGAGTCATGTTGGCTCTCCCTCATGCGTAACTGCATTTTCCCTACCTGTACAAGTTTTTAGGTCTCCAATGACCTCGATGTCGACGAGCCGTAAAGCTCCACAAAAAAATCGATTCCAGATGGTGCCAGAAAATTTGTAGTTTTTCACATGAATGTCCCAGTTCATATAGCTTTGACTTCTGAAAAGCAAACCTTCTTTCCTCTATCCAGTTCCTCCTAGTATCAATAACTCTAACTATTACTAACAGCTCCTTCTAACCTTCTACGTGGGCCAAGTTTTTGGTAAACGCAGCTAAGTTTTTGGTAACCTACACAATGACCTACCACCCAACTCCTATCGCTCCATGTAGATAAGCTTCAATAATACGCTACATTTCCCGTTTACAAATACATATACCTTACCCTCCCTAAGCGGGTGTGCTAGAGAGAGGGAGATACCAAACAGTATTTTGTGTCTTTTGTTATCACGGACAACGCAGGGATCGCTGGGTCTATTTGGTATATAAGTGTATGGCTGTCCACATGTTATTTTGTTATGGTTGTTGGTGTTATCATTTTGTTGAATTTTGTATCAGAAACCTGATGATGAACCCTCTTCCTCACAAAAAAAGATAACCTAATTAAAATGATGAGTGAAGAAAGAAATAATAAAATTCACATGATGTCTGCATAAAAAAGTCATTTATACAATAACTGAGTAAACAAATAGATAAAGATTATGATACAAATAGTTATTATTTAGAAACAAGATAAATATCATTATGCACCCAAACAGTGGCGGATCTAGACCGTAGTTAAGGGGCGGGGGGCTAGCCGGGGAGGGGTTTGGGGAGCATTCCTATTTGAAAATTATGGTTTTGTAATATGAGTTTTATAAATCTTATCTTTTAAATGAATATACGTCAAATATATAACAAACAACTAGCGATATTAAATAGTAACCAAATTTATTAATTGTTTAAAGTGGCAAAGTATTCCTTTATCTGTTGAGAGTTCAGGTCCAATGGCGGGGGGTAGCTATAACCCCTTTAACTCCGTCCCATATATTCGCCAATGCACCCAAATTATTTATTACTTTTCGTTTCGAGGTCTAAATTATCTTTATAGCTACGTGTTATTCTAGTTTACTTTACTTGTATAGATCGACCTATTTCAAGGCATAATAGGAAAAAAAAGTAATTATATTTGATTTACGATTTAATAAAAGTCATTAAATTCAGACGCGAGTATGATCTAGTACCAATAACTATCATACAGGTAAACCCTTAGCATTTGAAGGTTCGGGCTCCAAGTGTTTGAGGAGCGGCGTCACTGATAATTTTTATGTGAATGACTTTGTTATCGAAGAGTTTCTGTGTAAGACGCGGCTGTCACTCTCAGTGATAACTGCTGCAAAAGAGAAATAGGAATTAGATTCGAATTCTTTAATATACGTTCATAGATGACACTCAGAAGGTCGCCAAAAAGGGGTGGTACCATCCGCCATCCCGATCACATTCAGGGATCTGTATAAAACGCTTTATTGAAAGAATATTCATGAAATACATCATGATCCCAAGAAAAACAATTTTCTCAATATGATGATTAAATCTTTCCCGATAAATAATTATTGTACTATTCACTACATGTTTCTAAAATCAAATGTAGTTAAATATATTTTTCTTTCTTAGTTGAACTCCACACAATATTCAAAAATAAATAAATATATTGTCAAAAAAGCAGTTACAAACTGCGAACGACCACGTGGAGGACAGTAAACGTATTTAAGCGAGCAAGGGACCATCCCGTCAATTAGGATCAAGGGTCCTAAGGCAGAGGCGGATTCAACATTTCAGCACTTTACTCCTAAGACAAGAATGAAGATGGTTCGGTACATGCTGAAAGAATATCAACAAATTCGTATTTAATATAACCAGTGCTAAAGAAATAAAGGATGCGATAAAAAGCTGGACGGTCGATAACCACCCTTCTCCCTGTAGATAGGGATGAGGTCCTATGGGTGGTGTAGCGGCTTGGTCTTGAAGAAATGACGAATGAGGGACAGCGAACAAGACTAGACAAGATGGAAAATGAGAAGAAAGAAATCGTATAAACAGAAAATTGTCGTGGAATATCAGAAGACGCAGACACGACACGAAATTAATCAATCGGAATATGAAAGAAGATAGAGACCGTTATA
>NNCF01127442.1:407053-421838 GCA_002313205.1 Laupala kohalensis | reverse complement strand
AATAAAAGTAGAAGAAGCATTAGAATAGTATTCGTGGCAGTAATAGTACAGATGAGAGGGAAATTTTACTTAGACTAAATAAGCGATCACCCACCGGGTTCGAAGACCATTGATGGTTCGCGAGAAAAGTTTTGTGGTTTGTAGAAAATATTGGTTTTAATTTCACCTATTATTATCAGATGCTCATTGGCGTGTACAGGGAGAATTGTTCGGTATGGCAGACGTTTTAAGGGGGCACCAAAAATAGAAGTAGATAGAAAATTGTAAACAAAAATAAACAGGATTACTATTATCTTTATTGTATTCAAAAGTATATATGCAATTATTGTTATGAACATTTCATATAGTTTTAATATTTAATCTAGAATACAAGTTATTTTATAAAATGCAAGTGTTGGTGCCCTTCGTCGTTCGTAAAATATACCTCCGTCTTCTCGGGAGTGAATTAACTTGGCACCCTAGAACTAGAATGAAGGTTTATTATTTCACGTAGAACTGCAGCGGGCGGAATTGGCTTTTTCGCGTGTAGGACAAAAAAGGTTTTGATTTCCAAAAAAATGGAAATCATGAGAAGAAAATAAGCTTAAAGAGGCGTATGCTTATAAGGGCGTCTTCGGGCCTCAGCATTTGTTTGGTATGACAAATGCCTGGTATGACCTGCCACACCGGTGTGCACGCCTATGCAGATGCTCCATGATCGTCACCAATTCCATAGTGCCCACTAATTCCTACCATAAATTCATGGTGTTCACAACTTCTCAAGTTTTATTATAAGTGATTCCTATACTCCGAATGAAAGGGATTTTCACACTTCTATCAGTTTTAGTCGCCACCACCTACATCACTACTACACCACCACCCATGTCGCCGCTTATGTGGCGACCCCCATCGTTGCCTTCACCGAACACCACGCCGTGCCGCAGGACGGCATGGCCAGTGTTGCCAAAGCGACCGAATGTGTGATGTTTCCTCGAATAGCGTGTTGGTGCCGCTTCTCCTTTTTCGCTTCTATTTCTTCGATTTTTTTTCTTGAGTAATTGTCGTTGCAGCGCGCGAGTCGTGTGAAATTTTCCGTGGAATGCGGATAAATAGGCGTCTTTTGGAACGGATTTAGGTGTATTTCCAACTGTTCTTTAAATGTAGGTATAAGAGTAGTAATGGTGCATTTACCGCAGAGTTCTTTTACTGTAGGTGCACAGGTTGGAAGTATCATTAAGGTACAACATTGCTGTGAATTGTTCTCACCTTCTGTTGCAGTATTTATGACCATTTTAATTAGTTTTCATTTCTTTGTTAAATATGGGAAAAACTATATATGTATGTACGTACTTCACCCTTCTGCACATATTTGTGATTTCATTAACAGTTATATCCGGTTAATTATAGTACAGTTTTCCTCATTAGATCCAATTAAAGGCACTTACAAAAAAAAACATCCTTTCTTCCTGTAACCTAATACGTAAATATGTCTTCGAATGGTAGCGTATTTTTATAACCTTTGTTCAAGATACCCTGGAATTACGCTCTTACACATCATATTCCTTTTTTTACTCAATCGATCAACGATGTTGGAGCAAAATGTACGAAGCGCTTTTACATCTTGTTTTCATAGGTTCTCTTACTCCGCAATAAGGTAATGTCTGCAAGTAAATAATGCTGCGATTAATTTAATGAACTTTTTATTGATTAAAAATGTGAAATAAGAATAATTATTTTAGAAGATAAGTTTGATTTGTTTTATTACCTTAAAATTCTTCATCTTTTTTATTCCATTAGAATACTAAAGTAAGATCACTTACGTACTTCAGAAACTCCTTCCTTAATATAGTAATTGAGGGAAAAACAAAACATATTATGTCGGACAATATAAAAGCCACAAAATTATCTATTTATTCTCGTTGTTTCTCCTGAAAGAAAGCACAGAAGTTTGTTTTTTTGCAATATTTTTGATAAATAAGAATTTTTTTCTTCACAGAATTAATACTTCAGCTGCAATCACGAGAAAAATTGTGTTTTATAACTGCATGATAGATAGGTATGACTTTCCGCTCAAACAGACACGTTGGTATATTTGGTAACGTTGGTATACTTTTTGAGATTGTGCAATGAATAACCGATTACATATGGCTGTATAGGAAATACATTTACTTCTTGTTAATCTATACCGAATTCTGTTTGGTATTGGGTGCAAAGGAATCTGCTCGTAATCATTAGGCAAATAATGAATCGACAGTGTTCTTGAGAATATGTTGTGTTGACAATATGTTTAAGGAGAAGATTAACTTAGTTTCCTGAAACTTTGGTGGAAAATTAGAAATGATGGTCCTTGAATATGGATGCTACTGAGTTAATTGGCACTTCAATTTCTGTATCGCCAAGTGATGGTTCATGTATGAACAACAGATAACTCCATGTTAAATTGACCAGTTTTGGACCCAGTTCAGAATTAGATTTTCTTTTGTACTCGTACATTGACTATCGGGTTCATATGGAAAATACAAAACTTTAGATTTTTCTGACCGTGCGAAGCTCAAAATGTGAAGGAAAGTTAAATTTGAAGATGAACCTTAAAGTGTCTGTGTCAGATGAGAAAGTAATATAAACTATTGAACGTTCCTAAACAAATATCTGATGGAAGATCGAAAATATTGGTTTGGTGCACTATGATATCTTAGAGAAAGCATATGTAATTTATTATGTTAGAAGTTGTATTTTCGCTGCTTATTTGCCAATAAGAGTGACCCCCGTGCAGGTAGAAAGATAGGAAGAGAAGGAAAGGAAGTAAGATAGATAGAAAGGAAGAAAGATAGATAGAAAGAAAAGAAGAAAGATAGGCAGAAAGGAAGGAAGAAAGATAGGCAGAAAGAAATGAAGAAAGATAGATGAAAAGAAATGAAGAAAGATAGATGAAAAGAAATGAAGAAAGATAGATGAAAAGAAATGAAGAAAGATAGATAGAAAGGAAGGAAAAGAAAGAAGGGAAGAAATCTTTCGGTAATCATTTCCTGAAACAGAGACGTGGAGATGATTCCATCCTATGCAAATCAGAGATGACGTGAACTGTATACATTTCCTGTTTCAACTAAGGTTTTCAACCGCCGTAGACGAGGTGCAAGGCCGGCCGCCTCTTCGTTGAAGCAGACGGGTGACATCAGCGGCACTTATATCGGAACCACGCCAACTGCCGTGCCTGCCCTCTGGCGTCAGTATCGCTAAGTCTTACCTCAGTCTTTTCTGTGGCCGTGCTCAGTAGCGCCATCTCTAAGCTACATGTAGAATTTCATGTGAACGCGATGGCTACGCACTACAAATCGGCACTGTTTACTTTATTTTCTTGAACAAAGCATATCACATTTTTATTTTTCCCAAGATTACACACATCGTTGGGTGAAGGAGCTATACGAGGATATCTTATATACACTGTGAAGACATACGATTCATTTTTGTGTTGTTTCATTAAAATGAGACCAGAGAAGTAAAGTAGTTTGGTGGTTTAAATTTTAGATTTCATGAAAACCGTATATAGAAGTAATTTGTACCCTACATAAAATATACATAATTTAAATTTTTAAAGAAAATATTTTTCTGTTTTTCTTACCGTGCAATGAAATACCCAATAAGTCTGACTGTGGCATATAATTTGGTTCACAACAACGCACACTGGGGAAAAAAGAGAAATCTTTATCAGCCACTCAAGTATTTAATGCTATATTTTAAGTGTTTGTTAATATTTCTATGTTACACATTTGTTTGTTGATATATTTTTTGAGGTAAATAAAAGACATTTTAGAATTTTTAGGTATATATGTATTGAATAATATTTTTAATGCTGCATTTTTACATTTAATCGTACTATACAATAAATTAAAAATCCAAAATACTGTAATTATATTTATTCTGGTACATCTGAATTACTGTCATCCTGTGATGACTTCAAGGAATCTACATCTCCTTGTGTGTCTAGCACTGCTACTTCTTTTCTTTTAGTACATTCTTTTCTATGATGTATAGATGTTCAATGTGCTCTTTCCTCCAAATAAAGATTACGCCAGCGCTTTTCCTGGNACGCCAGCGCTTTTCCTGGAACAAAATAAATTATACAAAAAAAAAAAAAAAAAACGGCTACATGACTATAGTGGCGAGACTCATGCTAAAATTGAATGAAGTATTACCTTCAGAGTTTACACATTTGCATACGATACTCCACTTCTACTGAGCATCTGCTTCACATACTCCACTGTACCACGAAGTAAAAGGGTGAAGCACATGCTTCACCTACTTTTCATGCATAGAAATCAAACGGTAGCTACATCTCACAACACACAGAAGAAGTATTTGCTTCTGATTTATGCATCCTGTACAATCAGGAACGCGGTCTACCACACCCCAATGATTTTGAGCAGTATCCATAAATTTATTTATATATTTTACGTACGTTTCACTTGTATATTGGGCTTGAATTTAAATTTCTTTTATGAAATTAAAATCTCTGTGAGGGATGGAAACTTGCATCAAATATCACATTGATTGTAATTAAATTTATAAAGATACAAATTTGTACGAAAACTAAACTGAAAGTTCCCTACGCTGAAGTTCACTAGCGCTAAACATCTAATACAGTTGGTAAATTCCTTGCTCTGGAGTACAGGCATCATCTCATTCTTAATACAGGGTTATTTAGGGGAAATATTATACAATAATTGTCTAGTAACTACGTTTGTAAATATTAATGAGCATACATTTATTTCATCTACAATTTTGATATTAACTTTATTAAAACAGTCCTTTTTTTAGTGCTTTTAATCTTACACAATGTTGAGACGAAAGGCTTGTGACTTTCTCTGATGTTTCATCAATAATGTAAATTCATTTAAATTGATGCGTAGCATTTTGTTTAAAATTATGTTCATTTGAAACTTGCAGATCTGTTTTATTAAAAAAACGTTTCTTGCCAATTAATTTTACTGAGTGCATTCCTAATCTACGGCAATTGATCGTGTATTCCAGATTCACGAATATGGTTTGTTGGTTGATGCGAAGCACTCTTTGTTACTGCAATTTGCAAGTACAGCGAAGACAAAACAAAACTGGCCCGGAACAGAATTGTGATCCTGACACGGAATTGACCCTTGTTAATTACCTGTGGATAATTACCTGTGGATCAAATTGAAGGGTCAAGTGTATAAAAAAAATACACGCTGGAAGAGCTGTAGCAGAACGTTGAAAACCCTATTGCTGCTATCCCTCGAGCACAACAACTACGCGTGTCTCACAATTTGATAAATCCAGCACAGCGCTGCATTGACGTCAACTGTGGGCATTTCCATAATTTTCTGTGATGAACAGCTCACCTGTTCATTAACAGGGGTCAATCCCGTGTCAGTCTTACAAATATTTTCCGGGTTTGTTCTATTTTGCCCATTCTGTATATATTAAGGAACGCCAAATACTATGAAACATTCTCAAAAAAGAGCAGTTGGTGTAAGTGCTATACTAAAACGATCCACAGAAAGAGCATTTATTAGAAGACTTACCAGAAATTATATGTATGCGTTTGATTTCCTCGTCGCCGTTGCTATTATCCGCGGTGTATTTAACTTGAGTTTATTGAAACTGTGCGTAATATAGTATTTGAGAAATGTAAGTTTGGGTAATAAAATCCCAACCCCTGTCAGTTATACCATCGGCAAAGAGCCATCGGCATGGAATAATATTATCAATACATTTTTGTGTGCAAAAGTATAATACGATGACGCAATATAACGGTATGAAAAGTAATCTTCGAAACGCACGAGTTACGGATGAATCATTGAAGACGTAGAATAAAAAACCTGTTCTAAGATACGCATTTTAGTCCTAAGAGGGCGTTCCATACAGTCTCTTGGATGTATTGAGAAATTCTTTCGCAGAAAAATGCAGCAGTCATTATTAGAACGCGCAATTTGTCTGGAGCATGCACTTACGCTCGAGCATTTTTCTTTTCGTCCATTTTCTTAGACAAAACCTCATCCGAGTAATGTCTGAGGAAATAGTTAGCTTCTAAATAGCTCCAATAGATGCACTGTGACTCTGAAACGTTGTCCTTAACTTACGGTTGTAGAACAACTATAATGACAAAGTCTATCGAAAAAACAAGAACAATTTATTGTAAAATTATTTTACTTCAAATTTCTTACTACACATATTGTTGAGGAATATCGTTTTATGTGAAAGCTTTTTAATGAATGAATAAACTATTAATTGGACTAATAAAATTTGGCACTTGCGTGGCTAATACTTGAGAGAAACCATGTTGAAGTTATATGGTGTCCTGCGAACAAATCTTTTGAAGGGACTGTTATTAAATTAATTCCCATGTAATTTCCAATAGAGTTTGCATTAAAAAATTATCACAGAAAAGTTATTAAATGGAAATTTGCGAAAAACTATACAACTCTAGTCAAACTATAGATCATCCTTCACATACGATGTTTCAATTTGAACGGTATGTGTTTAGTTTCGTTTCAGCCAACGAAGGACCACGAAGAAGAGAGTTAGTAAGGCTCATTTCTTTACTTTACTTACTAGACACATCGTAACTCTTTGGGGGAACAGCGTCTAGACAGAATCTAGATTGCTGTCCCCGGTATTACAACTACGGTTGTTAGCCGTAGAGGATGGACTTTTCATAAGTCACAGCTATTTGAACCGAGATATGAAAATTTTATCTTGCTCCGCCCGGGTTGGTGACGAGCAATCACGCTGACACCGTGGCCACGACGGGGACTCGATTTGAACGGTATAATTAATGATTCGCGGTTTTTAATACACTATAATACATGACTTACTGTTATCATTCTTAAGGTTTTCTGACGGTGTAGAAAGTCAAGTAGTGACTACGATAATGCACTGAGGTGAAAAATAGCTGACAAATCATATTAAATTGTATCATTATTACGTATTCAACATATTACGTTGTGCAATGTGCGCAAATCTCGTGAATACTTATATCATTAATTTTAGTATCTTTAGTTCTCTAAAAGTACTGAAAATAACTTATTTTCATTTTTCGTTTGGCATGTGTTAATTTTCAAAATGGTCCAATATTTTCTAGATATGTATACTTCAACAAGAACAACAACAAAATGCACGAAGCTAGTTTGACGATTTATTTCCTTCAAAACGCTATAAAGACGACATAAAACGATATTTAGGACCCCAGTGTCTCACAGACACAATGTCGGCCTTAAGCCCCCCCTCCAAAAGAAAGGTACGTCCGACAGTGACTACTGATTCTAATTAACTGTCATCAAGGAAATGACATAAGGAAAGTCGCAATTCTTTATAACTTTTCTCGAAACCGTCAGTTCATCTCCCTAAATATATCATTACGTGTGCTAAAATGTATCCTTTGACTATTTATTTCCCGTATTGTGAAATAAGAACTGACGAATTCTCGACGTTTATTTTGATATCCGATGACAGAACACAATGCTATTATCGGGAAATTTAACAAGATTTGCAGTCAATTTCGTAATTGTATCAGATTCTCCAGGTACCATCTGATTCTTGCATCGGACCTTATATTCCCCTCATGATCTTCCTCTCGACGACATTGTCTGCTGATATCATTTTCTTTGAGAGTCCACGTTTCTGCCTCATATGTAACTATGGGTCTTATGACAGCTTGGTAAAGTCTAAGCTTTGCACTTTTGGAAAGCAGCTTACTCTTGAATAGTTCCATATTAGCATAGTAAGTTCTATTACCAGCTGCCATTCTCTCGGAAATCTCTTCTTCGATGAAATTACTTTGATTTAAAATTGAACCCAAATGTTTAAAGGAAGTGACTGATTGGTATTTTCATTGTCAAATGTTTCTTCTTGTGAGATAACTTCACCAGTTTTACTTTTCACGTATTTGGTTTTTCCTCGATTGTAATCCAAATGATAATGATTCTTCCTTCAAGAGTTTAAAAACGTCTTCTAATTACATTTTTTGTCCGTGCTGTCAGTAAAACATCGTCAGCAAAGGCAATACATTGTTTTAATCGGGTTGTTATATTTTCTTTAATATCTATGGACTTTAATATTAAATCTAAGGTAATATTGAATAATGTTGCAGACAAAGATGTCTCCTTGTTCAACTCCACCTTCCATTCGTCACGGATTTCGTTGTTTATCTTGACTTTGGCCTTGTTGTTAGATAGAGTTAGTTGTATCAATTTCCTCAATTTTGCTGGTACTTTATATTTTACTAGGTTTTCGAAGACTTTATTTCTTAGTACTGAATCAAAGGCCCGGATATAATCAATAGACATATTGTGTAATCGATTCCATGTTCATAACATTTTTCATAGATTTGTCGCATTACAAATTAGAAGAGGATTGGGAAAATCTTGCGAAAACAATAACTAAAGTAACTGAGAATGTCATAAGTAGGAAAGAGGGCAAAAAGAAAATTGAATGGTGGGATAGCGAATGGGAAAAAGCAACAACCAAGAAAAACAATGAGCGAAAGAAAGCCCTTCAGTGAGAAGCTAGAAGCAGTTACGACAATTACAGATCGGAGAGGAACAAGGCGAGTAAAGTCTGTAAGAGAAAAAAGAAAGAGTGGATCAATTGCAAAATAATCATTATGGAAGATAATTTCAAGAAGAATGAATCAAGGAAATTATTTGGGGAGCTAAAAAAGAATACGAGAACAAACAGTGGAAACATGAACGTCTGTAAAGATGAACACGGTAACATGTTAACACAAGAAAGTGCAATACTAGCAAGATGGAGATCTTTCTTTTTCAAATTTAATCCTCCAGATCTAATAGAAGTAGCACAAAGAGGCAATCAAGATTCACATGACCAGACAGAAATAGGAAATGACATCGCCCAAGCCTCCTTTAATGAGATACGCTATATAATTAACACATGAAACGGAATAAGGCAGCTGGAACCGACAACGTCCCCGCCGAGTTAATTAAATATGGGGGAGAACCCTTAAAAAGGCAATACATAATTTGATACTTAAAATGTATAATGAAGAAAAGTTACCATCTCAATGGAACGAGAGTATAATCTTCCAAGTTTACAAAGGTGATAGATTCGATTGTAAAAATTACAGATCTACAGCGTTGTTAAACATTACGTACAAAATATTTGCTGCTTTATGAATAAGAGGCTACTTGATATAGTTGAAGACAAACTCGGTGAAAATGAAACAGGATTTCTTAGGAATAGATCGACAATAGATTACATATTTGTAATGCGACAAATCTATGAAAAAATGTTATGATTATGATTTTTACTTGCAGATATCTTGGAAGTCACAAGATTTACGGAACAAATGAATCTAAGCAATATTGTAGAAAATTTTATGAACGTTTATTTTCTGTTGAGTACATTTTTTCTCGTGACGCACTTTTTTCCAGATAGTAAAAAAAACACAAAAAGAGACCTTTCCATCCACTTTTAACCTCTTTCCATCATTGTTAGAATCGGTAACTTTTAGTATGTTCATCACCTTCTGACTTTCACAAACACATTCCCAAAGAAAAAAATCACACAATTTCACACTATCTATGTTGATTGGACTATAAGAGAGTTGAATTGTAAATTTATTTTTGCAATTATAATTTTACAAATATTGAAAAGATGTGTTGGTTTTCGAGAACGTATTGATTTTAGGGAGATATCTGAAGGTATAATTAAACATTTTTTATTTAAAAGTACTTGTAATTTCAGAAATTCAAATTTTCTAAAAGAAATAATTTTTCTTTCTAGCAACAATAAAAATAATTAAAAAATAATGTTTTATTTGAAGTAATGCGGCTTTACCCGGGAATTTTGATTAATACCGTTAATTACAATATTTTCTCATTTTCTTGTCGTTCGGTTTTCGAATATTCTGGTTGATCGGAATTTATTAAATAGTATCCAAAACTTTTTCCTTCGCTCTCTTTGATCACTTGTCAATGTTACGTTTCGTAACATACCGATTTCATAGTTAGCGCAAAAGCTATGTTTCTGGGAAAGACAAAATTCTAAAAAGTAGTATCTTTCCCTCTTTCCCCATGTATCAAGTTCAAGCGCGTAACCACTGGAAGATAGTAACCCTAACTATAGATGTCATTAATGTACCCCATTAATGAAGTAAAAAAAAGTTGGAAGTGAAAATAAATATTAATTCAAAAAGATAGGAAAGGTCACATGTATGAATTATCGAAGACATAGAAAACCTAAAGGAAGCATTTTAGTAACTTTTATGATACAATTTATACTTAAGAAAGTTATCATGTATATTTGAGGGAAATTTGTGCATACTAAGCAAATGAGAAACACAATAATTAAAGCCCAGCAATGTACGAACCGCGCCTTCAACGAATGTAAATTAAGAATAAAAAATAACTTTATTGGATAACTTTAATAAAGATATTATTAACAGTAATATGATCAGAAACGATGTAAATTTTATAATAACAAATATGAGAAGTTTTGTCATAGTTGCGATCCTGATTTTTAAAACGCGACGTTCTTCTATGAGAGTAGCACCTTTTTTTTTTTTGTATGAGAGGAAAGTATGAAGAACCGTTCTGTCGTCCCAATGTGCTGGCCGGAAAGGGATTTTTATAAGTTGTTATTCAAACGTTGTACATCATTAAAATAGTGCATTGATAAAGAGTGAAAACAGTGAAAGGTAAAAGTGCAGGTAAAATAGTCGAATAGTCAAGAGATCGGTAAGCGGGCGTCATTTGCCCACTCTTTATCCAGTGACATCAATCTGCCCATCCAACATTCGATCAAGCTGATACTTCCCTGCGTGGTAATGGCCACTACTTATTTTCTTAGGAGTATCCAGACGACAGCTCCTGAGAGATAATAAGGTTTGGCCAAACAATGACTTTTTAATATGTTGGTCAGTTGTCGAGCTCCTACAAAATGCTTGATCAAGAATTGTTACATTGAAATGACCAGATTGGTAGTTATTAAAATTATTCATGAGAATAACTACCCACGAAGAGTAATTAAAAATATTTATTATGTTTTATTTGTGTAACCATGTGCATGTATATTGAATTAAACCTATGGAGTTGAAGCATTGTAGTACAACGCCAAACATCATAAATCTGCTAAATACCATGCATATTTTCTCCAATTATATAGTACAATAGGAATAAAGTATTTTTTTATTAACTTTGCGAAACTGCATTGAAATGGGAACACTTAAAATTCATAATTTGGCCCTGTTTTTCAAGACTCTTCTATTTAATACACGAGTAGATGTCAGTCGTAGCAATCTATGGGGTAGCGAAAAGAGAAATCTAATTCTTGAACGACTTTTCATTTCTTCCACATATTTCTTGTCCAGTTTGACGAGACGACCTATTGTCCCTCCCTGAAACCCTGTTCTCTATTATTATTTAAATCATGCAACGCGAGTTCTACTTCCTCCTCCCCTTTCCCCGTTCGTTCGAACTAACGCAGTATAATTTCTTTCGTCTCATAATAATGGCCATAGGAACACCTGTCTGATGAAGAAACGCAACCCGCTGAGTACAGAAGTATTGCGTGGAAGTGTCCAACGTGTATGCAGGCACCGAAACTCGCTTGTAATGTTTGCATCAGCAATTGTATGCGATATGAAGCAAATTATGGTATCACTTTGATTCTTTGTTTGTCAACAACATAGGTCACATGACTCTCGAATACTTTTCACTAAAGCGGGTAGCGGGATAAGGTAGGTGTGGCAGCCCCCATGGGTGCCGTCTAAATTAACGTTATAGCCGCACTCTATGAGTAAAAGTAACATGTTTAGCTTTTTGTGTCGCCCATTCGCCAAGCAGAGACACAATCTATAAAATGATATTTTTTGGCATGCCTGTAATAAAGATTTTTTTGCGGATAACCAAACTGTATCTCAACTTTCAGTAGCAAACGCTATTTGTAAACAACATAGGAATAATTTCCATATTTTTTCAGATTTTTTCAAAGATTCGACGACAGATAAAAGACCCTACAATTTAAAAAAAATGAAAAAGTACCATTTTTTAGAAAAAATGATTGTTTTATACGGTTTGATCTGTCGTGAAAATTGCGACACACAGAATTTAGAGAATTTTATAAGCTTTTGGGTAGGCCAAAAATGATTAAAATATCTTGTTTTGTTCAGCCGACCATAAATTTTAGTAAAACACTGCAATATTATAATTGGATTTTGGAGTTCATAAATTCAAAACGTGTATCTCGTACATAGTTTTCTGATTCTATAATTTAATTTAAATTTGTCATTTATATTCTTTATTGTTTAGAAATTGATTGATATTTTCGTCAGCAATTCATAACGAGACGTGACTGCTTTATTGACAATTTATTTTCTTTTAAACGTACATAAGTATAAAATTGAGTACATCATTCGTTCATGTTCACACAGAATTCTGTTGAGCTATTAGGCCAATTCCCAGATGTGTCCCTCGGAGGTATTACGAGTAAGTTTGTCTCCAGAATAACAATAGAGCCGGATGGAAGGTGAAACTGTGCATTCTAACTTCAGACTTCAATTCTCCAGTGAGTTCTTATTTTCTTTGAAGTTGCTCATAGGATCAATCACTTTGATATATCAACTCGATTTCAATTCGGTATCGGTGAAACCACGACGGAGAATCGCGAAGGTGAACGTCGTCGTTGATGCAGTCCACGTGTCTTTGTTGCGGTTCGATAATTAGACGTAATGGGCACTTGAAGCAAATGAGTGATCAAACGTTGAAATGATCNTTCTACTAATATTAACGTCCATTATGTAATCAAATGAAATAAATAATTAAAAACTTACGACCTTTTATGGAAGAAAAATATTTTTATTTTTTGATAATAGCTCACTACGTTTCGACGTGGATTTACGCCGTCGTCAGGTGATCAAGTAATAACAAAATAAAACAATCAACATAACAACAGGACATAAATATGATATAAACAGAAATATAACATATACATATATTTGTAAACATATTTTGTGTTTATTTTTATTTTTATATCATATTCATTTGTCCTGTTGTTATGTTGATTGTTTTATTTTGTTATTACTTGATCACCTGACGACGGCGTAAATCCACGTCGAAACGTAGTGAGCTATTATCAAAAAATAAAAATATTTTTCTTCCATAAAAGGTCGTAAGTTTTTAATTATTTATTTCATTTGATTACATAATGGACGTTAATATTAGTAGAACTAAAGATAGTAGTAGAGTTATAGAGCAAATATAGAGCAGTCGGATATAAAAAGAAATAGCCAATCGGTAGATTTGCTCTGCCGTTCCGAATGTTTTGAGTGCTCTCCATAGCTCGTCTCTTCGCGAGGCTCCAGTTGAAGCAAGAATAACATGCAACCATGGACTCGCTCACGTTGTCAGGACACCTCAGTCAATCTTATCACGCCAAACATACTCCCCGCTACCAGTATCGTAACCAACGATGCTCTGCCGAGGCATCGTTCATTCTCAGTATTCTCAGACAACGTAGTCGGACTTCGATCTCACAATCTTCACTGAAATTTTGAACTTTTATGTTCACAGTGACGCGATCTATCAGACTGCGCAGATATTCTACTAGAACCCGACACAACTCTCTTATTGGGACACACGACGGTGTGTGACATTGGTTACCATTTCTTTAGAATTAATATGTACCATGAAATCAAACCAATTTTCATTACCATTAAATCACTACCGTATGCTACGACAAATATATCATTCAAGATAAGATATGAGTAATGCTTCTTAAAATTTCTTGCAATAACTCTATTATATACACACAAATCTTTAATCATTTTTTGCTCCCGAAAAAGGATTATGGGAAATAATCATTACTATAGGAAGTTAGTTGTTAAACTTCTTTTTAATGAAAAAAAAGGTAGTGGTGCAAAATGTAGTAATTTTTCTATTGAATATGTTCCTAAATAGTAGCGTTGGAGTTTTATATACGCTCTTACATAATTTAAATATTGAGATACTGTTTGAAATTGAATGTTTTCAGAATAAATTTATACTTTAGACGAAAGTAAGTATTATTTTAAGTAAATATTTTCTTACAAAACATGTAAAATATTGGAACATTATCAATGTTAGTTACTTTCAAAGATGTATTTAGAACATACTACCAAAAAATGCACCTAAGATACCTAGCGAAGGCAAACTTGTATTATCGGTTATGGAGGGTTGTTGTTTAGGTATGTGTGTTTCTTTGATACTTAATTTTGTGATGTGAAAAAAGATTCATGAATATGAACTAGGTGAGTCATTCGTTAATGGTATTCAAGATACCATAAGGACATGAAAACAGTTATAGGTTTACTCCATTCCATCTAAGGAAAGTAGACAACAGAACTATTTCTTAAGTATGTAACTTCATGATGTCGTCTAAGTCAAATACGTTGGTCTAATGATAACTTGACTGATTAAAGTAGGAAAAAGAATAGAATCACTATTTTTTTTAATGAGTTAAAAATATCTTCGCGTTACAGAATAATATTCCAAAAGAACAAACGTTCTATTTAACAGGTTAATAAAATAGAAAAATAGTGAGAGTCTACTTTTTGCTTGTTATCCAAGTTTACATATTAATTTCCACCACCAATTTGCGAATCAATTATTACATAAAGGCAGAGATTACGAGATTTTAGTTTGAGAATCAGTAAATCACTTTTAGGATCTGCAATTGTTTGTTTTATAAGATGACTTTTGCCTATCCATATATATATATATATATATATATATATATATATATATATATATATATATATATATATATATATATATATATA
>NNCF01127442.1:382169-406921 GCA_002313205.1 Laupala kohalensis | reverse complement strand
ATATATATATATATATATATATATATATATATATATATATATATATATATATATATATATATATATATATATATATATATATATATATATAACGTGTTTTGGTGGACTGTATTGTGTCGTGAATACACCCCACAGAAATTTAACAACTACAACAAACAAATAACTCAATGTTCAGTCATAGTTACATAGGGCGTGAGATGCCGATACGTCATGTAGGACCGACCTACGGGCGGGGTCACGTCCTGTAGCAGAAGCGTCCGTGGGGACAGAGGCAATCGGTGAACGCGCCGGCGCGGTGCAGCGGCGGTCGGGGTGCAGCGGCGGTCGGGGTGAGCTGACCGTAGGTTTGCTGCGCGGCAGATCCGAATGACCTTTATAATTACACAACGAATCACATGAAACTATTTGTTCAAGTGCTCCTTTAGATCAATCAATATCTCAAGTCTTACGACGTAAAAATCAGAAAACTCAAAATGCGTAAGACAGTGCGTGGGGTTAATAAAGTAATTTTCTCTTCACAAGCAAACAAAAGTCCTTTCCGTCAATTCTAAACAAGGAACAAAAGACAGTGGTGGTAAAGAAGTTATTTAAATCATACAAGGCGACTTCCATCAAACTTTCAGGATTATAAAATATGTTTTAAGGGTATATAGTCTACCTATAACTATATAGTCTCAATATTTCAAGATTTTAAAGCTCGGTAGTGACATCAATATTTTTTTTAATTTGAATTTTTTTTGTTAAGGTATAAATAAAATGGGTGTCCTGTCAAATTTTCAAAAGTTGATTTTGTAAGAACCACCCTAATGTTCACACTGTGCGAAAATTATCTCAGTTTTCGTTTCATGTATTTTAATTTTATGAAAGGGAAAACAAACCTGTAACATTCATTCCGGTCCACAGGACAGCCAGCAGTGGTGGAGGACAACGATGACAAAAGCGGTTGGTCGTGACATCGGTGGCGATGGTCGGTGGTGACGGATCGCGGGGTGCACGTGCCCGCATCTCGGGCGCAGACTCCGCTCCGCCTCTCCCTCGCTCGGACCGACGACACAGGTCGGGTGATGGGACGGTGGGAAGGGGCGATGCGGGGCGAGGCCGGAACAACGCGCGACCGTGCTCGCTCTCCAGAGCGCCAGTCGCGTCTCGGCTTCCCGTGGCCTACGCAGCAGCCCGACTCGCAGACGCGACGCCGCGCCGGAGGCACCGCGTCCACGACACCCGCCGGTGAAGAGGTAAGCAGCGTTCATGGGTTTTTACTCTACTACATTTTATCCTTCTACTGCGCCTTGCTTTGACATTATTTTCTTCTTCATAAGTGCATTAAACTTCTTCCATTTTAGTTGTCATTTATACCGAATAGTAAACACTGTCATTTTTTTTTCTTCTGTACTCAAACATGCGCAAAAAAATGTTTAAACACTTTTTATTTGCAAATTATCACAAAGTTTACTTCATGTTAAATTGCAGTCCCTTTGGCAAATTGAGATTTTTACATATTTGAATCTTCTTTGGGATCTATTTAGTTCACATGAAACTGTATAAATGTTACGTAGCTGCTTAAGTTTTAAGTTTGTAAATATGGTTTGAAATTTTTATGAGTTACTTGGAAGGAGTAAAAACTGCGATATATCAAGAAAATGCCTTTAAAGTCAATGTAGTTTTCATGAAATTATGCTTTGTGCATTTAAATGATGCCTAAATATTCGTAATTATTCTTATTATTACCATCTTGTTAATGATAGATACATATCATCTTCCTTCAGAATGTTCCTAATGAAACACTTTACGTTAGGTATTCACGTCATTCACTTCACTATGACTAGGTAGTTTACATTTCGCTATTCCAGTTTTATCTGCGCCACAGCGAATGTGAAAATTACGAAAAAAGAATTACGCAAAATATGAAATGAACATTTTATTATACTATAAAAGTATATAAAAAATTTAATCAATTGAAACCGAAGGAAACGATCTATATGTTTCAGCATTGTTAGTATATAAAGCAGACTATTTTGTTTTCAGTGATCTAACTGAACTTTTCTCTCATGTGTTGTCCTTCATATTATGCACAATGAAAAATACTTTTCATAAACGCCAGAATAATTAGTATTCTACGAAGGTTTATTCGAGATTAATTTGATAAAAATATATCTAGAACACACACATCTCGCTAGAGGATGGAAACATAAATAATTACATGTTCATTGCATTAGATAATAAGTGAAGTTTTAAATGAATGCCGTGCGTCTTTATATCACAGCTCGTTTTAACCATATTATATTAAAATATTTATGTAATACGATAGTAATATATGTTCCAATGTACATTCTTGTAACTCTTGTAATATTGTCTCTATGTATATTATTTACAGTGACTTCTTCTAGAAACAAATTGTCTTAAAAAATAATTTTGTATTACTGTTTTTGGAATCAAGATATTTTGGATTCCTTTGAAGCAAAACAATGGATTCTAAACACTCCGTGAAAATATTCTATTTATCACTACTTGGAAACGCTACCGAAGAATTTTAATTGCATTTTTTCCCAAATGGTTCCGTAACATGTAATAATAGCACTTCGTGCAAAAAATGCAAAGAACGAGCTCTGAGAAAATGATATTAGGGAAAATAATTTCATGAAATTCACACGTTGATGATATTACGTTTATCCATCTTTCCAATTTAGTACAGTCAAAATTATTTTTGTGTAGCAAAATATAAGATGCAAAAACGAGAGTTAAATATTAAACATTAGAATACAATGTGAGTTAAATATTAAACATTAGAAAAACTAATTTTTTAGTTATTTGGTTGAACAACTTTTAAATAAAAACCGCGAAGATATCGAAACTAGGTTCTGATTTATAACGAAAATATATTCCCTGTTGTTGCCGCGAAGGAAAAAAAACTTGTAAACATTTCTATCCCTTTCATCAATTTTTTAAAAAATATAGAAAAACTCAAACACCCATTTATAAAATTTAAATTAGGTAGGTTGACGAACAAGAACCTGGGAGATATTTCATATGTTCGTAATATCTCGTGAAAATTACGAAAATTCAAAAACTCCCATTTCCCTCCTTTAAAATCAGAATTTTAAAAAGTCCTATGTTAGTGAACCTCTACAGCAAAAAAAGAAGCGTCTCATTGAAATCTCCATTGTTTTTTATAAATGAGTGTGAGTGAGTTAGCAACTCAAGACAATATCGTGTATATTAGGAAATTTATATGTTAATACTTCACGTTGTGCAAACTGTTACCGTTCCGTAATTCTTCTTATAACTTTTGCTGAAAGATCACTAACTACATACTTGATAAATATGATTCACCATGACTCAGAATTGATTCAAAAGAAAAGTGAGCTATGAATACTTCAGCTCTGGAAACAGGATATCCCACTGATAATATCGAATTCCCATGTTCTTTATTGTTCAACGATCCCTTTGACAAGCAGTGCGCTCTCTCAATAATTCTTTTTTTTATCGTGTACGTCAGATCCATATAACCCAACATGCATACTGTGCTGTTTTATAAAAATATTTTTCTTTGTCTTTCGTAATGTGATTCGTTTATATCTGTTTTTCTACGCTGCATCCCATTTGTAACCATTAAATTTTCTCTTCCCTGTTGATGACTTCGTATTGAAAATACAGTAAGCGTTTGTATTACGTATGAAATTATTCTTACATTATTAATGAAACACACAGAACAATAGAATAATTATATATTAAATTATAAACTATTAATTTTATAAAATGTGTTACACTGTAAAGATAAATTTGTGAGAGTAGGTGTGATTATTTAACTTAATGAGTTAACGCGATCCGGATGATGATTTAAATTAAGAACACTCCAATATACCATGTTTTTCCCCTGTTACATTGACCAGTGTTTTGTATAAATAAATAAATAAATTTATTGTCAAAAAACAGTACAAACTGCGTATGACCACGTGGAGGGAAAAAAAAACTAATTTACTCTCCGGAAGCAAGCAAGGGACCATCCCATCAATTCCGATCAAGGGCCCTAAGGCAGAGGCGGATTCAAAAAATTCAGCAAAAATTCCTAGATAAGATAAAAAGTTAGCTGCGAGTTATAATACTAATAGAATGTCAATATGTTTGTAATTTTAAGCAAAAAATTACATGTAAGTTATTATCGAACTATAGATTATTCTGAGTATAGTGCTTAAAAATTGAAATAACACTAAATTCACGATTTATTGTTACAATAGACCCGCCCCTAGACAAAGCCTAGAGAACCTGTATGATAAATCCGCCTCTACCCGAAGGAAAACCGGAGAAAAACCCGGGCCAGGATGGGGCTACAGAATTTATGTACACAAACGTGCCAATGTTGAGTACACATAAAACTAAATTAATATGAGCCATAAGACAACACAATCATGCAAGAAAATAGTTTTTGAAATTGTTATAAGTTGTTTAAAAAGTACTACAGCAATGGCGTGATAAAGCACAAGACGAATTTAACTTTTGTTAAAATCAATAAATTCTTTTACAGTGTAGAAGCACTGGTGCAGGAGGTAGTTTTTAACCGCGGATTTGAAGATATTCAATTTCATAATATCTTTTATATTCTTGGGCAGGGAATTATATAGAACGATTCCCGAATGGTATGGTCCCTTTTGGCAAAGAGTGGTTGACACTCTAGGGCGATGAATATTACTACTATTGCGTGTATAGTGTTCGTGAACGAGACTGTTTCGTATAAAGCAAGGGTGGTGCTTCAGTAATTCGGTCTTAACAAACACGACCGTTTCATAAATATAAATGCAGGGAAGTGTTAAGATATTTAATTCCTTGAATAAAGGTTTACAAGAGTTTCGGGGGTGAGATTTACAAATTATCCGAACTATCCTCTTCTGAATTCTGAAAGTTTGAATACTCTGACCGGAATTACCCCAGAAGGTAATGCCGTAACGTAAATGGGAGTAAACGTTTGCAAAATATACGCAACGGGAAATACGTGGACTAACTGCGTTAACTAAGATTCGGAATGCGTAACACAATTTGCTTAATTGGGAATTAAGATTGTCAATGTGACAATTCCATTTGAGGTTGTCTTGAATATGGAGACCTAAGAATTTTGTATTTGTAACAGTTTTTAATTGTGTTCCGTTTAAAGAAAGAGAAACCTGGGGTAAAGATTTTGTGATACTATTGTGAAATGACATAGACACTGTTTTGTCAGTGTTTACAATGAGACGATTTGCATGGAACCAAGTCGAAAGGTTAGACAAAACTTTTTGAGCATTGGCGTGTTTACATAGTAAATTAGTGTCATCAGCAAAAAGAACCATTTTGCAATCTGATGTGGATGATGACATGTCGTTCACATACAATAAAAAGAGTATAGGGCCGAGAATTGATCCTTGGGGTACTCCGCAAGTAAGTGGCTTTGTTTCTGAAAGACAACGCTCAAGTATAAATCAAGTTTTGTTAAAATGACTATGGGAAGGTATTTTTAATCGTTTTTGCAGTATTTTTATAATGTTTATATAATTTGACAGTTAATTTAGCCAAAACACAAGTGTAGAACATATGAACCTGGTAAACATATTATTTATAACTATCCACGGTGAGATTGTGATATATTATATATCATTTATAATATTGACGAGACTTCTGGGTAATTAAGTTGCGCATTACTCTTCACTTGGCCATCCAGTGGCTCTTTCGAAGATAAATTTACTTCAATCAACAACACAGCTACGGAAGACTTACATTAATGCTAAGTATATTAATGTATTTTAACATTAAATGGTTTAAGTGATCACATGTAAGATTACATCTGGTGCAATCACTGGAGAGGTAGAAGGAGAAAATAGCATTGAGAATTAACTAGTAATGTTCTTGTAATCTCTGGTAAAATGTTGTTGCTAAATAACACAACCTGAATACTTGTATTAATTCATATAGCTTCGGGAAAATTACTGTGTTCTAGTTTTAGTTCAACATAAATTCATTGATATTCATGCAAACTGGAATAGAAGAAAGTTCAATTTGGTGAAAATAATACACAAGAAAGCTAATAACAATTAAAAACAAATTTTCATTTCTATAAAATTCTGACGGTCACATTAACGGGATTTCCACAGAGAGCGTACTAAATTTAATAGAGAATATATTTTTTAATTTTCGAATATTAAATATTTTTAAGATAATCCTGTTGCTATTGATGCTGCACGCTTTCATAGCATTCATAAAATTTGTTTGTTTGTTTGTTTGTTTGTTTGTTTCCTTCTTTCCTTCTTTCCGTCTTTCCGTCTTTCCTTCTTTCCTTCTTCTTTCCTTCTTCTTTCCTTCTTCTTTCCTTCTTCTTTCCTTCTTCTTTCCTTCTTCTTTCCTTCTTCTTTCCTTCTTCTTTCCTTCTTCTTTCCTTCTTCTTTCCTTCTTCTTTCCTTCTTCTTTCCTTCTTCTTTCCTTCTTCTTTCCTTCTTCTTTCCTTCTTCTTTCCTTCTTCTTTCCTTCTTCTTTCCTTCTTCTTTCCTTCTTCTTTCCTTCTTCTTTCCTTCTTCTTTCCTTCTTCTTTCCTTCTTCTTTCCTTCTTCTTTCCTTCTTCTTTCCTTCTTCTTTCCTTCTTCTTTCCTTCTTCTTTCCTTCTTCTTTCCTTCTTCTTTCCTTCTTCTTTCCTTCTTCTTTCCTTCTTCTTTCCTTCTTCTTTCCTTCTTCTTTCCTTCTTCTTTCCTTCTTCTTTCCTTCTTCTTTCCTTCTTCTTTCCTTCTTCTTTCCTTCTTCTTTCCTTCTTCTTTCCTTCTTCTTTCCTTCTTCTTTCCTTCTTCTTTCCTTCTTCTTTCCTTCTTCTTTCCTTCTTCTTTCCTTCTTCTTTCCTTCTTCTTTCCTTCTTCTTTCCTTCTTCTTTCCTTCTTCTTTCCTTCTTCTTTCCTTCTTCTTTCCTTCTTCTTTCCTTCTTCTTTCCTTCTTCTTTCCTTCTTCTTTCCTTCTTCTTTCCTTCTTCTTTCCTTCTTCTTTCCTTCTTCTTTCCTTCTTCTTTCCTTCTTCTTTCCTTCTTCTTTCCTTCTTCTTTCCTTCTTCTTTCCTTCTTCTTTCCTTCTTCTTTCCTTCTTCTTTCCTTCTTCTTTCCTTCTTCTTTCCTTCTTCTTTCCTTCTTCTTTCCTTCTTCTTTCCTTCTTCTTTCCTTCTTCTTTCCTTCTTCTTTCCTTCTTCTTTCCTTCTTCTTTCCTTCTTCTTTCCTTCTTCTTTCCTTCTTCTTTCCTTCTTCTTTCCTTCTTCTTTCCTTCTTCTTTCCTTCTTCTTTCCTTCTTCTTTCCTTCTTCTTTCCTTCTTCTTTCCTTCTTCTTTCCTTCTTCTTTCCTTCTTCTTNCTGTCTCTTATACACATCTAGATGTGTATAAGAGACAGCAAAGGCCCTAAGGCAGAGGCGAATTCAAAAATTTCAGCAAAAGTTCCTAGATAAGATAAAAAGTTAGCTGCGAGTTATAATGCTAATAGAATGTCAATATGTTTGTAATTTTACGCAAAAAATTACATGTACGAATTATTATCGAACTATAGATTATTCTGAGTATAGTGTTTACAAAATATAAGAATTGAAATGACACTAAATTCACGATTTCTTATTTCAATAAACGCGTCCCTAGACAAAGCCTAGAGAACCTGTATAATAAATTCGCCTCTACCAGAAGGAAAATCGGACAAAAACCCGGGCCAGGATGGGGCTACAGAATTTATGTACACAACCGTGCCAAAGTTGAGTATACACAAAACTAAATTAATATGAGCCATACGGCAACACAATCATGCAAGAAAATAGTTTTTGAAATTGTTATAAGTTATTTAAAAAGTGCTACAGCAATGGCGTGATAAAGTACAAGACGAATTTAACTTTTATTAAAATCAATAAATTCTTTTACAGTGTAGAAGCACTGGTGCAGGAGGTAGTTTTTAACCGCGGATTTGAAGATATTCAATTTCATAATATCTTTTATATTCTTGGGCAGGGAATTATATAGAACGATTCCCGAATGATAAGGTCCTTTTTGGCAAAGAGTGGTTGACACTCTAGGGCGATGAATATTATTACTATTGCGTGTATAGTGTTCGTGAACGAGACTGTTTCGTATAAAGAAAGGGTGGCACTTCAGTAATTCGGTCTTAACAAACACGACTGTTTCATAAATATAAATGCAGGGAAGTGTTAAGATATTTAATTCCTTGAATAAAGGTTTACAAGAGTTTCGGGGGTGAGATTTACAAATTATCCGAACTATCCTCTTCTGAATTCTGAAAGTTTGAATACTCTGACCGGAATTACCCCAGAAGGTAATGCCGTAACGTAAATGGGAGTAAACGTTTGCAAAATATACGCAACGGGAAATACGTGGACTAACTGCGTTAACTAAGATTCGGAATGCGTAACACAATTTGCTTAATTGGGAATTAAGATTGTCAATGTGACAATTCCATTTGAGGTTGTCTTGAATATGGAGACCTAAGAATTTTGTATTCGTAACAGTTTTTAATTGTGTTCCGTTTAAAGAAAGAGAAACCTGGGGTAAAGATTTTGTATTACTATTGTGAAATGACATAGACACTGTTTTGTCAGTGTTTATAATGAGTCGATTTGCAGGGAACCAAGTCGAAAGGTTAGACAAAACCTTTTGAGCATTGGCGTGTTTACATAGTAAATTAGTGTCATCAGCAAAAAGAACCATTTTGCAATATGATGTGGATGATGACATGTCGTTCACATACACTAAAAAGAGTATAGGGCTGAGAATTGATCCTTGGAGTACTCCGCAAGTAAGTGGCTTTGTTTCTGAAAGACAACGCAGAAGTATTTTATTTTTAGTATAGGATATTTCGACCTGTTGATATCTATCTTTTAAATATGATATTAAGTTATTTTCTGTTAAAACATTGTGATTCATCTGACCGTATTAGAAAATCATTAATCTCAACGCGTATCTTATGATTAATACAATACGTAATATCTTAACGCTGAATAATAATAATAATACTTATAATAATAATACTTATAATAATAATACTTATAATAACAATAAAATTAAAATTATTAAACTTTATTATGCGACGAGGCTCAAGCTATCTGGACTGCTCTTCCTTTTCACCAACACAAATATTGATTACATACACACACTAATAGACACATGAATAACAATAATTGGAGACTAATAACTAAATACATTTCTCGTCCCTAGAGTAACCCTCAGATCCCGAGATCAATCACGCACCCAGAAAACCTTCAATATGGATGACATTTGAATGTCGAACAAAAATATTATAAAGCATTAAATACTTAAATTATAAATTCTGAACACATAACTAAAAAGTAAATAAGAAATACAATATTATTACAAATTAATAAATCGAATTTTACATTCGATTTTAGAAATATTACAAAAATATTTTTAAGAAAAATATATAATATTTTCTTAAAATATATTATATATTGTATATTTTATATACAACTCATTTAAATTATTTACAGCAGCATAAATCGGTCATATTTCACACATTATAATGTGTGAAATATAACACAAAATATTTTTAAGAAAAATATATAATATTTTTTATCCAACTCATTTAAATTATTTACAGCAGCATAAGTCGGTCATATTTCACACATTATAATGTACGTTTAATGTCGCATAACGTTAACATATCAAAATCATTGATACGTCATGTTCATAAAAAGTTCACAATAAATATTGTGTTGAGTCTCACTGAGGTCGTACGAAATGTTTAAATGTAATAGATTTCAGAAATAGATATAAATAATTTTATATGAATGAATGAATTTCTTTATCAAATCATTTTTAAGCTACAAATACAATAATTACTGGTTTTTATTTCAACAAAATTCTAACTTAAACTAACTCACCTAACATATTTCTTTCATTAATAAAATTTACATCCCAAAGATATAATCCTGTTTTAGACTGTATGGAAATTAGCTACAACAATCAATAGCGGATAGTGTATGATCGACTTAACAGTTGTCTCTCTTATTATATTCCGATACATTCCAAATTCAATGTTTTTATTACTTTGTATCATTACTTACTACTGTTGAAGTCATTTTGGACCCACTATGTAAGTGTGTGACGGATCCATTTGTTTTGTCATCCCATTTCCATATTGGTATCTGCATGTCCATCTTGTGGTTCCCCGTTGTGGTTCCCCGGGAGAGCAGGGCGTGGCATAGGAAGTCGAGAGTGGTATGCAACGGGGAATCCCCCGGTGGCTATGCCTCGTACCAGAGAGTGCAATTAACGCGGTGGACGCTCTTCGCGCTGTTCCCCTTTGTGCGTTCGCGATGGATGTGGGGGAGAGGGGGGGGTAGACCACGAGTGCGTGGGAGGAGGCGTTAACTGAGCGGGAACTCACTTTATGTTCGTCGACGCGAGTGGAGGAATCACGCGTTTATCGCTATCCTGTTCAGGTCACTTGGCTCAAGCTGTCCGCGGGAGTGAGAGAAGCAACCCCAAAGCTACAGCTCCGTATTTGCGGAATACGAGTGTCTAACTTTCTGCTCAGATTACTCTGGTTTTCGTCACGCTGAAACTAAAATAGGGTTGTGCTGTGTACAGGAATATATAGCTGGTGTAGTACGTATAAGTGCAGATCGGTTCTACATAAATGTTTGGAAACAAGGGATTCTCGAACATAAATACGCTCTCATTGCTCTTCAAGGTGGAAACTATTTCGGATTCACTAATACGATTAACAAAAGTACATATATCCATAAACATGGTGAAGAAAAACTACCAGTCATGCTTTTCCCGGCAGGTGGAAAATATGGACTAAACTTAAAATTCATATTCGCCAAAAATATTCCTCAACACTCAGTGTATGTTACTGACGATGGCTGCAATGCAGCCGAAAAAGCTTTTATACCAATAAAACAATGAGCAACATAGAAACGCCTTTTAATTTATCATGCTTTGATAATGTTGCTAAAGCTCCACAATTACCAAGTTAAAATTCATAGTTAATATTGTAAATGTAGCATATGCGGACGACATTACTATGCTAATAGAAGGAGACAGTAGATGAGAAATGGAAAGAGAAGGAAAACGGATACTGACCCATGTCAAACAATTATTCCCAGAAACTTTTTCGGCAGCAAAAACATAAATAATGTGGTTCGGGCATACCTGTAAAAACAGACGTAACCCATGCATTAAGATATATGGAAAAATACTAAGTTTCTCAATACATATTAATTTTTAGGCCCTGTTTTGGATGAAAATGTTGCAATTTCTTACACACCTAAATTATGTAGCAGAAAAGGCTAAAAGATTATATTACGGTTTGCTCAGGGTAGGGGTAACAAAATTCAATATAGGGCAAGAAGATAAAATGTACATAACAGGTCATGAAAATTTCAATAGTTTCCTAGTAGAAAGAGGAATAAGGGAAGAATCAGATTGTATATGCGGTGAAAAAGAAGAAACATGAACATCAGATGTGGGACTGCGAGTTGTACGGTGAGAAACGATCAGAATATATAAGAGAAATGAAGAAACAAGGAGTTACTGGAACACAAGAATAGACCTAAAAAGAAATATCAGGTTTTTAGAGATTATGTAACAAAATTAGGCTTAATACGAGACGAATTAAAAAGAGAGATTACACGGGATAGTAGATGAGTATCCACTTCCTCGTCGTCGGGACGGGAATATTCGTGAAACCTAAAGCAAAGAGACACGACAATGGATTAAAATAAGATAAAGAATAGATAAGAAATATGATCCTGGTAATGACCATGTTACAGACAAGGTGGTCTAGAAGACCCAAGGTCAAAATGAATTTTTTTTTTAATTGTAAATTTTATGATGATTTTCAGATTGTATAACTTGCGAAAATCACGTGTAAAACTTATGATTGAGTAAATGATTGTTAACTCATGGTTCAGCATATTTTGAGTTAACAGGATTCGACTGAAGATTGTAAGTGGTAGAAGGAGAGTGGTTGCTGAAAATATATACAAAGCTCTTTTTCAGGAAAATGGAGCTCTTTTGAAAATAGAACAAAGTCTCAATTTCAAAAAAGGCGATAAAGAGCCTTTTAATCTACGTTACTTGGGGGAAAAATTCAGAGAAAAAGGAATGAAACACATTGTGCATTTTAATGTTGTACATCCAAAGAACGCATTTCACAGAGAGAAAGAAAATAAAAGTTCCCCGTATACCTCAAAATGGTTTGAAACAGTACAAATATCATACAACCAATCAAGTTAAGATAAAGAGTTTTTTTTCTGAATAATGATAAAAACATAAAACTATACACACATGATTGGAGTAATAATCTGTATAGTAATCTCAATGAGATGGGTGGCGATCGTAAATATAAGTATCCGATGTAATGAAGTAAAAAGTAGGGGACACGTAAACTGCTGATAAGGAAATTCAAAGACTTCACGGGCAATTAACGAATGTAGAAGATTAACGAGTTTCTTAAGACAGAGTAATTGCCTCAGAGCCAGACACTTCGTTCTGGATGATAAAACAGCGTTAGTATTCATGACTTGTTAAATTCAAAACAATGCATTTAATTTTTGTAAAAATAAAAAAAAAACAATAAGTTAACAGAATTAGGAAACAGTAGTTTTAGAAACGTTTAAAAAAATGAATTCACATTTTCAATTTTTTTAGACAAGTTATTTTCTCTCTACGTAATGAAAACTGAAACGTGCACAAACTATTTTTTTTATCTTCATATCATCTCCCAAGGAAATGTCTGGATTATTCTCCTATCCATTCTCCTATCTCATCTCGGCGTTATGAGACACTCATTTTCTCAATCAGTGCTTCCTTCACTTGTTTCATGAACATCCCTTGCGACTCTGTTGCTGTTTCTCGAATCTTATCGTCATTCCAATAGCACTGCGAGCATTTGCCTCATTAGAGTGTTTGCAGCTTTCGGTCATAATGTATTTTGTCTTCTATATAATATCGTAAGTATGATTCTTTTTAAATATTTTAATATGTTGGATTGTGTAACAATTGTAAATACTCTTCCAAAATGAGCAAATAAGTTGTATGAATTAGAAATACAACTAGCTGCTGCCATGAAAAGGTATGCATTTGTGAGCGTGATTCTTTCAGTTTGTTTTTTTAGTCCCTTCCATTGCAATAATGTATGTCTGTTGTGCATGAACATAATATTTTGATTTCATTTTGTTAATAAATGAACTAATGGCAATGTGTAAAGTGATCTGTAAGACTCGTAAAAAATAAACAAACAAATCTTTTATAAAGAGAGGTAATGTATATTAATTTCAATACTCTCAAAATAAATACAAAAATCGGGTATGTGTATACAAAGATTCTCGTTCGAAATATTACTTAAAGATCAAAACATATCTTCTAAATTAAAAACAGACAATTTCGTAAAATTTCATTCGGAGTATAATTTTAAAACCTCTGTTATAGTATTATTTTTTAAAGAATTTACGACGACGGATTAGAGAAATAAACTCATTCTGACAGTTTTTCGTTTCCCGCGTGATGGAAACTGAAAATTTTAATTTTGTTGGAAACCCTTTTAGCACTTATTCTTTCAAGTAGGACTGCTTCCACCAAATGTTTTTACTCGTTTCCATTGTCCCCGACGTCTTTGAGCATCAGTGCGTTTTTTATTTTCTCGAGACAAATCCCGCGTCATCAGCAGAGGAGCTTAGATGTCTGTTTGATTCTGTCACCTTCCGATTTCAATATTCTTCTCTCTTCAGACGACTGTAACTCGCAGAGAAAGTACAAGTTTCCAAAAAGTTTGGAGACAAAAAAAAACAGATGGAGTGGTGATGAGTCAAGAGTCTTATCATCCCAACAAAATGTTTAAAGATTCATGATAGACCGAAAATACGAAAAGTTGCTGTAAAATCCATGGAAGTATGTGAAACTTATTCAGAAGGACACCAAAGATTTATGTTATTTTGCCTTTAAACTTGTAATATATGGTTGCTATGTGTTTGGTAACTTTTCTTTATCTTATTTGTTGAATGGTTTACATGCGGTAAGCACTAAATGGTGACAAAATGTTGAAAGAGAGAAATTCAATTAAAGTTTTTGGGAAATTAAATTTTGATTGACATTGAAATATTATCAAAACATTCATTTGTGAAATCATTGAAAGAATATAATACATACAAATTATGTATTTTCCTAATATTATATATTTCTGCGAAATGTGATAACCTCTTTAGACAAATTTTATTTTTTTACGAAGTAATCCAAAAATTTATGAACATTTACAACTTCGTTTTTTTTGGTAATAAGTCTTATTTTTTCACTTTTTGTGATGAAATCACGCGATATCAATACATTTCAATTACATTAATTTCTTTCATAAAACCACAGAGTACATAATCACTTTCGTCACTTATTCCTTTGATTGCGGGCGAGTACCAGATTACAAACTAAAAACAGTGCTCTTATAAGGTATTGATAATTCTATTGTGAGTGTATGAAAGTCTGTTGAAGAGATTTAAAAAATTAAAATCGTGAGATTTATTGGAACTTTTATATATTAGTTTCAAGTTTTCTCTTATATAATTTTAGCTGCGTAAAATAATGAGTTAGAAAATATAATGAACTGAGGACTGAAATGAGAGGTAGCGTTAAGAGAGACGGTGTAAAAGTAAATAAAACTTGTAATTGAAATGTGTTTAATATGAAACGAAAAAATAATTAACATTGAGACCAGCTTTATTGATGCATATTTAGTTATTCGATAAAAAAAGGATTTGATTTCACGTAATTAATTTTCATACTTCTATGTCATTGAAAGGGAATGAAATCTCAATCATTGAAATTGAGGAATTTAACATTCTCATTGTTTTGTGAAAATGGGTTACATATTCCAAAATATTGAAAGTCCGATTTAAGTTCTTTTTGTTATGCCCTTCGTAAGTGAAAAATAAATGATAACCAAAAGGGGTACTATAAACTCTTTGAGAACATTTTTGAATATGAAAATTTTCGTTTATCTAGTGAAAAATACTATTAAGAACGATATCAAATCTGAGTATAATATTTATTTCATTTGCCGTATCCGAAGATGACAAGCATGCAAGCATACGAAAGTGTCTGCCTGATACCATTTCACGACTAAATCGCTTAACCGATCATGATAAAATTTGGCAAGGAAATAGTTTATATATTCAGGAAGAACATAGGCTAACTTTTATTTTAAAAAATTGTGAAAAGAGGGATATAAAAAGGTTTTTGAGGACAAATGTCGATGAAATCTTCTTCTGAGAAGTATATTCGCATACGCTGCCTGAATAGTAAGAGATAGGTGACAACTATTCGTGACAATATCGTTCGCCTCAAAGAGTTCCGTACCAAACTCCGCGACCATAAGTTAACCTAAGTTATCGAAAAGAAGTTTTATTAATGTATTAAAATATTGCAACTTAAGAGAAATTTAAGTGGAAAGAAATGGATCCCCATCAATTGACATGCTTTTGTTGTTTTTGAATCGTAAAATTAAGAACAATAGTTAAGATTTTTCAAGCGTAAGTTGCAGCCGTTATACTTAGTCAGATAAGTCTGCATGGAAGTGATGTAATGCAAAAAGTCAAACACAGGTCCCGAAGGTTCGCGGAGGGTAGAGCTCCGCAATTACTAGACCTCGGCACTAGGAGGAGGAGATGTGGTCAGCATCTCGCTCCGACCCGTTTGACCCCAGGATAGCCCCTGGTACTCATTTTACAGCAGGCTGAGTAGGTCTGGGAGTCAGTCTGGATGTTGAGGTGTGGTGAAAAATCCCCACCTCACCAGGGTTTGAACCCCAGCCATCCAGCCAGCAACTCAGCGCTCTACCCACTGAGCCACAGGTAAATGTGTTAACTTAAACTGGAAGTAAAGTAAATAATTAAATAAATAAGTAATTTACCATTAAAAAGAGCGATTATCAACCACATCACAACTACGAATGCAGAGAATAATAAAGTGATTTACAGTAGCCACCTTACAATAGACATATAAAGTCAGTGGTTTTCCGTTCAAGTTTGTGTTGCGAATCAAAATATCGCTCTTTGTGCTCGCTTGCGCCGATGACCTCAGATCGTATGATCGTGTTCTTCTTGTGACTTGTTTGCGGGACAATTGTGCAAGTGCATCCTGGTTACTTATTTAATATTTGGACACCTCTCCTTGTTTGAATCTTTCGTATATTGATTGTCCTAAACTTCCAAAAGTGTTAGTAAATAATTAATCTTCATTTCTTAATAGCACTTCGTGCCACATTAAGTATGAAATAGATTTTGATAAAGGTATTAGTAACAATACAGAGTTAAGTGGGTGTTCATTGTTATTGTAAAAGAATTATGTGACCTTTAGATTAATAACAAAATATTTTATGACCCTTTTTTCAGCTCAGTTAGTTTCTTTATCTCAATTAGTATTCTGTAGTCTGTCTAAAGTTTCGTTTAATTAAATTGTCATAATTACTATTTTTTTTCTTCTAAATTGTATTTAGTGGGAACGTTTGATTTTTATACTTAAATACGATTAGCAGCCTATTAAATATTTTTTTCTTGAGTTATCGTCATACGAAGTTCATTAATGAAGTTACCGGACTCTAACCTCACTTTACAACAGCCGAGGCGAATGACATTACAGGCGTCGTCCGAACGTAAGCGTGTTACTAGCGTATATTTCGTAGAAATAGGCAATATGCACGAGCCAGCCATGTTGATATTTTTATGCTAACTTAAAATACATGGCAAATAGAAGTATAATATAATATCGAACATGAAAGAATGGAGATAATATAAGAAAACACGAACATTCTAATATTAAAAATACCTAATCAATATTTAACAGCTCAACCTATTCGAATACGTTCTTAAACGAACTAATAATTACACGCACTAATTAGACAATATGATTAAACTTTCTGTAAGATTTGCCTCCACGAAATGTCCGTTTATTTATGTTTATTTTTACTTTTAATATAAATTTGATTTTAAATTTTAATATAATTTTTTGGAGATCACGAAGGTGTTCTGGTTATTAAAATCTCAAGTATAACATGATAAACTTGTTAACGGGAATAAAATAATTGAAACTTCGCTTACATACTCGGAAAGAGTAGAGAATGCGATAATTTCGGATACTGGAGAAGAATAGGAAATTATGCTTATTGTAATGAAAAAAGTCAATACTGATTTAGTACATTATTGCACTGATTATCTATCGATTATGTAAAAAAATAATAATTTATTCAATAAAATGTTAAGGTGTCATTCACTTTCGAAAACAATACTGACAGGCGTGGGGCATTTACGAATTTGCTGTGGCAATGATTTGTGTAAGCAAGTTAAGGCTAAGCAGTTTCAGTGACTTCATGTCACAGCTATCTAAAATATATTCAAAGTATAAAAGTAATCAAACTTCTTTTAAAATAGTTGTGACATGTATAGTTATGTCCGTAACTACTCCTTATTCATTCAAATGAAAAATTCACTGCCCGTAATTACCCCGAAAAAAAATTTGCAACAATAGTTAAAAACAACGATATTTCCAAGTCCCCCCCCCATTTTGTCCAGCAAAAAACTATTAATAAAATCTAATTAGAGACCCGAAATTATTAATTTAAATAATAGTAGCAACACATTAAATGGTTAATCGGACGATTGGCTTAAAATCAAATGTTGTATATTTTCCCCAAAATGAGTTGTTTCCATATAAAATACCAAAAATTAATGTTTTATAACAAAAGCAATAACAATGCAAACAGTTTTTGAAATAGTTTTGTGATATAATTCCAAATCTTCAGTGTCGGTAATTACCCGCTGTCAATACCAACCCCACTCTCCCCTACGTTGTCTATGATCGTCACGAAAATACCTTGTGAAAAGTAAGAAACTTTGCTTTCTTAAGGTTTGTAGTCCGCCAAAGCAAGCGAGAAGGAAGATGTTCCTTCTTGGGATGTAGATTTCACGCTTCTTCTGCCAATTTATTCCAGTGTCACGCGTTGTCCTCCAAACGTTCGCAGTAGACTTCAGTCTCTGACACCGGTGACGACAAGAAATGTTTATTTGAAACCTTTCCCTGGAGACGAGATCCAAGTGATCAGTCTTCGTGGATGTGTCTGGCCCCCCTTTGCGCTTTGGTCAAGTCTCGTAAGAACTCGAGTGCTGCTTGATCAGAAAAAAAATCTACTCTTTCACACCAAATATTATTTTAAAGAAAAACATTAAGTGGTAAAAATATTTTTACCATTACAATAAAAATGTTAACATATCATACTGTTTAATGCACACAATTGTAATGAAAAATGTATTCAACAACGACCTTTTTTAGACATTCTTATTATTTTATATTTTACTAAAACGTTTTAACTCTTATTTCACTTTTTTTTCCTAGGACAACCGATATTCATAGTTGCTTCACAAGAAAAGAAATGCTGAGAATAGGTTAAGTCAAAAGGATCAAAATCGAACGATAAGGTCGTTGTCCTTTCTGACGAAAAATTTAGGAATGATAACCTAAAATACACATGGTAAATTATTATTCCCTGGACTTTATCAATAGGTACATTGGGAAAAAGACTGTATCAATTGTAAAATAGACTACACCAACTTGATGATATAATTTGTGCCATTTTACCCTACGACGAGGACGATTGAAAACAAGATTTTGAGAACATCAACGGAACGTCAGTGCAGCAGTGTCATAACAAATCACAGCTTAGCTGGAGACCGTTTGATAAGTCGGGAAAATATCAGGATATAAGATAGGCAAAGAAATGATAAAAAAACTCTATCCGAAATGACAATGATGAATTTAAACTTATGAAGGGACACAAAACCTACCGAGTATTTATTTATCAATATTATGATAATTATGTGTATGGTTTATGTTTTATATGGTTTTTATCTTTTCCGTTATTGCATATTTTATAATTTTATTCATCAAATGCTACTAGGATACTGCACTATTTATGTAAGCACCTGAGGAAGGCTATAATCCTGGCTGAAACATTGTGATTGGAATGAATTTATTGTCTACAAATTTTGTTAAGTTTCTAATGTAATAATGATAAACGTAAATAGCGCCGGTTTCATATAGAGTATTTGGTAATTTTATTTCGAGAATATGATTTTTTGTTAGAGTACAAATGTCAAAGATTTGTATGTAATGATGCACACAGCTCATAAATAGGATCACGTATCATTTTCAGTAATGTTTTTCTCCTTCTATAATTTTCATTGTCTTTCGATTCTTCCATTTCTACCTACGTATTTGCAGCTCCGCCTTCGTTCGATTGCTTATCATACACTAATTCAAATAAGATTCAGAAGACATCTACTATTCGTTTAATTTCTTCGACCTTCAAATTTCAATTTGCATAGAAGTTATAACCTTTTAACTTCATGGAATTTATCATGTTCATTTGATTATGAAAATTTTGGTAAGCATCCATCTCTCTAAGTATAATTCTACAATGTTTGCTTTAAACGAATTTTTTAAAAATATATAAAATAACTTTCTAATGATACATTTAATCGCAACCTATTCGAAGTAACTGTATTAAGAAGAATATTTTACGATCTCATACAATCCCAATATTTTTTTGAATCGAAGAGAAAGAATCCGTAGTCGTCCTGAATATTCACCGTCGTACCTTTTGTTCCGTATCATCCTATCTATCTCCCACCAACATTTACGGAGATGTGCACTTAATGCTAACAAGAAAAGCTCTTTGAACTCTTAAAACAGCGGAACACGTATTTTACACCTCTTCTGTTTCCTTTCCTACTTAGACACGTGCACTTCCACATACTTTTTCGAGTTCTTTTCTCCATTACGTTCTATCAAAAACCGATTCTACATCTTTCCTCCACAAATTTTTTTATTTTCCTTCTTCACTATAAATAAATTATGGCTGCACTAGAGCAGGGAATCACGATGTAAAACCCCTGTCACACACTAGTAAGTTAGTTGATCAATTCTTTTAAAGTATTATTTTGGTCAGAGTGACTAGGCATAAGTACCCTCCTCCCCCCAAAAAAAATAAAAAGTTTCATATAAACCGTTCCCTATTCAGTGATGATGAATTTTCATTCCGTTACAGCACAAAATTTTGAATTATTTGACTTTAAATTACAATGGACTAATGTGGAAAAAAAATTCGTGGACTTAGGTATTTTTGATATCCCGGCAATGACGTTAAGATTTTGATACCTTAAGGGACATTTACAAGAATAATTCTCCAAAAACTGAGGAAAATGCTGTTCTAACGGAAATGGTAGTCGTATCACGTGACCGAAGACAATGCGATCCTTGTCAAAGACAAACGACAATCTAAATTTATTATCAAGTTTAAAAGCCACGAATTAATTGTCTTTATCCAACAGTAAAATTAATTATTAATTAATTAGAACTACTTTGGTGAATATTTCCAAGATTCGATTGGCAACTTGAATTCGGTCAGCGCGGATATAATGCCTCATACTGTGCCTGGTACTGGCTTCACGAGTAATATTCTGAGTACGAATAACTAGTAGAGGGTAAGTTCTGTGGCAGTTGTCTGCACTGATTGCTCATGTCATCATGTCAGCGAGTTCCCCCTCCTCCCTTCGTTCCAGGTTATTGCTACAATAGCCTCCAAGATAGTTATTAATTAAAAAATGAATACTTCGAATTTCAATGGAGGGAGGTGTCACTGACTCAACCAATCTTACATCCGGAGAGATTTGGGAAAATCACTATCACCTCGTGGCCTGACTCAAGGTTGCGATCACTAGCAACCTTTCTCTTGTGTATATAAGGGTTATGTTTATGATTATTAATTCATAACTGTTTATGTTTATTATCTTGAATAGTTAAAGGATGTACTACACATAATAAACCTTAAGAATCAAATGATAAGACGCAGAAGAGAAAGATGAAACATCCCCCAATCATCGAAAACGAAGCATCCAATCAATTTGAGTGGTTAAATCATACACCCAATATCATCAGTGCAGGGAAGATTGTCCTGTTTAATTAGACGGATACATGGATTAGGAGTGTGGTCGTAAATCGAGTCTCTTGTTATGGTGCAAGGGAGTATGGAGGTTTTTATGGTGCTCTAACGTGGTTTATTGGTGCGCCGCACCGCGACGCTGCGGTCGCCATCCTGAGCGCGGCGCGACGTGATGCGAGGTTTTGTGAACGATGACGCAGCATTACACTTCCGCATGAATAAGAATGAGGTCGTATGTTTATGGGGGAGACGTTGGTTTGAAGTTTTGTATTCCTTTCCAATATCATATCACGCTTATTGCAATCATGTTTCTCCCGCTTTTAAAGAAAGGAACAAAAAATCATGGAAGGATATGAGGCCAAAAAATGACCAATAATAAATCTCTATAATCTCTTTAATTCAGATTCGGATATTTTTTCTTTCAAAAAAAGTATAAAAATGATTAAACGAGAGTTGTACACGTTTATCATTAAATTTATATCATATTTATTCATCATTTACATTAAAAACTTTAGTACATAGACCAATTTTTCAGAAAAATATAACCTTCTGTGAAAAAAATATGTCCAGGACGTTTCATGAAATTTAATTTAAAACAACGATTTTTTAAATTAACGGTGATTGCCAAAGATTACGGATTATAAAACATTTCGGATAATAGAATGACGAACGAAAGAGGTTTACCGTATGTAGAATGGTTAAAATACGTAATTTAAGATAGTTTTTTGATAAATATAATTTAAATTCTTGGTTGGTTTAACTTTTGAATAAAAGTTCATATTAGAATATTAGAGGAGGAAAATGTTGTGGACGAGTGGGAAGCATAGTAAGACACAGATGTCTGAGAAGTAATTTGACATGTAAAAACATACATCTGACTGTGTTTTTTATTTTTCGAATGAATACCTTTGCGTGGACACGCTTCATTTTGGTTCTAAAGTTTTAAAGTTTCTGTAATCAGAACAATCTCAGGGCAAGTTTAATATAATGGACATTTTCTTTTCGTCACTTAGGGAATCGGTAGTGGTCCTGTAATAGTAGCTAGGACTCCGTTCCCTGATTGTTATACTTGTTATGGCCTACGTTCTTCTTGGAAAATCTCAATTGCGGGACTATCCCTTATTACGTGATTGCTGCAGTCAATAATCAGGTGGAGTGGGTTAGCCAGGTTGTGGAAAGAAATGAAAGAAAATATTTCAATCTAAAGAGGATTCAAAGCTAACAGTAGTTTTGGATATATAAATTGTAACTTCTAACCTTTTTTCGATGATCATAACATATATTTATCGTTTATTTATATTCTTCTTCTTCTTTGCGAATGGACCGCTTAGGACCACGCGGAATCAACACTTATTGGCCTTATTGCCCAATAATCCCTCATACGCAACGAATGGGTCTGTTTTCGTTGCTCAGACCATGTATTTTGTTTGGTTTATTTATCTATATTAGACAATGTACCGAAATAGTAGAATAATATTTTTTATAAATGATTCAAAAGTAACCCAATTTAATAAACCATCATTATTTTTGAAATGTAATAATATATATTTCTATAGATACAACAATTACAACACATATCCATCCCATGGTCGTTTAGTGATAGGATTGTGGTAGCTATAAAAATTGTAATTTTCGCAGAAATAGCTTTGCAACGACCAATATGACCCGCCACAACCGTTGTGTGTTTGGAGCGGTCGCGAACAATGACGTAATTTGTGACGTTTGGAGAACGCCCACAACGCCCGCATTCGACAATACAACCGGTAACGAACAATATAACGATCGTTGCGATCAAGTGGAAGACGCCTTTCGGGAGAAATCAACTAATTTATCTTAGATTCTTTTCTTCTTTGGTTTTTCTTACCTCCAGACAAAACATCGGTTCGGTACGTTACGTTCCCGTCTACCCATATTTTCGTCTCCCAAAACATATGGTTAAGTACGAACAAAATTATCATGTTATTTCCAGTGTCAAGTGATGTTCATTTCACATTAGGTGACCGGTCTTGGAGACAAATTTCGGGGACACGTCGCTGAATTGTTTCACATCAATCTCGACTACGCTGATAGTGAAACCGATATCAACCGAATGCAGGTATAGTGAATTTTACCGGCTTCAAATCCACAAGTTAAAATTTTTCCAACTGATATATCGTTTCTAAACTGTAGCTACCTTTTTCTAAATAAAAATACATGCTGTCATATCAATTGCTTACAATGATCATTTTCTGAAATTACAAATTTTACAATGAATTGAAAGAATTGTCAAGTCACATTTTAAGTATTTATTGTATAATTCTTTTATCATTTGCTGTAAAATGTAAATTGAATTGGAATTGTTGTCAATTGGAATATCATGTGAAACTGAAAGGAACGATATGTCCCCAAGATATGATTCTGAGACCTGTCGTCTATTGTGAAACGGCACTTAGTCATACGAATTAGAAATACCACTGGCTGTACCTTTGTGAATAAGTCTCACACACAATGCAGGAGAATGACGTATATTAAGAGTTTAAAGGCATCCAATTACTATCATTTATTATATTTATTAATCAATACAAACTTGTAAATAATAACAGTTTGCACAAATGAGATAGTAAAATCAGCAGAACGGAACAATTGTCTAAAACATTTATAGTAAATAATATGTTGATAAGATGGCAATGACGTATAGCAAAAATACAAATTTTGGACACACGTTTTTCATTAACATTAAAAACATTAAAATTAGTTCCAATGTACTACTAAGTACATTATAATGTCGAGAAAATGAAACAACACAATTTATACTGCAGGATTTGAACAGTGAATTATGTGGTTGCTTGCAGCGCTACCTCAGAGGCATTTTATGAACGAGAGTTAGGGATACATTATGAATATTCCAAAAAGAAGTACATTTTTCAATGAAAATACATTTTTCCTCGTCCGATATTATAAAAGTTTAGTTAAAAGTTTAGTCTCCATTCTCTAACCATATTATTGAGGTTTTGGTAAATCGACGCACAAATCACGTTTTTGGTAAGATAATATTATTTTACAGGTACTTGTGATCAATTATTGCAATAATATTCATATGTACTTAACTTTAAAAGCTACTTATTACCTTTCAAAGTTTAATAATTTTACTATATTTTAAAAGTTAATAGATTTCCTTTAATATCCCATTTTAAATGAAGGGATGTTTATAGAGTATTGTGAGTCTTTATATTTCAGTAAACTTTTTTATATCTCCATAATTGCGGAGTAACACTGCGGCGATGGTTCTGCAGGAAACAAAACTTCCACATATGAGGTTAAAATACTTCTGGGCAAAAAAGTTTAATATTAAAATACATACTGAGACCGTGGATTGAATTGATTAATAATTCAATCACGCGTTCTCAAAATATGAACATAAGGAGCGTGGGTCAACATGGGAGTTCGCAGTAAGAGACTTGGGTGGTCTGAAGCTTGGCAGGGCGGTGCGACATCAAAAACCCAGTAGAAAGTTTGGAAATACAAAAACGCCATAAAAACCTTTATTTGGAAAAATCAAAAGTAGAGACCAGGACACGTGTTCAGAAACACACAAGTTTGAACAGGAATCTTTAGAAAGACGGGGGCAAAATTTAGAAGAATAACGCCATAAAAACCTTTAGTTGGAAAAAGATCAAAAGAAATAGGAAGCAGGACACATGTTTTAGTAGCCTGCTAGTCTGAACACGAATCTTTCAAGAAAGAGGGCGGATGTTAGGGAATATTATTTCCCAAAGCAACGT
>NNCF01127442.1:346091-372547 GCA_002313205.1 Laupala kohalensis | reverse complement strand
GATTCTTTTTTATTGTTGACCAATCCTCGAAGAAACTTCTGTTAATAAATAATATTATTTCAACAATCTCAGCTCAAGAACCTTTTCCTCATGTTCCTTCGAATATTTACTTCGTTCATATCTCATTGAATAAGTCATATGAATGTAGAAATAAGTCACTTCATCATAAACCTTTCATTTTTTCTTAAAATTTATTTTCCTTGTTAATGTGGTGAAGTTGATTATTTCTCTCATTCCGACTAGTGATGTCTCTTTCATATTTTACAAATTTCATTAAAGACTAATATTTTATTTTTGGCAGTTGAAATTCCTTCTTTGGCTGATAATGCCTAATATTTTATTTTTGGCAGTTGAAATTCCTTCTTTGGCTGATAATGCCCTCCGTCATATATTACCGGCCGTGAAAGCAATTTGAGTTATTAACAGAGAAACTTCCTTAAAACGAATCGTTGAAATGTTAATTGCTGGGTCTTTATTTACAGCACACACCACCATAGAAGCGTTTTTTTTCTATGTATGCATTTTTCTCAACATGTATAATTTGTATTAAATTCATTCAAAGAAATATTATTCTTATAATAGCACTGTGAACATCGCATACTTCATTTAAATTGATTTATTTACTGCATAATTTATTTAATCAAGTGTTTTATTTTTATATTTTCAGTTTTTATATTACTATTTATCCAAAACATTTATTTATCATTTCAGTCATAACTTAATTTTAATACGACATACTTAAATCGAATTTTATTCAATATTGACTGGTAAATTCATAATATTAGAACGAATAAAATGATGTTTTCTTCTAGCTTGATTACTATTCAAGTTGTTCCATGTTGATTTCCCTGTACGTGTATTATTGCATTTCAAAAAAAGGTTGACCAACCAAAACGAAGCAGAATGAGATAAGACTTCAGTCTACCTGGTTTAAGACCAAAGTAAATTGTGTATTTTGATTAAATTTTGTAATTCAATAATTTTTTCTCTTTTATTTTTGCATATGTAAGAAGAATGAAAATTAAAATATTAAACGTCCTCCTGAAATTTCCTTTCATTAAGTTCAACAAAGTACATAAAGAAGAGTAATTAAAAAAAACACATTTCTGATGTGAATCCTAGAGACAAAGACATGCACGTGGATGCCTGTTCCTTGTGTGACCTTCGTTCTAAATGGTTTCAATATTGACGTGCTCCTGCAAACGCGTGGCCGGATGCACCGACCGAATGCAACGAAACGCGACTCTCTTGTTTACAGTGGCGCTCCTCCTAACATTAGTCTCTCCGTGGTAACACGGGTCAGGACACTGACTGACCGACTGACTCGATCACATACTCACTCACATTTATTTTGAATCACTTGTAAGTGTCATAAAAATATTGGTGGATGGTTCATTGGAGTCGTCACAAAAAAAAACGTTGACGAATTTATCACGTTCCTGAATTCCCATTTCTTTGTTTTCAATAATCAAACAATAGTTTTATATTTTCAAATCAAAAAACTACTTTTATTAAGACCTCAATTTTTTTAGTGTTTTACCCAACAAAAAATATTTAAAATAAAAAGCCTCAAAAAATGAAAACAACTGAAAAATTGATTGGATTACCAAATTTATGCAAAATACGCAATTTACTTGACTTAAACTATGTAGATGGTAACAGACTGAAGTCTGTTTCATTGCTTCATTTTGGTTGCTCAACCTTTTCTTTTTCTTTTGAGATATTACAATGAAATTCTAATTTCGGCTTTCTCGTGTTTTCTTTATACAACCCTTCAAAGAGCGATAAAACTCTCTCTATGAAGGAAAGTATTAACGTGTCTTGAAATATGTTTTAATTTTAGATAAGTAATTTCGCAAAGAAACCCCTTCCGGAACCAGGTACATCGTCATTCTTTTCTGACCACAACACAATGTTTTACTTGTTTTTTTCTTTCTGTGGAGTGGTTAGTTTCATTGATATCATAACATATAATTTGCTTTGTAAATCGTTCAACACCTTTGCGTAGCTTCGTGCAAAGAAACTAATTTCAATGAAATAAAAATAAATGGAATAATTGGTAATGAAATGGAAAGATCGGAGGTGAATTAAAAGATGAGATGTTTCTAATAACATATTAGACCCGTTAAATGCACCGCAACAGGAAATGGTGCAACTGAAGCAAACGTTTTTTTGAATAATGTAATAGGAAAAATAAAATTGAAGTAGCAGTATGTACTTGTCGTGAAGACTCCAGAAAATATTCTATGACTATGTCCATCATGCGGTCCTGAGAGGAAGGTAGATCTTAATGAATTACACGTTGTAATATATTCAATTCGGAAAAGGAAGAAACTCCAATGGACGCTGGAAAGAAGTATTTAAAATATTTAGGAATGAACTATGTACAATAATAAAAATTTTGAAGCAAAAATTTGAGTAGTTTACTTCCACCTCCTCGTGGAAGAATGGGCGCCTCCCTCATTCCCTTTGGAAATGTAACGAAGTGGTGACGTCGAATATGATTCGTCAAACTTGAACATAATATAAGAGGAACGTATTAAGACGATGTGAGGAACCCGGACCAAATTTTTTTTCTCCTTTTTATCTGATATATTTCTTGCAGTATATGTATAAGTATTTTACGTATGTTATTGTCATATAAATAATGAGATCGTTTAATAAATGGAAAATACAGGGAGGAGAATGTAGAAAGAAGGGACTTTAATCATAGTAAATCCACTTTAGTTTGTTCCCCAATAGAGACTCCGCAATAATTTTGGAGATATACTTATTAGGAATATTTAAAAAAATTACCAGAATGAAACTTTATTGAATTAAGTGCGACAATTTACAGATAAAACACTTAGTAACATGTTTTGTGGCTAGACTGAGAGAAATTTATTGAACTGGTATGTTTTNAGATATACAGTAATATTTTATTTCAATAAATTTTATTGTGTGTCAGTTTATTTTTTCAATATCTTGCTATTAATAGGCCACGGAAATATAGAGTACATTTATTGTTGAGAAGGATGAATTTACTGTCGTAACTTTGAAAAACAATGTCGTGAACGTTGACAAACCTTCATTATATCCGCCAGGCTGAAACCCTTCCAGGAGAATGAGGTGGCAGCATCTTGCACGCGCGAAAACCTCCATCGCTCCGCAGCTTGCGTCTAATCGTTGTCTCCCGTTGGTAGCTTTTATTGCGAAGACGTGTGCTGCTCTTGACAAAGTTGACCGTTATCCAATATGTGTTACACGATGTCATGGCTCTTTCTTACTCATAGCAGTCTTCTCGTCTCCACAGACATGTGTGATAATCTGGCTTTTGTGAAATTGCTTATTTTAGGTTGTTTTAAAAATGAAACAAAAATTCATCATTTTGAGACTACTGGTTCAACAGTTTAAAACACAATGTTTCGACTGTGAACACAGTCATTTCCACGTAAATAAAAGTTTTATTACAGTAATGCTTCTTAAAGTAATGTGCAGTATTATAAATGTTTGTGAGAAGTAAAATGTTTTTTTTGTGAATGTTTAAAAAAATTTATTCACCTGAAGAGGATTCTGTTCACGGTCGTAATGNTGAGAAGTAAAATGTTTTTTTTGTGAATGTTTAAAAAAATTTATTCACCTGAAGAGGATTCTGTTCACGGTCGTAATGTTGGGTTTGCTGTGTTGAACCAATAGTCTATAAATGATGAATTTGTGTAAATAAAGTATTGAAAAGAACTATAATTAATAATTAATTTAAAAAATAGAGAACGCAATGCTTTATAATTTTACTGGTGCTTTCAGTTGTCCATATAACTGAAATTTAAAAAATACAATAATTAAAATAACAAATTAAAAAATACAATAATGTAGTAAGCGTAACCACTATTTATTAACCATTCAATTATANTAAAAAATACAATAATTAAAATAACAAATTAAAAAATACAATAATGTAGTAAGCGTAACCACTATTTATTAACCATTCAATTATTAATAGCACGTAACTCAATTAATTACAGATCATTAAATTTGTTTGGGGTTAACATTGTGTAATAATCACACATCCAAAAAGAAAATGTGTGTTTATATATGAGCTTCAACTTTATTCCACATACCCAATTTTTGGTGGTTTGACTTTCATGCTATTAAATTTGTCCGCTCCCCTTTTATGGGTTTCCTAAGAAAAAATTAGAGGAATTTTCTTTTAAATTAAAAGATAAGCACGTATTAAACGTCATTGAAAGTACGAAAGCATAGTATTGAAGCTTGTTCGTATCAAAATTGGAATTGGAAAATAATGATGAAACATGTAAAGAAAAAGAAATGAACAGTAGGAAAATGCTACAAATGCTATTCGTAAAACCATTCTAGACTAATCAATAACGTGTTAGATTTTGTCAATACTAGCCAATTTCATTTATTGAAAGCTAATATTTGAACATCGTCCAACGTGATTTGATGGAAAACGTTTACCGTAACCTTTGCTCAGCAGTGTCCTGATAGCGAATGCGTTAGCAATCATTACATTACTGTGGTCGTATATTGAAAAACTACCTTATACATGAGAATTGATGAAAGTTCATTCTCAATTCAATAGATTTTTTTTCTTCCAAATAAAATCTTTCTTTTTTTGAATATTGCAATTCGATTCAATCCAGCTTTCATTACCGTACAAGATGAGAATCCAATACTTTGCTAGCGTGAAAATGATTGCACCATTATCCTTTCTAAATCGCCATTGATGTACATAAGAAAAAATCGAAACAAAATTTCATTAAAAAATCACTATTTAGTCTCCTTGGATTGAGAAAATTCATGTGCCAAATATCGAATCTCGTCGCTCAGCGGCTGACATACACACAACAATGAAAATTAAATACCGAAAAACGAAAATTCGATTTCGAAAAATCTCGCTAGAAGGTTCACACAGACCAACTCTGGAGAACACGTGCACTGAATTACTAAGCGGTGTGTTGAGAAGACGGTACAACCATTATGTCAATAATATGTTGTTTTGTTGTAAATAATTTTATTTTATTTTAATCTTTACTTCTATGACAAAACTTGTACATATTATTTTTTTAATCTCTTTCTCTTCTTGAAGTATCTTTTGTAAATATGCTTATATCAATTGTCCTGACTGTTGGTTTCCCGTGGTTCACTACGGTGTTGAATTAATCAATATTTTCAATATACTTAAAATATACTTTACAACTAAATTAAATAATATTAAAAAAGTATTAAAGGATGCTAAAATATACTACTACGATAACAGATCACAAGTACATAAAATTACAATCATTTAAAGTTCCAAAACAAAGATTGGCCAAATTGCAACTATCATTGTGTGTATTTCAATTGCAAATATCATTCAACTATCAAACAATTTTAATTCAATACAATTGTAACTATCCATTCGATGAGAGTGAATACCAGGGAATTGTATGCACAGCCCTCGGCTCTACGTAAGGGGTAATTGAGAAGCGTACAGGCAAAAACCTCGCCACATATTTGTACATAATTAATACTTCTTTGTAAATAAGCCGCCATCTTGAAATTGAATACTAAGCTGTGATCTTAAGATTTCTGCACCAAGTGAAAAGAAAGTTTGGGGATCAATAAAAAAACCTAAATCGATAGAAGATAAAATCGCTGCGTTGTGTATTTGTACACATTGAAAAAAGCTTGCCCCAAATTTCCAAACTCGGAACCTATCGGTCTCATCGTTGAGCGGTTGACAACAAAATGCATTTTAAAAAATATGAAAATTACATCAAATTTAAAAAATTATTATGTACTTCTTGTACACCTTCTGTAAAACGATTTCGCCGGATTTCGAAACTTTTAGCGTACTCATATTTGATCTATGTGGCTGTAACGTCGGCGCCAGGACATGCCATCAATTTGTGAAATATTAATATTTCTTTGCATTTTCCAAGCCGGATGCTTTTAAGAATCTTACAATAAGTGGCCGGTCGGCGATAAGACGGAAATGCGACGAGCTTGGTACCCACCTAGCATCTTCAGTTATTGAGGTATTGTTTGAACGAACACCTTTCACCTTTAAGGAAGGTACGTACAAGTTTATTCGAAGAATGCGGCCGGCGACGTTGACCCACTGGAATTTAGGTGTTCCTAAAGAAAAGAATTCTACAAAATAATGAATGAAGTACGTGCCGAATATAGAACAACGAAAAGGGTATTTGCGAAGCGCCTAGGTGACGCTCATGGCGGTTCGTCCTCTACGGCGCAGTCTCTGCGTTCCTAGAAGCCAAAGGGGTGACCCAAAGGAGTGTTTGCACGGTGGAGGCGAAGGCGTGGTTATTTGCTGATCACGTGACGTCTGGTACAGTTTATATTGGAAGGAGTGAAGCTCCTCACAGATTCTTTACGCGGAAATGTAGAGATCCGTCAGCACTGAGATGTGACTGAGCTAAGACTAGGTCGCGGAGACCAGATGTTCGTTAGACTGCTGCGGAAGTCTTAATGAAGTCATTACTAGTTGCGAGTGTCGTAACTAGTATCAGTTAGTTGTTAGGGAAAACAACTCATAATTTTGAAGGATCAGATAACCTGAGGGTTTTTACAATTTAGTTGTCTTCAATTATATTTAACCAAGTGTAATTAATGCTTTCTGACAGCATTATTTGTGTAATAACAGATTATTAGATGTATTAATGATATTGGGAGTTTGTCTCTGTTGTAAATTCAGATTTCTAGTTAATTTGTAATAAATCATTATTTATTGTTATTACACGTGTGTGTGATTGCTCGGGAAACAGCTGGTGGCAGCGACAAAAACTACCATAGGGATTTTGGTATTTATGTGGATCCCGCTTCTACCAAAGAAAAAATAACATCGCATCAGGACTTGAGGTGTGATGTTACAGTGGCCCACACAGACAATCGTGAACTGTTCCAAGGAATTCAAATAGTGGAATTTAAGTTATTTTCTGATATTAAACATAGTATCTGAATTTAATTATGATAGTTATATATCATTGTTATGATATAGCTAAAGAAAAAATGTTAACTTGACCGAATATCTATGAAACTGATAGTACTTTTTTGCTTCCAAACTAAGTTCGCATAAATAAAAAATAAAAATGTTTTATCTGTATGAAACGCAATCTAATTTGTATTATGGTGATTTTATAGAAATTTCATATATGTAATAGCATAAATTGGGTACCAATATTTGTAAACATAGAAGATTGAGAATTGATTAATACAGCAATGAATCGCAACCTCATTGAGTTGCTTGGAAGCTATCGTCCTACGAACTCTGCAAACCGGGTCGCAAATTGTTTCCTCCAAGGGACGCTGCTACACGCGCTAGAGCCACTTCAAAGGGCTCTAAGGGAACGCCGGCGTCGGTCTCTGCGGGCGAACCATAGACACATTATCCGTCTACATGTTAAGAAGCAACAGTAACCGCAAGGCACAACGTAGGTTTAAATGAATAATGAACGTTAATTGTAGTAGAATTAGTACAACGTTGGATTGCTGTTTAAATTTTGAGAGGGTTCGTTCACGTGCCGGCAAATCTTCTGATTAAATGTGATTGTAATAGTGTACGAGAATGTTATCATTTTCCTATTTTGTACACGAAAATATAGAAACTTGAATTCTTTACATCCTAAGGCAAAATCGTATGAAGAGAATAAAATTTCAGTCATATTATACAGAATTCTTGATAAATCTGATCTGACTTTATTAATTAAAATTACTATTCTACAGAATTTTCTCATTTTGCCTATTTGGATGGAGTTAGCCAAAACTGATTTCGTATGTTAAATGTAAAACGATCCTCCCAGTCTTCATCTTATATTTTAATATGTAAATGTTTTAAATTGTTAGACAGAAGAGCAGAACTTAAGGTCTGGGTTTTGCCAAAACAAAGGCACTTATTATTATTATTATTTTCACTTGTTTATGAAATAATATATCTGTATGTTTGTACTACATACATTGTTTGTTAACTTAAAAACGGGTTTACAAGATTTAGTTCTTGAAATGTAAAAAAAGGAATTGAAAACGACAAAAACTTTCAGTACATTGGGCAGAGAACAAATACATAATGAAGACCGTGCTATATTTTGTGGGAAAACGTAAGATTTTCCAGCCAATCCTGCATTTCTGATGAGTTTGAAACTGAAACCACGTTTCTCGAATTACATTGTTGCGATACTATGGCACAGTTGCGTTGTTTCCTTGCTGAAAGGTATTGTGACGTAATTGTATACTGTATCAGAATACGATGAAAACGAGGAAACGCAGCATGCGCAGTAGGGATGCAACTTTCGGAAAACAATATCGATATATCGACTATCGATATTTAAAAAAATATTGAAATAGTAATTCGATATTTCGGTGAAAAATATCGATATTTCGATATATCAGTCTTCAATTTTTTTTGTCTAATTTTTTCCCAATAAAACTAATCTAAATTTCAAAATTCCAAATTATGAATTCAATTTATAAAACCTCAATGTTTGTTAGGGGGCTATAGGTACATAAAAATCCACCCATAAAAAATGTACATATAGTTACCCAAAAATATAATGATTGAATATAATGAGAGAAGTTAATCATCATGCTGGGTCAATCAAACCAATACTTCTTTGGGATTGAAGTCAAGAAGACTCGTTGATTTATGTGTTCCCCACTAAGTCGACTTCTCAAATCTGGTACACACAAGTTCACTGCTGAAGCAACCCTCTCAGATGATACCGACGAGGCACAAGGAATCAAGTACTTCGGGACGATTTCTGAGAGCACAGGGGTAAAGTGGCGACTGTCAATCCAAAATTGTATAGGGTTTGAGTCTTTTGGCAGGATGGGTTGGTCCAAATATTGTTTGAAGTCACTCGGGAGGACTCTCAGTTACTTGCTGACTCGTTGATGCAGTTTTGACAATTTCTTCGTGCCTGTTCCAAATGGAAGGCATACCCTTATTGAATTGTGTTGAAGTGGGTTGTTTTAGTTCTGGCGATAGCAATCCCCTCCTTTTATGTTCCACCCGAATTTCCGCAGAAAGGGCCGTCACTGCTTTACTAACCGCCAAACCATCTGAGAAATGAAGTTTTTTAAATCGAGGATAGAGGATTGTGGCTTTTGCCAGAAACATTTTGTTTTGCAACGGCTCCAATCTTTCTTTTACCCCTTTCAGAATACTTTTTGCCACAGATTGGCCAACTTGTGTTTCAGGGTATACTTCTTCAACCATTCTAGAAGGACTGTTTGCCACGGACTGGCCAACTTCTTTTTCAGTTTGCTGATATAACCTTTGGCTTTGATGGGTTCTCCATTTTTTTGGTTCAGTAGGCTGGCAAGAGGAATAACCTGGCTTGCTGTAACATAATTATCGCCACTAACATCTTCAGTTGCCTATTTGAAAGACTTGAGTAGTGATATTAACTCTCGCATTACTTTTAGTTGAGATGTTGGGATCATATCGGGAACATTCCGGTTCGAGCCGCAACCACTCATGGAGGAGAGGATTTTTGCCATTGGCCTGAAAGAGTAACAAAACGCTCCATCATATCCAGGTTGGAGTTCCATCTAGTACTTATAGCCTGGATTAAAATCAGTACCTCACCCTCCTTCTTACCTGATGCTATCTACTCAGCTCTGAGCGCATCCATGGCATTAACAGAATGTTTGAAGAAAGTCACAATAACCTTGGTGTGGTCTGCAAGTTTGCTGAACTTCTTGACGTCTTTGAGTGCTACATTCACGATCAAATTGATAATATGAGCCATGCAGTTGATTCTTTTCCCTTCACCCAAGAAAACTGTTGACAGCAGCTTTGATATTAGCTCCACTGTCAGGCGTTATGATTAGGATCTTTTCTTTTTCAATTCCAAAGTCCTCTGTAATTTCGACGAATTTTTCTTTATTACTATCAGCTGTGTGAGACACTTCCAAAAGTTGCGCGGACAAAGAAATGCTTTCCAACACCCCATCTGATTTATTGAGAAAGTGGACGGTCATGACGAGGAAGCTCCTCGTAGAATTAGTGAATGTTAGGATGTCACTCGTCATTGATACGTGTTCGGCATTTGACAATATGTTTTTCACAATTGCTTTTGTTGTGAAGTAACACTGCTCGACCAATTTGGTTATTGTCATCCTGGAGGGAAGTTTCAAGCGTGGGAGTGCCGTTAAAAAAAATTCATCGCTTCTTTTTCAACGCATGCGAACAGAAAGTTGTCCTTACATATCATGTAAATCAGAGCTTGTGTGATTTTCTGGTGTGTTGGCCCACCTTCCTCGAAGGATCCCATCTTCAGAAAGAAGTCGGCGAGTGTCCGTTGCCTCTTGGGAGGTGCTGGGCTTGTAAAAGAAGGCTCGTCTGCAGATGAAGTACTCATATTTTCATAAGTCGGCTCACCAAGGGAAGCGTCGTCAATCAAAGAGGCATCATCAACAGTATCAGTACTATCCTCATCCCCAAGAAGAGAAAGAGATTCTGACTCTGACAGTTCCATTTCCTTTCGAAAAGAACTACTTGGACCTGCCTTGGAGGTTGGAGGCGCCTTACTTTTTCTAGCTCCAACCCCTGAAAGCGAGGCGAAAGCACTACCATGTTTATTTTTGAGGTGTGACACCAAGTTAGTAGTGTTTCCACTCGTTTTGTATCGGTTCCCACATAAATTACAAGTCACAAAGTTTGTCTTCGGATCAATCTTCTCAAAAAATTTCCAAACAGCAGACTACATCACAATCACAAGTTGTTCGCACCAATGAACAACAGATCGACGAGTTACCCCTTGAAGTCAACAACAGACTACTTTACTGACATACGACAACAATTCGACAACAATACTGATAAAATAAACAGGAGTAACTCTGGCTAAATGCTATCTTATCTACAATGTTGCCAGAGGACCAGAATCTTCAGGTTCAGCGAAAAAGTCTCCATTGTGTAGCCAAAACGTTTCTTTCCCCTACGGTTTCTTCCCTTATCCGAAATTCCCCTTAATTGGCAATAATTTTTAGGTTAAAAAAATCGGACTCGATAGTGCCATTTCGATATCGATATTCCGATATATCGGGATCAAAAATATCGGCGAAAAATATTGATATATCGCAAGAAAAATATCCATATATCGATATTTACTATGCGTCCCTAATGCGCAGTTGAGGCAAGCACATGGGTTTTTCCGTTGGGTTACTTACGTATTCGTATACATACAGTGGACAAACCACGTATAAATTGTGCCGCAGTGAAAGTGAATTACACATTTCTCCCCTTAACTGGTGAGTAACACTAATTTTTTCATTGTTTTATTTCATCGAGAAGCTACTTCATCATCGCACCTCCAGAATATTGAATACAATTGAGACTTAATGATGTCAATGAATCTTTTTCCATACCTCAGGTTATTTTTATTCTTAAAATAATGTTTTTTATGATTGCAAGAGTTGAATGGATAATCTGTAAAATATTATGATGTCAATTTTTATAATACCTAAGATAAATGGAAAATCTTTAATGAAACTTTAAAACAATGAAAAATTATATTGTATACATTCTACGCAGAGATTATCTACGTGACTGACAAAAGGTGGAAGTCGAAACTTTCTGCAAATGTGAGAGTGACTTTATCTTTTTTTTTTCATTTTCTCATTATCTCTAAAACTTTTTAATTAACAGAAGATAGTAGTGTCATTTTATTTTCAAGGTTTACATAATAATATAAAAATAACATAAGTATTTTTTCGTAGCACGAATATATATGGAAAATCAACAAAAATATTCCAGCATTTCGTACTTCAACATGCCTTTCACAGAGGATACAAGATTCCTCACAACCCAGTCAATTCGTAACCGTTACATCCGAGTTGGACGGCCTAAGCCTGTCACCTCTGCGGACCTCAACTGATCCAAGTGGAATTTGTCGTGGTGGACAAAGTGGATCTGCGGCTTGTTATCTGGATGTTCTCCTGTGCCATTTATCATTTCTCTTTCACACATTCATTCATCCAGTCCCTGTGTTGCTTTTCTGGTACCACTCAGAAGTTTCTGCGACTAGGGACTAGGGGCCGTGGATCACTGCCATTGTGCAATGCTGGCGGATGAAATAATTATTGGTAAAATAAGTAACACGAATTTTGAACAGCTCTTATCACGAAAATATAGATATTTTCAATTATAAAAGAAACTTATTCGATGTAACATTAAGGACGAAAATAATATTGACGTGAAGTGAAAATAGGTGTGACATCATTTTATTTTAAGATAACGAACATCGTGACAAAGATTACAAAGATCTTGTTTGAGAATATTCATGACAATATTAGCAAAAACATTACCAAATTATTAAACTTGCAGGTAACTTTTTATCTTATCTAGGAATTTTTGCTGAATTTTTTTTGAATCCGCCTCTGCCCTTGATCGGAATTGATGGGATGGTCCCTTGCTTGCTTCTTGAGAGTAAATTAGTTTTTTTTCCTCCACGTGGTCATACGCAGTTTGTACTGTTTTTTGACAATAAATTTATTATTAAAAAAATCAGCCCTTTTCTCTCTCTTTTTTGTATTTTCTCACGAATACTTCGTATTGATGAAAATTAGTCACACAGAAACTTTCTTAACTGTGCACATTTGATTTTGCACGAGCATCTCAAAAAAATGTTTAAAATATTCATTTACTATGTGGTCATATTAAATATATTTTTCTCGATGATACATTCAAAAACAACTACACTGAAAAGAGTAAACACAATGAAATTTTGCGAGTTTACTTTGTATATGCATTGTATCAAAATTGTCTATTGCTGAAGAATCAATCATGTAGTCCAGGACAATAGGTCTGACACAGATATATACTTAAATATTGAAAATTTGTGAGTTTTTAAATTTCACAGTTGCAATTCTTTTCAGAAAGTTCGCAAAAAGTTAAATATTTTGATAATTTTAAAAGTGAATAACGTTGTACACCAAACACGTAGATTAGCGATTTTTCTATTCATGCGAAAATAATAAATTGAGTTAAATAAAAAAGTAACTTACACCCATGCTGATATGTATCTAGAAAAATCACTTGATTAATAAATTAATTTACAAAAATATTTTCTTTAAACTTATTAACAAATGAAGTCTTGAAAAGGAAGCCATAAGTTTTAAAAGAAGCAGTGATTTCTTTAGCAGGAACATTTCAATGTGAAAATTTAATATTCTCTCGCCTCGAAGAAGCCTCTTGGGTTCGTTCTCGTCGTTTAGGAGCTCTGAAGGCGGTTGAAGGACTCATAGTTCCCTCTCCACTGCGCTGATTGCTCAAAGCTCTTGTATCGCTCAGTCGTGATTCAGAACCTTAGGAGTGACACCTGTGGAACCCCAGGTCTTACTCATAACTGAAAGATTGCTTCAACGCTGGTAGTTCTTTGCTTCGAACGTAGATGATATATATATGGTTTCTATCATATTTCCAGGAATGATTAGGAGATGTCTCCCTAGGAAATTTGATTACTCCTAGGAATCAGGACAAACTTCGTTACTTTCGTCATGCAAGAAAATAAATGAAAGAAATATTTCGTACATTCTCGACGGAGTAATTTGTTTTTAAACGCAAGTTGTGCTGCTAGTTTGCATTATCAAATATGTTTCAACTCACATTGATGTGATTGGATTTGCTAAATTCTGTTTTATTTCAAGCATGTTGTATTATTTAGATGATAAACTTCCATGAAATATCAGCAACATATCTCGCTTATTAGGAAGGATTTGATGTGATGATTTGAAACGATCAATGTCATGAACAGAAATGAAACATAATATTGAAAATGTTCTGAAAACAAACTCTGTTTATAGCTTTTATTGCTCGAATTTATCCATGTTTTTTGAGTTTGAGTGATACGTAACTCTTGTTGGTACATATTTTTGTCGATTCATTTTTAAGGAACATATTATTTCTTGTAAGTGAATTTGTTTACCTCACCTGTAAAATTATGTACTATAATATCCTTAATTAGAAGAAATATTTTTGAGACAAAAATTAATGTGAGATATTTTCGTAAATATGTGTTTATATCCCAAAAATAATTGAGAGGCATTATTTGTTCACAAGAAGTAAAAATTATTAGTTTAGGTAGATATATATTTATTGTTTTTAAATAACTTATTTTAAATTGTAATAGGAAAGTTAATTTAAATTATAGTAGATTTAAAGATTAGTCTTGATCTCAATGAAAAGACATTTGAAAGGCCGGAGAAGTGAAATGAAAAATAGTAGAATTTTGAACGAGAGATTTTTTTGTTCTTTCGTTTAAACTAATTTTCACAACAGCGTTATTCTTTACAATTTCGCGGGTAAAATGGAAAAGAATGGTAATCCGAAAAACCAGGCATGATTTCACGGAATAACAGCGAATCTTCCTAAATTTAATCTAGGAGATATTCACTTGTTTTTTCCGAGATATTTGTTGTCTTTTCATGGCTTTATCCAATTATCTAAGATTGGTTAAATCTTAAAGAAGGTCCAAAGTTGGCAATATAATTGATGAGATTTGAAAACGTATTTCGGGGAAAAAATTTCATATGAATATTGGTATAGGTGTAAATTAATCGCAAAAGTACTTTCATTAATTAATACATGCTTATTTCACTATTCACCATATCAATTGTTACCGAAAACGATGCATCTTAACCTTATCTTTAAAAATGTCGTTATGTGGATATTTCCCTTTTCTTTTCATTGTAGTTGTCACCATGGTTTTTACAATGCTTTGTTACCTCTTCTTACTGGGACAACATGGCTCCATCGCATAACCTTTAGACTGTTTCATGTGCAAATATCTTTTATCGCGCAAAGTCTTATTACGTGGACAGATGATCAATATATTTTCCATTTGTGTCTATTGGTTCTTCATTCTCTTGCATTAGGAACATTCCTTTCTCCTTTAGCTTCTTATAATATCCCATTCTCCTTCGTCATAAGTGGCATTTCGAGAGACAATACAGTCTCGTCTCCGAACCCGCTCTTACGCGTCTTCTCTGTTTTCTTCCCTGTACATAGATATTCCTTAAATTCTCCGTGCCCATAGTATCCCAACATGTCCCTAGCCGGTAAAAACAATTTCCTATTTTTCCATCTGAATTTAATGTTTCTTAGTATTTATAAGAATGTCTTCCTACCTCTGCATTGCCCCATATCGTATTTGTCAGCCTTTTACATGTTCAAAGTTCATATTTCAATTTTTTTCAATTTCTTGTCTTTTATGTCTATGAAAAAAGGATGAAAAATCTCAGAATAATGATACACAAAAGAAACGAAAACTAAACGATAAAATCTTTTCTTCGATGAGTTTGCCCGAGAGCTATGCCAGCGCCGTGGAGCCGTCGACGGTAGGGACCTAGTTGTGTGTGAGAGAGCCAGCTGGCGTCCGTCGCGATAATGATGACAAGGCGTAGGATGTCTTGTGCGAATGTATGGAAGAGGGGGAAGGACGATGTGACAACGTAGAGCACAAACGACGTTGAATACGACCTGCCACCTGGTGAGCATCTGCGGAGACACGTAACAAGGAAGAGAAAGCGGATAATGGTGTAGTATCTTGATTGGTTCTACTTCAAACTAGTTTCCGACGTCGTATTTGCGTACGTGCTGCTATTGTAAGACAAATGGGGCATTTAATGGAAATATTTAAGAACATCAATGTTGAAGATTAAAACGAAACATTTCTTGTTCGCAAACTATTCTTCTCATTATTTTGTATGACATTTTAGAGGGCATACATTTTATATTATAAATTTTGAAGCTTATGCGATGCTATAAATATCTTTTTGTATTTATTAAGAATTTATGACAAAAACGGTATATGAAGTCGAATAGTGTTAGATTTGCGTGCAACGTTTAAGTTTCTCTTTTAGCCATTATCAGCCGTTATGTTTCAAAATATAACAGAACAGATTCTCGGATATTTCTAAAGAAAACGTGATATAAATCGCAAGTGCTGAAAATGTTTTGTTACGTCGATAGCTTATAAAATTATTTCGATTTAAACAATATAGAGTGCATGTAGGACAATATGATTCATCAAAATGAAAGAAAGAATAAATCTATAGACAAAATATCTTCAGCTGTTGTTCTTAATATTAAGGCATTAAGAAATGTCATGTTTAGTTACATTTTGTGATGATAGCAAAACTTTTTGTGAAGAGTATATAATAAAAACAAGTGATTATTTACGTAAAAGGGCATTTTTCATAAATGACTAACTATAAAACGAAAGCACACAAAAAATTAATGTGGAAGTTTTAATACTATGTTGGTGGTACATCCCCTTGAAGACCTCTGTTACTGATAGGATCGAATTCGAATATTAGAGAGCTTTTAGATTCTGTGGGAGACAGGGATGCACAATACACTAGATAATTTCATCGATATAAATATAAAATGAAAAAGAAGTGCAACGAGGAGTAAAAAAGAGTCGTCTTATGGTGTACTGTGTTTCGCGGACTATCGAGGGTCTGCGAATACGTACTTTTGGGCATACGAATATGGTCACGTTGTTTACTGCAGTAATCCTCTATGTTACTTTTTCACGTTTACGTACAGTAATCTATCTATGTGAAATACATGTTAACTGCGCATCTGAGGCAGTACAGTGAGATTTCGTCCTCTATTTGTTTAGGAGGACACTCGTTCAATAAATCAGTAAACAAAATATTAACTGTATTTGGAGATATGTGATTGTTTTCATTATATCCATTACATTAAAAGAAGTCATCCTGCTTAGCTACTTCTTGAATTGTTACAATTATTTTTGTACAGGATACTTGATTACAACTTCTAATATGGTTTTGGAGAAAATACACTGGTCTCATTTTCTTGTGAGATTCATAAAATCTATTATAGGAGGAATAATACTAGAGTCTTGAAAATGGACAGCGTGAATGTTTGATTCAAGGGAAGAAAATATGTAGGGCCTATGAATGCTATCACTGATATGAAATATTTTCATCAGTAATTCCACTTATAAAACTGCTACTTCATAATTCATAACATACATACATTAGTTTCAATTCACAACAGAGCATTATATTAGGTGAAAGTGATTTTGTGATCGGTAACTAATATGTTGAACCTGAAAATTAAATAAATCTCTCATATTTCTCTGAAGAAACATTTTGGAATAGATTTTCCTTTCGTATGTGTGATAAGTGATTGTGTTGTGCCGCTACTGTACGATAGAAAGATGAACGCTTTGTCTGAAAGTGAAAAAGACTGAAAGTGGAATCTATAATGCTATCGGACGAGAGTACCCTAGTTTCTTAAACAAATTAGATCGTTTTTTACTATACTGCCTGTAATTTAATTTTTAACACAATGCAGTTTAGAGAATATTTCAAAAAACCGAATCAACCAAAATAATAATCATCGTGAGTATATGCAACACGCTAAACGCAACGGTGGATTTGGTTGCATCTTGGGAATTCCACTTCAAAAGATTATGGAATACTATACAAGTGATCATAAGTAAAGGGCATACCTCGCTAAGGTTGGTGAAATGCCGTAACTTTGAATTATTAAATAAGACAGGTAAAATGGTTCTAAGAGCTTGAGTTTCCGCGGTCTGTAGGTTCGTAACCCCCTCCCCCACGAGGGGCAAAAATAGTTTTTCCTTTTTAATTTTTTTTTTTCAGACCGCTATTCAAGTAAAACATCTGAATTTTTCCGTAATGGTGGATGATTGTAACACTCATTCAAGTTTTTTTTTACAAAGCTATCCAAGTAATTTGAAAAAATTATAACTTTTACAAACTTGAAAAAAAAGAGTTCTCATAGAGAAAAATAAGAAGTACCCGAAATTTTATTTTACTATATTTTAGAAGAATAAACCCTTCCATTCCTAAATTTTTTCATAATTTTTCCAGGGTTACAACATTTAAGCAAAGTCAATTTTCACGTTTTACGTTCTATTAGTTGCGTTTTGTGTGGGATGCACCTTCTTCACAATACTCCATGGAGTATTGCGACTCCATTTCGTTGATTAATTTTTAGCTCTTCAATCGCGTCTCTCCTTCGTTTGTCTTCGTATTGACTTAGTTCTCTTTTGTTTATTGTTTAACTTTCAAGAAAGCATTGTTACGCTTCTTTCCTTTCGGTTCCGATTCTTCGACAATAGTGTGCGACTTTGTTATCCACGATTTTTCCACTGCTTCGTTTATCATTTAGTAAGCTGTCCACCCGTTAGGTTCGAAACGTGGTCCCTTGCGAGATTAAGAAGAACTGTTTAGAGGCGGAGACTCTTAAAAATTTTATTTTCACGCATAATACTATGGTGTTTTTCAGACTTTTACCCACACAAATCATTAACTGGTAATATAATTTTCAAGGCTTTCACTAAAATAATTTCTATTAACATATTAAATTTCTAAGATGAATGGGTATGGCGGTTTTGTTAAAAAGATAGAGAAGAGTGACTTTGGAGATGAAGCCTTTTTCCCATGAGGATGAGTACGTTAAAGTTGGCTGTCATTGGGATAGACACTTGTTAAAATGTAGGCAGAAATTTCAAAGTTTTATAATATGTTTTTAAAGGGACAAAATTGGACTAGGGTGTGTTAAATTCTTCTCTAACCCAAGAACCCCACACGAAACAAATAAAGTAGAAAGAGTTCATTACGGAAAAAAACGGACGCTTCGTTTTATGTAACACAATATTATGCATTAAAATGTTCCTAGTAATCCCACATTTTCAAGGAAACTGCTGCACCTCTATTTCATGTGTTATTGCAATGTGTGATATCGTCAAATACTGACATATTTGATTGGAAGAAATTAATTCTCCATGAAGGTAAACTTCTTTGCCATGTTTAAAGTACTCGTCGTGATTTGATAGAACTAATCAGCCAATGAGAATTCGTTGTAAACAAAAATTGATAGTTTTGTATCTGCAGTGCGTTTGTTGTCCTCCTATGGGTTTTTTTTCATTATCATATCTTTCATTTCAGTTTACGAAACGTGTATTCTACGACTGCCTGGTATATTTACACAGCTAAATATTATTCAAACTTTTTGAAACAGTAAACTTATGTATAAGTGTAACAGACAAATTATTTTTCTGCGTCTATACCAAACTTTCAAGCGAAATAGCACTAATGCGGATGTAATGCATACTAATTGTACTAAACGTGCAGAAAATTTGAGCAAAATTGTTGGAACCGTTTTTGAGAAATTTCATAACAGTACTTGTGTGAAGTATCCTTTGTTAACTTTTTCTGAATCAGGGATAACCAAAATTACCGTCGAAATCTCGTTTTCGAATTTTTCACGATTACAAAATTTTCTGTATACTACATATATGAGAAAGCAAAAACTGGAGAGAGCCCCACTCAACTGAATTATCACAATAACTCACATTAATAACACAGTTATAATTCTTAAAACAGAACCAATATACAGTTTAAATGTCAATAAAAATATTTTTAAAATCCATTGATAAGAAACATAAACATGTTAAAATTATTTAATACAATGACATATTAAAAAGTTCAATATATTTAAATATATTTAATCATAACCTTACAAAATATGTTACCTACACACCTGCATATTGAAATAGGGTTTCCTGTATCTTATCTTCCTCTCTGAACTCTTTGCAATTGCCTGACTGATCTGAATAAGGCATCTCGTTTTGGGTAAATATATAATAAGGTTAGGAAATTATTTACATTAGGAAGAGGACATTTTTTATAAAATGGGGTTTTCGTATTTTACAGACTCAACAAGAATTTTTATAACTTGGTTTTTCGCATATTTGATTTTAAAGGGGTAAATTTGTGTGATATTTTGATATTTCGAATTTTCGTTGTATTCACGAATAATTGTATATGTCGTCGATTTTGTATGTAAACGTGCTCTTTTTGCCTAAACATAACGAAGGGTTAAACAGTAATATAATAAAAGACGCTGTGTTTTTCTAACTCGTAAATGTATCATTTTAATTACGATTTAATTTTTATGATAATGTAGTAAACTACTTTGTATTGTTTTGTCCTATGTTTGTTTTATCATAAATACATTAGAGATTTGTGTTATCATTCAACATTAAGCTGTACAATAGAGTTCTTGGCACGATCTTTTTGCACCTCACCAATTTTTGGAATGTTGATGGAATGTTAATTGGGATTAAGTGGAAATTTATAATGCTTCAGTCTCTGAATCCCAGGTACCACTACACTTACAATATGACATTTATTTAATTAAATATCACGAACTATGCGATATTATTTTGGTTCTATTCAACAAATGACTACTGACAAATATTAGATAAAAATGTATTAATAATGAATAATCCTTATTTGATTGCAATTATTATCCCTTATATACTTTGTTGCATGTAAATCCTCGTAAATAGCAGCTGTGAGTCGCACGTCATCGACTCAACGGGAGTCTCGAAAAAAAGAAGGAAAAAGAAACACGATAGTGGGTTACCTGAGGGACGACGAAGAGGAACGGGATGGGAGTTGGGAATGATGTGGAAGAGTGGGGAAGGGAGGTGAGAATTGAGGAGTGGAAAGCGCCACCACTCTCTCCATAGAAAGCCTCTCTAAACAAATTGCCAAGACGCACGGTTGCAGGGGGAAACTCCCTGTAAAGAGAAGGCAACCGACATCTGAGAACGGAAGGCGAGGAGGACGCAGTGCAAATACGACAACCGTGCGCGTAGGGGAGATTGAAGTAATTGCGGACACTTCAGGAAAATTGGGAATTACGCATGTACTATTGCAAAATGTCAAATTCTGATATATTACGTTATTGCATTAATTACCTGGCTATTAAATAAAAGCACGATAATTTCTGCAATAACATGTTATACTTGTACTTTCTAAAACAAAAATTGGCAGGCACGGATTAATTACCGGTTGGATGGGGCAATAACGGACAGACTTGTATCAGCTAATTAAAGCTAAGCAGTTTCATGACTGTATATTTATGGCTTAGCTATCGAAAAATATAAAAATATAAGTAATAAAGCTTCTTTTAAAATAGTTGTAATATATATAATTATGTCCGTTATTAATTATTACCCCAAATTTGATTTAAATGGAAAATGAACTTTCCATGAGTACCTTCAGAACATATTAGTAACAGATTCAAGAAACAATAAATAACAATGATACTAATCCGATTTTACTAGTCCATTTATTATAAAAAAATACTGTTAATAATAAACTTATTCGAGGCCCAAAGTTATTAATTTAAATAATAGTATAATAATAATAATAATAAAAAATTTATTGTCAAAAAACAGTACAGACTGCGTATGACCACGTGGAGGACAATAAACTAATTTACTCTCCGGAAGCAAGCAAGGGACGTAGTGACGGATTGAATAATTAATCGAATAATTGTAAGAATTACCTCAAAATAATATGTTGTTAGTTTTCCTGAAATGAGTTGTTTTCATTTAAAAGGATCTACAATTAATGTTTTATATGAAAATCAATAAACTGGGATATAAACTCAAAACTTAAATCTCCGAAATTACCCGCTTTTCGTATTTACCCCACTTTGATGATGATAAAAACCAGAATAAGAGTAAGAATGATGCAAAATATGTGTTTTGTGAAATTAATTGTAAGAAAACTTTTGATACGAGTAAAATTAGGGGAAGGATGATTTAGAAGAAAGAAATTCGGTACACACAGATGGGTCTAAGACCACTGAATAATGATTTTTTCGAAATTCGATCTCGCTTTTTTCTTTCACCTTTGGCCATTGAGAAAGAATAGTTGCAAAAATCAGTACTATCACATTATCAATTTAGTGGGTATTTAGAAAGTTTTAAATAAATAAGGTGTTTCTCTAGAAAATGCACTACAGTCATTAACGAGGGAAAATTCTGAATATAATGGATAACGATATGATTATTTGAAAAGTATTGTGCTGTAGGACCATATCTTTGAGTAATGTTGTACTGTGGTAATAAATGTACCGTGGTTTACTGACTAAACGTGACTTAATATCTCATCTACACATGTGACGAAATTTTTAAAAATCAGTTTTAGCAGTACAATATTGAAAATTTCTGAAAAAACTGTGATCCGTAACAAATGTAAACTGAATATTTTACAAATATATTGTCGAGGAATTGTGTATTATTATAATGCTTTTAGATTAAATCTTTCAATAAACATTTATTGGACATTTTTACGTAACGTGAAATCAAAGACAAGTAGTATCGATGAGGTGTAAAACTAAGAAATATGTAACAAAACTATACGAGGAAATATTTTGAGGATTTTTTACTACGAAAATTACCACTTTTTTAAATTTTCGGTGATATTTATTGTAAAATTAGCAGAAATCAAACTACTGCTGGATAATTAAAAAAAAAAATTATCTTTGTCGCCACTTTTTCAGTTTGTCAATTTTTGTGTTCATAGTTCATACATCTTTCTTTAAGAAACGTTAATAACAGAAAAAGATAATTTTTTATATCGTAAGTGAAACTTCTCGACTTGTTTTGGCACATTCATTCAGCCTGGTATAATTTTAATATATTGACATTATTTACTTCTACAATCATAATTATTTTTATTATTTATTTATTTAAACCATGAATAATTCAATTCTAAATGTTATTCATAGCACACGTTGAGGTCTGTTTAGAACTGTTCTCGCAGTAAATCATAATGAAATGGAATCATTAAATCGACCATTTTTGTAGACAATTATTTATTTATAGTATCACAACGTTTCGGCAGTATATTGCTACCTTGGCGAGGCAACATTAGTGTTTCGACCTCTAATAATTCAATTTAATTGTGATATATTTGGTCATAGTAGAAAATTAAATTTTTAAATTTATTTTATAATTTTAATCATGTAAAATTTGGTATGATTTTAATTGTAATAATCCGATATACGTCTGTCAATTTCTATATTATTATTAACTGGTTTTAAAAATCCACATGGATGTATAATTCTCGAAATTTCTTTCGATAAATGACTGAGAAGAGTAATTGTTTTCGTATTTACGACCTTTGAGAGTTTCTTTGAAGATAAACCGTGTTGCGTTCCATGACATAGTCTCCATTGTGAAGAGTGATGGAGACCATACAATCGTGGCGCTATCAGTGGATGCAATGCTGCGGCGTTCATTATTCTCTGAGTGCTGAAAGCTCGTAAATCATGTCTGTGGGGAAAGGGAAACGCAACTAGACCTTTCACCGTTCATAACCCATATGATCCATTCCTCGTACTTTGCACTGACATTATATTAACTTCTTCCTCATTTTCTTTCCTAATAATGGCAATTTCATGCTTTAAAGTTAATTTTTAGGTTTGTTTCTTAATTATAATTAGAGACCATAAAGTTGCCCAAATATAATGGTGTTTATAGAGGATGTATTATACATTGTACTGAATTGAAAATGAAAAAAATAAATTATAATAATACATTTATATTGCCATTCTAACACGGTATTAATGTGATTTCTTCAGATAACAATGTATTAGTTTTAAAAAGATTCAAGGAGAAGTGAAGGCACACAATCAATTTCATGGGGCCATCACAAAGAATATTATCACTGTGTAAAAATGGTATAATATAATGGGCGGAGGATCATGGTATGGACAACCGAATACTTGAAATGATGCTGGGTGACATCAGTAAGTAGAATACATTTCTCTGGGTATTGACCCGAATAAGAAAGTCAGTATCCTAACAAAGTTATTAAATTTCCTGAATCAGACTAGATAACCATCAAAGTTTCTAAAACGACGTTATATGCCCGAGTATTTCATTCTAAAATTACGGTGATCTGTAATGGAGTAATGCTATATGTAAGGACGATGTTTCCGAATACAATGGCAAAACCCGTTATGTTACGGGTTTATTTTCAGATTGGTGAGATAGTGTCTTCTAATATTCAAAACAGTGGAACTCTGTGCACATATTATTTCTATTACACAGTAAAGATTAAGCTTATGTGTTTAGTTGTTAGTCAATAGGTATTTGGAAAAATGTTTCATCAACCAAAATATCGCTTACTAAGTTTATCTGTCGTTCATGGGTGAATTAAGAAAAACCCCGAGATTCACCGGAGAAACCTGTTAGTAAAATGCTGGGTGTAACTTACCGCGTGAACACCACTTACCATAAAAGAGCAATAATTATATGTAGGTTCCCCTATCATTTAGCACTCTAGCTTAATTTATAAATAATGGTTTTATGGTCCGTGAAATCAACTAATGTTCAAAGAAATCTAAGTTTGTATGTTTCACATGCTCAAATTATAATTCAGCTAGGCGAAATAATTAATTAAACTATTCGAGGAATATTAATGCAGAACAATTTATTTATACGCGAAATAAATAAATATTTTTATAAATGTCTTCNGGGTTGACCCTGTCTCTTATACACATCTATATATATATATATATATATATTCAATGAAAACACTCTTTTAGTAGCCACATTAGTGTCATTCCTAGTCATTTCGAAATCCTTCTCCTTGATTTTAATACGAAAAGCAAACTGCTTTATCCTATTAATTCTACTTGCATTTGATGTTTCATGCAATCGTTCATCTTATTTAAACGGCTATTTCCACCCTGTGCTGTTCAGTACAGAACGCTTTTATGCATCGGGGATGACAAATGTGTTCGTTACGTTTTTAGTCTGTGAATACGACGACAGTATACGTCCTCTTTGTACAGTACCGTTTGGTACTGTAGACGCATACGATGATGAAGGCAATTCCTTTGTAACGACGCCAACCTGTTTCGCTTGGTAAAATGCCAACAGATGTTGTGAGGGTGGAGGAATATGCAAAAGCGTCAGTGGCACAGAGCCCAAATAATGCCTGCGTGGATCACTTGGATGTTACTGTTTGCCCAATATTGACTCCGAGGACTAAATTATCTAGTATCTCAAAGTAATATTGGTTTTTATTACATGAGTTGTAATTCATTTGTAAATCAAAACAGAAATGGTTATGATTTTCTAAAGGAAAAGAGGGAGAAGAGAATACATTATATTCTTCAGTAAAAGACCCCGTGACGAGTGACGTAGATTTTTCGTCACGTAAAGCGCATAAAAGTTCTTCGGAATAATAATAAAGTTAGTTCAATACAGTTGAAGGGGAAGTTGGTGTTTTAGTGAAATATAGGGACCAGCACTCAGTACTGGATTACCATTAATTAGGTATTTTTTTAAAATTTAATCTAGAATTACCCTTTAATCAGTATAAGGGTTTGAAATAAAACTATTAAAAAGTAGGACATTTATTTTAGTCATAAATATAATTTTCAAAAAAACCCTATATTTATTAGCTTTATAAAAATATCACATTTCAGAGTTCATTTTTAATCATTTTCATTTATTTAATGGACTCGCTTCGCCCACTGGCGAATTTCACCGCAAGAGGATGTGGTTCCACTTGCTGATTATTGTCATTTCGAGCAGATTATTACAGTCAACAATTGGGAAACACGAAGTTAAAAGGAAGCGGCTCCCCTAGCAGATACATCCTACTCCCGATAAGCGTATGATCATAGTACTACCAGGAAATAGTGTCCCATTTTTGCGCGTAAAAAACTATTTCTTTTTGTATTCGGACGAAAAATAAAGGTACGTTTTCATTAATTTTATTGATGAATGAAAACTTCGTTTGAAACGTAGGAAAGAAACTTGACGGTAGAACAAGTAAAAGAAAATCTAAGTAATGGTTTCCGTGACGTTTTTTTAAATTTAGTGCCCTTTCTCTGATGAAATGTTGTTTCTTGACACTATTGGCCTAAGAAAGGTGTTCACCATGACGTCTCACTATAGACACAGAAAACCATTCATTTTCAGCTCCTTACTTGTTTGTAAGTAGTGGAATAAGAAAAAATAAGACAAAATGATTCAGCATGAAATCCGGACAGACATTGTCAGGGTGATGGAGTTGATAATTATTTTCAAAAAATGAATCCAGACACACTTACCTCTCCTCCTATTTATTATTATCCTTCGTAACTTGTATTGGTTAGTAGTATGTAAACCTTTAATAAAAATCAAGTTATAAAATCTTTGTTCCGAAAATAAAAAATTACTTTAGTCCCCTTGATGGAGAAAAGGGCACTTGCAATGCCCTATAAAAGTCACTGACTTCCATATGACGTGATGGGCAGTGGAAAGGAAAAAAAAACATGTAAGGGTAAATTGACTAGGAACATTTTTGTGCGGCTAAAAAAATAATAGTTTTATCTAGTATGTCGTGGTTTAAACACTCATTTCTCTATCTAGTTGGGTTGAAGTGGTGGAGAGATACCCTATTGACTCATGCTGAGGGTTTGTTCTTGTTCAGGTTCTGTCCCGAGGTTATTCAGGTGTTTACTTTTGAGACAAAAATGATATCTTAAATAGTTTTGAGTCAATGAATCATGAAATCAACTATCTTTTAATGGAAAATCAAAGTTAAAAAATCGATTCTACTAATCAATTATTTAGATGTTTTATAACTTTTTTTTT
>NNCF01127442.1:302262-345957 GCA_002313205.1 Laupala kohalensis | reverse complement strand
GTATATAAACAAGCGTGGCCCTGCTAAGTATATTTTGTTTCTAACACCAAACTATGAAAATGAAATCCAAATTCTACAACAGTGTTTACATGATGTAAGTTGTTTAAGTTGTTAGGAGAATATCTGCAGATTACCATGAGCAAGTTAACGGCTTCGTATATTACCCTAATGTCTCCCACGATTATTTAAATTTCTTTCAACTTTCATTTCTTTCTCGAGATATTACGTTTAGTCCGAATAATATCAAAACCCCGTGTGAAAGATGAGAGTGTAGTACTATGACGTGGCGTAACGCAGAAGAAGTGAAAGTTTTTTAAATAAGTACTCTAATTAATCGTGGGAGTTAGGTAAGGGGAGCCGCAATGGGTGAAAATGATGAAATTATAGATTTTTTTGTATAATTAGACACTTAGATGATTTCTTAACTGAACAAGTCAAGTTCCATTCTTTTATGTGAATTCTAAGTGCATTTTTATGGCCTAAATACTGACGTGACCCGAGCTGAAGTTCTAAAAAATTTAGGTTTCAAACCAGGTCACAACATTATTTCCACAATGTATCGGTTGGATAAAGAAAGACTAGGAGGTGAAGCAAGAAGTGAAAAATACCTTAAAATGTAGCAAAATGTGAGAAGTGAGTTTTGAAAAGGAAATTGAAACTACAGGAAGAAGAAGCCGATGATCCGTAATATGAGGCAGGAATGCACTAGAAAACTATAAAAGAGATTTCTCGTAAATTACAAATTTTCGTATTTGAGGAATATTTTCTCAAAAACTGAAAAATTTAGAGCATTGAAATTTTTACGCAATATTGCCTGTTTTCTCGTCTATAATTTCATCATTTTCACCCATTCCGGCTCCCCTTACATGCCTACCACGATTAATTAAAGTACTTACTCTTTTACTTTCATTTCTTCTGAGTAATGTTACGTTATAGTACTATATTTTCATCTTTCATACAGGATTTTAATATTAATCGGATTAAATTATAGTATAACATTACTCAAAGAACTATATCTTGCAGCAATCTGTAAACCTTGGGAAGCCGTGGAAGAGAACCAGCATGACCCTTTGTGAAATATAACACGATCGTCACTTTTCTTTCTAGATATTACTTCATAAGCCCCACAAGCTCCGCCTGAAGGAGGTAATGCTATGACAAATGCGTCGTCTCCAGCACTTCACTGCAGGCGCTCAATATGGCGGAGTCACTCTCTTCGTAGCGTTCCCTGAGGCGCGCCGCGCAACTATGGGTCAGGTTTCCTAAAGGTCGCAGACTTAGCGAGACTACAATCTTGCGTTTTCATCCCTTTCTAAGAGTATGTGAAGGGGAGACGAGAGAAATCATATGGAATGAATTGATGAACTCTATTGAAACATGCAGAGCATACTTTACTCATTTATTTCCATCATAATTACAATAATAGAACAAGCATTTTTCTAGCCCCATGTTAAATGAACGAACAAATTCAATTGCAAAGAAACAAAATATGTTTTGACTTGGTCCATGTTTGAAACGTAGTCTATGTATGGTTTTATTTTTTCTTTCTGTTTTGTTATTTTCTCATAGTATGATGCTTACAATTGGACGATGTATATATTGTGGGAATGTGAGCTGAACGCGCTGGAGAGGACAAAAATGTATGACATATTGTAAGGAAAAATGGAAGTACAATATTGGATGAAAAAAAAAGACTTTGGAAGGAAAATATTTGGACGATTCCAAAGGTACATTAAACAGGCAGGAATGATAAGGAATATATTGAATAAGGAAGAGGAGGAGTCATGAGAAAGAGACATGATATTTGATTGTGAATAAAATTTGGAATGTTGAGCCTTGTAATAACACAGTTAAGAGACCTGATGGTGAATGTAGCGAAGAGCAAAATAAATAATTCTATTTAAAATTTCACTTCTTTTAAAGTAAGTCATGTAATTCAAGATAATAAAAAAACTAATATTTATCGGCATTACAAAAGTATAAAATTTCAAATAACCAAAGGGATGTTACAGATGTGACCACTCAATTCCCGTGGATCGAGTACAAACAGAAATCCTACGGTCATTGTGGTGAAAAACTTCACAAATGTGAAGTGTGTTAATAAGAATAAACCAAGGAAGTATGTTCGAGAAAGGTGAAAAAAGTGACCATCCCTAAAAAGATGTGAGATGCAAGTAATATGTTATGGAAACATAGTGAAAACACAAATCAGTTATGTTGAATATAGTTATAATAATTGCGATTAATATAGATAATAATTGAATGACTGCAACAAATTACAATTGAATTGTAATACAAATTACACAAGTCAAGTAACATGACACTGGCTAGTACTTATAAGATGATATAAATGATGATTAATTATTATAAATAATATATTACAAATGACGATTCATTATGATAACTTATAAATGAAGTGGGTAGCATTATTTAACAATTATAAAAATAGACGGATATTCAAATGAATGTATTAATTAATTCAAGAAATTTCGATACTTATAGAAGAATAAACATTATTAGAATAATAATCCTTAAAAACTAAAGCCATTGAGCACTCCACTCAGTTTTTCTCCCTTTATAAGCAAAAAAGGAAAATTGATGAAATTGTTCAGTGACTGTGGTATAGGCTGAAGGAACGCCAGCCCATCGGCGCAACTACCTGAAGATATATGCTGAGTAATAATGAAAGAAATTCTATATGGTTCATGGACAGTATCAGTAAAATTCTAATTAGTTAATGTAACAATTCACGCAAATCCGAAAAATATTTAGTGTTTTGTATTTTGAACGAAAATGGACTCAACTAATATTTTTTCCATTGGTTACTCGACTATGGAAGCTGTATTGTGAACACGTTGGCGGAATGGCAAATTCTAAGGCTAATTTTGTCATAAAAAATGAACGAAGATAATCTCCATCAAACAATATACAATATATATATCGGGATTTGGGATTTTCTAATTTGCTCGGTACTTTGTTTGAAACAAAACCTGCTTATTTATTTTGGAGCGTAGTAAAATTTGGGGGGTAATTTTGGTTCAATATCATACATACTGACGCATTTTGGTAACTTATGATCATTTCTCCACAATATTATAAATGGGTCTAAAGCATTTCACTGAAAATCATATTTTGAAACAGCTTATGACTAAAATGTAGTCGATAATTGCATACAAACATCCGGAATTCTCTTGTGCTGAAATATCTTATTAAAGCTGAAGGATAAATGTAAAGCTCTAATGTTAAGATCGATAAGATGTACAGTGAAATTAAATCTGTAATGCATTTTTGGTCACGAAACAAAAAAAATTGAACTATGGAAGAAGTTAGGAATTCAAAATTTAGTGTTACATCACTCCTAAAATCCCGTATCTCACTGACAATAAGTCAGTACATCCCATAAATATTCAATAAGCGATGTGTTAGATAAATGTATATGACACGTAAGAAGTTGTATCTGTTGTAAATAGGTAATTTATAAGTGTAGCAAAAACAGATGGACATTTTCTTGCTGTAGGGGTGCATTGAAGAGGAAAAATGACTTTTACCTCCGTAACATCCCTGATTTACCGATTGCGGGGTACTTTACCTTCAATAAGTTGTAGCAGAGAACGTTTAACATGCCCAATTGCGCCTCACACGATGTATGATATTCAGCCTGTATGACTGTACCTAGATGACGGTTTCAGGGTCATGCCGCTCTCCAATATACCAACAAATACATATACCTATTATCTTCAGTTAAATAGGGGTTGGTCCAAAAACACCATGTGCAACTATTCTGCACACTACTTTTAAACTATAATTCTTTATAAGGAGAAAGGCGACAACTGGAACAAAATTCCAAGGAGTATAGAGAAGATTCAAGTCTCACTGCAGGTTGACCAAAATGGCTGTCACCTAATTATCCCGCTATACCATTCAGCGGATTCAGCGGATCCAATCAGATGACGCGACGTCCATGTAGCTTCTCTCCCGACGTCCATGTAGCTTCTCTCCCTTATAAAGAACTCTACTGTAAACATTCAACTGGTCAGTATACCCCCATCGTTTCTCCAGGGTCAAGAGATTACTCCTACAAATGCAATCATACTACGTCACGTTTCTTTTCTTCGAGAAAATTTAACTTATAAAAAAATGAACGGAAACACATTATCAATTAGTTTATTGTACATTAGTCGCAGTAAATTACTTTATTACCCTCTACGTGGTCGTAGGGAGTTTGAAACAGCTCTCTTGACTATAAATTATTAAACAATTTGTTTATTTTTTGTCAGTCAAACTGGCTTGATGTTGGTACAAAGCTTAAACTCAATTTAGTCAACGATTTTACTTCGCCATCGTACATAATAGTAATAATATTGTACCTCGCGTTGTGTTGGCAGGACATTCGAATATTTTAAAACTTAAATCCATCGGACACCTATTCAATTCACTTGCCGCTATTCTGTTCTTTCTGCAAAGATCGAGTAGAATGAATATTACATTGTGTCTCAGTTTGTTGTGTTATTAACTTGTATTTCTTTACAACAAATAGTCGCTTTTGTGACCACTATTTATATTTATTTGGATATAACTTTAAATCGTAGAAGTTGGGCAGCCATATCGCATAATTTTCGACTCAGTTACATGACTTGGAGCATAGATCTGTGTGAAGCATACGTCGTTGAACAGTGAATGTACAGAATTGTTTTTATAAATATCCACGTATAAAATATGCCTTTCAGTTTTTTTCATTTTACGATTCAAAATATCCACTTTCATCAACTTTTCAGAAAAATTTATTGTGTAGCAGGTATTTCTTGTAAAAAAAACATCAATAAAACTAAAACTAAGAAATCAAGTGTGTCAATGAACTATTTGTTACGTATCATGCGAAATCTGCATTCGAAATGTTGTGGACAGATTCTGATTTTATTGGAAATTTCACGTAAAGAAAACTCATAATGCTTTCATTTTAAACACACCTCGGAAGATATATATGAAAGACATAATGACATAAAAGTCTCGGAAAGTGTATATAAAATACATAATTCTATGACATAAATGTATAAGAAAGAGAAATACTCATTTGAGAAGTGGTGAAATAAAAAANAAAAACTTAGAATTGTTCAGAAAAAAAGTTTCAAAACCTGGAAAATATATGTAAAAAATCATCTTTTAAGCTGAAAATATTTATAGTAACCTTTTGAAATAATATTTCATGAAAGTATTTTGAATAGCTTGTCCAGACCGGTCTTTACAATTCCAACCCTCCTGACGTATAATTTCCCTCATCATATAAAAATATGAAGAGAAGAAAATTTTTATATTAAATATTCTGGTATAAGTATCTCTAAAATTCTTGCCTCATTAGAGCTTTTCCGTAAATGTTTTAAAAACTTATTTCTCCTTTTGTGCCTCAAATTTTCCCCAGGGAACCTTTTTTTAACGTAATAATTCGTATAAATACTAAAAAGTATTGCAAGCGAGGGTGTTTTTTTTTCTAGAGAAAGGAAGTTAATGCTGCCTTATGTACTCGGGCAATTAACTTACGAAACACTGCAGGCAAATGAATGAAATGGTATTCTTACCTTGTTCCATCGTGAAGTTTTGTGTTAATAAAATCTTTTCCCTTTGTCATTTAATTTACTGCATGAGGAAATACGTCTTCATACATGTCAAGTTTTTAAACCTTTGTAACTTACGTAATTGAGCGCACGATACTCTTGACATTCAAGGACCTCAATTAGTTTCTCTTAACTGTAACAATTCCTATTGATGATTTCGTTTTTGGTAGGGTTATTCAATCCTACCGGTTGCAGTGACGTGGGGATGTATCCTTGTACCAAGTGTATGGGTGATTGCAAAAGAACGGGTTTGATCCGTCAAAATTATGTAAATTTCCAGTTGTATTATCCATTCCCAACTCAAGACAAATTTAAATGTGATACTTTACAGGTAACCAACTTCTCAACTTTAAGTTCCTTCACCCAAATTACATTGTTAATTAGAAGAGGTCTCAAGGCCAGGAAATCAAAGATAAGAGAAAGGTTATAAAATAAAATAATAACAATAACAATTGTCATCAGTATTAATACATCCAATGATATTTGCTTATCATAAAATTGAATAATAAATTATAAATAAATGTCTTTATTTATAATATCGATTTAGAGATTTGTATCAAGTAGTTCGTTATAAAATGTATTCAACGTTTGGAGCTATTTGTACTGATGCTCAATAACTTTGACATATTTTATATTTTTTAAACATACAATATTGATTCTATTTTATCGCACGAAAATAACATATCAAGTGACAAGAAAATTTCAGTCATTTAATTGTCATTGAAAAAATTTCGTTCCTTCGACAATTTGATAAATAAAATATAAATATTTGTTCCACTATAGAAAGAAAAATGGTTATTATTGAAAAACCTTGTCCTTAATTTGCCATGTAAACTGACGTAACTCAATGTTTAAAATATTTGGTGATTGATCTTCAGTTGTGCGAGTACACCTCGTTAGAAAGAAATGTTAACTTCACGAATAGACTACATTTGTTCGCGTCAGGTATGTTTAATGACACATCTTTCATCTCAGTTTTTTCCAGAAGGGTGTGGCAAATAAAATGTAAGCTTACCTCAACATCTCAACTTTGAAATTGTTTACCCGCATCGCACTGAAACATTTTCATCCTCGTGATAAATATATCTTAAAGCTGTCTCCTCGTCTTGTAATAAAAGTCCCTTTTGTACTCAGGTTCATTGTGAAGGGTAAACTTTTAAAGGTAGTAATTAGTTTCACGTGGTTTTCGAGTAGACATGTCTAAAAGAGAAAGGAAACAAACTAAAAGGACAGAGTTCAGAAAAGGGGACTTCATATCATACCAACATTTTCTATGGAACTGCCCCAGTATAATACCTTTTAATTAATAACCAAAAATGATATATTAATCTCTGTATTTACTCGTAAATAACTGGGATTCCGGAAAATGGATTAAGCAGAAAATAGAGCGATAAGGAGAATAAAAAATAAAATATCTCAAACTTGAAAATATTTGGAAATTTAAGAAGGGAGTAACATTAATTCATGTTAAAGGAAAAGAAATATTGATAAATGCATTAAAGTAGGTTTACCCGCATGAAAAAAGAACATGGTGGGGATGTAATTCGTTTGTTTGTACCGGGACCCAAGTGAAAATATAAGGATAATTGGAATAATAAATAACACACGATATGTGCTTCATAGGCCCATCAAATGCTAATACAGTTCAAGTAGTGTATTTCTGAAGAACATTTATTGTTAGTTAATGTTAATAAGTAAGACTGTACACGAAACCTCGTTACATGTTCCATGTTTCCTGATGAAGAGCAAGTGAAAATTTCAAATAAAGGTATTTTTATGTGATACATTGGGACAGCGATAGTCACACGTATATTCATTTTCAAACTTTGCAACAGACATATTTAGATCTGAATCAAATGCTAATTTAAAGACTGACTCACTAAGGGCAATGTCTCCTTGCTTTGACGTGTAAGAAAATACAACATTTTTACTCCAGCAGAACGCTGAGCCAGTCTCTTCAGTTTCTTGAAGTACCACTGAGAGAAGGTCGTCGCCTAAATCAATACGTGGGTTGTCTCCATGGCCGGTGTTAATTTGAAGGGTCTTTGTGGCAGAAAAGACCATAGGAAGATTTCAATATTGACAGACATGACACGACATCTTTTGAAAACGACTTGGACAATGCAGTTTCCTCTTCGTTTTAATGTTTGGGATCCTTCAAATACACACCTTTCTCTTGGAAAGAAAAGAATATGTTGCGTTTTATATTCGTATTTTTAGTATTCATTAGTATGTTCCATTTTAAATTTTATCAATACTAACAATTTTATTTATCTAGGTTTCTATTTTGATTAGCTTAAAAAATACATTCATTTTACTATTTGATGTATTATATAACCAAAGAATTAATTATACTTTACGACGCTTTCTTTTGGACGATTACAATATACTTCTGTGTGTTATCAATACACAACGATTCGAATCGGGATTGAAGTTGTCCCTCGGGTACAAGCAGCATATTGTAACAATTTGTAATTTATTCCTGTACACCATAAAAAATATTTGGTCTAAGAAAAAGATAAAATTAAATAGTAATTTTCAAAATAGCCATGCATAACAACGCCTTTTCTTGTCGAGAAAAAATTAGTTTTAACTCTTCACGAGATTCTTATGCAGAGAAGTGAATTGATTCAAAATCTTATTTTATTAGACGCATTCCAATTTTGACTCAATTGAAATCTCCAAACAATATTAATTTGCAATATTTATTTCAAAATAAACCCGAGTATGCCTACTAGATATAAATATATTGCCTAACTATGTGAACGATATTTTAAAAATCAAACCTCGAAAGCTTTTCATACCGAAATAAATTCCGTGGAGAGTACAATTTAGTGATTTAAACTTAGAGGTGTTGACCGAGTCGTGTCTCATCATTTGCTTTTCTACGAAAGGGAATCAAGGGTGCTACCCTCCTTCCTGTTTCATGTCCGAAATCCGATCCTTTTGTTTTAGTAGATACGCGTTGTACCAATAATTAAAATTATATTGAATTGCTTTTTTTTTGTATATTGGTACAAATGAGAAGATAGTGGAGGAAGAAAGAGGAGGGAGTAGACGGAGCAGTTCTGTTCTGAACGCTCAAGTGAGGTGTCGTTTAATGAACGTGGGAAAACTAAGTAATTGGACACTGACGCAATGTGTGATATTCCTTAATGAGGGACGGAGACAACTAGTCAGAGGTTGACGATGTGAATGGGTCTGCTGCGTGAAACAGTGTGAGAGGAGCGACGAGTCGGTCGCCAGACTCCAGTGATATCGTGTGTGCGCTGTACTGTGTCAGGACCGGCGAGGTTGAGCGGTGCAGACGCGTGCAGGTGTGGACTGTCTAGGGGCGAACCCCACAGAATTCGAAGACGTTTTAATTACACTTAGTCTTCAGAATTTTTTTGGGGGGTTGTTTGACATTCATGTTTAGGGTATTTTATCTATTTAGTTGCCTACTAAGATTTTTTTTTGAAAGGTTAATTATAAAATGCATAGAATCAAGTGCATGTACATTATTTTCTTTTTGATTATTTTGTGTTAGTTACCTTTTAGTGACCGATGAGTAAAAAATAGGGTCACAGTATATTTCTCTACTTCTCGTCAGAGACCTTAAACATTATCCCGAGGTTAAAATATTGTTAGAAACATAGCACGTACCTTAACATCCTTGTAAAAACCCGAAAAGGGCAACGAAAAGCCTTCGATACTTTCTTTTGTAATCCGTTTCATTGAGTAAGGCATTAAATTCCCTTTGTCTTGAGCTGTGTGAGTTCACTTCTATCAGGAACAATATCCCCGCCTATGCCTCCGGTGTTGGCGTGACAGAGCGCTAGTGCTGCTGCGGGCGGTGGGAAGGGTAATGAGATTCGCGATGCGCGAGCTGGCCGGGTAATTATTGCGGACAGTTCTACTCCCACTGGCTCTCTCATGACCTTTAGTAACTCTCGAGCTTTGATCTGTCTCCAGCTGTTTTCTTTGATCCAAGTACTTTAATCAGGAATAATTTGTATTTCATTTTATGAAAATATCCTCACACTTACGTATTTGTGACACGTAAAAATGAAGTAGAAAATTTCAAAGGAAAATTACTTTCTTTTGTTTGATTAAAAACGAATATGTTGTTATTATGTTAATATTATAACACGTACCGAACTATTTTTATTGTTAGGTGCGTGTTGAAATGTTAAATCCACCTCTGCCTAAGTGCTCTTGGTCGGAATTAATGGTATGGTCCCTCGCATGCTTCCGGAGAATAAATTAGTTTATTGTCATCCACTTAGCCACACGCAGTTTGTAACTGCTTTTTTGACAACAAAGTTTTATTTATTAATCACTTTTAGTAGTAAAAAATGAGTCGTCAATTAGAAATAGTCTCCTGAGTGAGGTTTATGATTTCAACGATGGGATCATAAGAATATTCTTATTTGCAAAAAGTCTCGGTCGCAATACCAAATCTCCTGTTCACAAATCCTCTTTTGAGTCACATGACTTTTACGACAGAATTTTTTGTGCACTGAAATTTACTTCGTCATTTTTTAGAAGACTCTCCTAAACTCTAACAATATGAGCAAGTTACAGTCTGAATGACTGACTCACTTGCTCACTCACGTAGAGTAAAAGCTTCTGTGGAACTAGTTTACAACCACTGAAAACTGATGGTTGCAACCATGTCTAAGGCACGGATCTGAGTTTTTTATATTTGTGCGATATACTATTTCAAAGTGCTGATGCGGGAGTGGGGGAATAGAGTAATAATTTAAATATGCTGTCAGTTTATTCAACCAATTTGTAAAATTAAACTAATTATAACATTTAAGTCTTGACTCGATTTTTTCGAGGCGATTTTTAATTGTATTTCGCAAAAATATAAAAAAGGAGATTCTTGTGATATCAGTGGTGATATCACCATGAAGAAGAAACCAAATAAAATGCCACTAGGAGGCCTTAATTTCCCTTTAAATAATAGACGAACGCCATTGTTTGTCTGTTGCAGATCGAATTCTGACAAATATAATACTCGAGTTATACTACCTTCTGCTTCTTCAGTTGAAACCCTAGGAGCGACCTTTGACCTTCTTACACCTTCGGTCAGTGCGGTCGTCCTCGCTTTTTGCGCCGACGTTGGTTATGAGTATGAGTTGTTGCTACGTTACGTCGCGGTCATCGTCCTCGCTCCGCTTTTCCTCTCTTGACGGCCACGACACCGGAGTTGCAATAGAGAACGTTTTTATGTCAACCGATATCCATGACTTTATCTTACTTTCTTCCTTTCTTTTACTATTATTATTGTAGTATTTGTAAATGGGAAATATTGCGTGCTATTGAAACTTATCTACATGGGACGATTGAAGGTAGGAGGTGGGTGGTAGGTGGACCTGTTAGTTGGGTTTACCAACAACTTGACCCACGTGGAGGGGTTAGTAGGGGTGGTTGATAATACTTAAAGTTATTGTTACTAGGAGGAGGTGGTTAGAGGGTTCGCTTTTCAGTAGTCACACCTATATGAACTGGGACAATAAAGTGAAAAGCAACAATTTTTTTCCGGCCCCATTGGGAATTGACCCGTGACGACTTGATGAGTTAAACCGTTACCACCTGAGCCACTGAGGGACTATCTTTTGACTTGTGTAATTGGTGTCATGAGATACACGTGACTAGCAAGATATAATTGATTCCAAGGAGTCAGTTTCACCAATATGACTGAATAAATCTTTAAAAAATTGTAAATTATAGTTCTGTTTTATTTAAAAACCTATTTTTCGTTTGAATTGTTGCCGTAATTTAGCACATACTTAAATAAAAAATGTTGTAATTGTGGTATATCTTTTATTATGACAAACGAATTTTAAAATATATAAGCTAATACAAACATTTTTATAAAAGTTCAATATTAAACAAATATATTATCTCCATTTCTGTAATTGTGGGTGTCGCGTAACCTTTTCCAAGCTCGTACTTCAACCCTTGTAAGTACTCCAGCGCAAAATGTCCGGCACCCTCTACGACTTTTTTTAATTTTTTATTTACGCTCTACGAGATGTCACGTCGTGAGAAAACGAAAAAAAAAAAAAATAGACTCATTCATATATACAAATTTTAAATCTTTTATCTGGTAATTATAAATGACCTTGAAAACTTTTTGATTCGTTTATAAAATATGTAAGATGTTGTCACGTACATGTAAGTAGGGGCATTGCATAATGATTGTGCACTTCTTTTTTTGTTTTTAGTAAAACAAGCAGAACTTATATCTCTTCATTTTTCCTCATTAATAATAATTCTTCCTAATTTGTCTATATTAATTTACTTCATCTGAAAATCGCGATGAGAAAGTTACGTTTAACTCTGAAACAATTTACTCAAAACTTCAGCTCGAAACAAATAATACATCAAATTCTAATTTTGCAGGAGTTCCTATTTATTCTTTAAAATTCTATCAGGGAGTGCTCAATGTTTCGACTGCAAGAAACATCTCTAATTCCTCGAAATCTTTGTTTTATTCTGTTATCGTTTCTTAAGTTGTACTGCTTCTGTCTTCAAAAGAAAGACCGACAAACATTTGCAATCAAGAAAGAGGTTTTTTACGAACAGTCTTTTCCTTTGAGACGTAAGGAAAGTTTTTGTGAAATTAGCTCTAATTGATCAAAACATTGATTTACTTCTCTCAGACTTTCTTCTCGGGGTTCTGAGAACAGTTAAAGAAGATTATAAACGTAGGCTTCCGCGGCCAGAGTCAGCATGAACTTGTCTGTCCGGGACAAACCGCAGAGTACGACAGCGACTTACGTCTGTACGACTCTGACATTGCCCTGAAGAAGGCCACATCATGATTGCTGAAACGTTGGTAGTTGTATAAACTAAGACGCGGTTTGTCCCGGACAGACAAGTTCAAGCTAAAGAAAATTTTTCATTAAAAATAAAATGCATACCGCTCTTTATCAATGGAAGATAAAATGACTATTTTATGAATTACAAATATTCAATGTTCTGAAGTTAAATTAAATTAAAATCTCAACAACTGTTATATGATGTTATGATTACGAGGAAATAGGAGAACTTGAACATTGTCATATTTCAGAAACGCATGTAAATCGAACCAAAATTAGTATATGCGATATATCCCTCTGAGATATATATGTACTTACGTGCATCGATTCGCGATATGGCTTCCGTAGAATATCTCTCCAGATCAATGGATATCTCGTTGTAACATACATATAGGTCGCATGAAACAAGTCAGATTCCGTACACTGTAAAAGTACTTCTGAAAACAAGGAAAAGGGGTAAAGAAACTTATTGAAGCCCAGTCTTTCTTCTTTGTTATTCTTTGCAGTCCGATGCAACTATGCACTGTGATTAAAATTTCTAGCATTTATTTGAATAGTTAGAAAATATTTTAAAAAATGTGTCTTACCATCGAGCAGATCAAATTAAAATTATATGTAAGGAGTACATAAATATTAATGCAAACCCTTGGTAATAAAGACACAGTTCATCAAACGACGGATGAATCTAAAATAAATTCTTTGGGCCTAACGCAACACTTGTTTTGATTTAAGAAAAATATTTTTTCCTTTTACCGAATTTTGATGATAATAAGATATATCTATTTGCTTACTTTAATATTAGGTTAATAATAATAAAAATTGTGTTTTGTTTTATAAAATTGTTATAACTTTAATCACGAATACTCATCTGAAACATTAGACAATAAATGAATACATAAGAATAGTGAATCAAAACTTTATTATTATGTCAGTTTTAAAAATGGATACTTTTTTATTCGTAGTCATAGTAGTATCATAAAAACTAATCAAAATATTTTAACTAATTTCGTATGCATAAAGGTTTTTCGTAAGTTATTGGTGAAATGAATTCCCATCATAGAATCTTTTCGCGCACAACCATTCATCGTACATTGCTTTTCTTGTAATTCTTCTTTCTGCATCCAGAGAAATAAAACTTAGCGGTCACTCCGACCACATTCTTAGCAAGATGTATTGTTACAGGATACAATGCGCGGGACGCTGATAATGGATGTCTCGTTTTTGGACGAGGCTTGATGGTTTCTTGTGACGTAGCTTCTTGTGGACAGGGACAGCTTGCTATCTCTACCCGCCAGTTGCACGTTCACTTGAATTCAATCGATTCTTTCTTCTGGTTGCTTGTCTGAGTCTCCTGGTGTCACCAATGATCTCCTTGTTTGTATCCTTCTCTTACAAATGAGAAGTGGAAAACATAGTTAATGGTTAGAGTCCAGTCAGCATATGAATTTTTCTTATTCTTTTCCAGGGTAACGAATTTTGATGTTTCAAACCTGTTTTCATCAAACCCATGGGAATTGTGTTCCTAAAATCTTGTAGCATTTTAAATCAACTTTAAATGATATATCTGGTGAACCAACAGTTACAGTAATGTGATGGCTTCGCTCAAAACAAGTTCTACCTATGTTTCCCGGATTTTTTAAAACATAAGTAAATGAATTAATTATCACTTAACATTTGAGACGTGTCACAGTGAAACAATTAAAATATATTAATCGTACAAAATGGTGATAAGTGATAATTCATTTATTTATCTTGATTACATAATGAACGTAGTAATGGAAAAGGAATTAGTACAACTTCACCGATTTATGCGGAAATACGTTTTCTTAGTCAAATTTTAAAATAATTCAGTACACAAACATTGTTTATCTTATTTGTTATTATGACTACCACTATTACTTTGATAAAATCGAAGAAAATAATACATACAATAATAAATCCGCGGTTACAAAATACCTCCTGCACCAATGCTTCTACAATGTAAAAGAATTTATTGATTTTAATAAAAGTTAAATCCGTTTTGTACTTTATCACGCCATTGCTGTAGTACTTTTTTAATAACTTATAACAATTTCAAAAACTATTTTCTTGCACGATTATGTTGTCTTATGGCTCATATTAATTTACTTTTATGTGCACAACTTCGGCACGGTTGTGTACATTAATTCTGTAACCCCATCCTGGCCCGGGTTTTGCTCCGGTTTTCCTTCGGGTAGAGGCGGATTTCTTGTACAGGTTCTCTAGGCTTTGTCTAGGGGCGTGTTTATTGTAACAATAAATCGTGAATTTAGTGTATTTTCAACTCTTATGATTTTTTAAACACTATACTCAGAATAATCTATAGTTCGATAATAATTCGTACATGAAATTTTTTGCGTAAAATTACAAATATATTGACATTCTATTAGTATTATAACTCGCAGCTAACTTTTTATCTTATCTAGGAACTTATGCAGAAATTTTTTGAATCCGCCTCTACCTTAGGGCCCTTGATCGGAATTGATGGGATGGTCCCTTGCTTGTTTCCGGAGAGTAAATTAGTTTATTGTCCTCCACGTGGTCATACGCAGTTTGTACTGATTTTTTGTCATAAAATACAATGATGGATGGGTGTTCTGTTACGAAATATTTTCTGGGACTTTTAATTATATTCTTTTGTGACTCACATAAATCGAAAAAGGAATGGTCAAGGTATGCATTTCGGTCGTATTTAAAAACTCCGCAGTAATCTGTCAAATTGAAATGGTGGAATTGCTTGTCATCGTGGTTTCGGAAGTTACAACAACGCTGTAATTAATGGTCTCAGCAAACTTCCTTCGTGGCTACGAGAGAGTAGAGGTGCTTCACAGTGATTTATGTATGAATGAAAATTTTTGTAGGGAATTGCAATTGATGGAACCGTTCAATATATTCAAGCGATTTTAATTTTCTTGATTCATTTTTTTCTCTTTATGACCTTTACTATTAATTTAGATAATGATATTGTGTGATTGAGTTTCTAAACTCGTTACTTTGCCCTGCTCTAATTTTAAACTTAAATGTTATCCAATTTCCCTTAATAATAAAGGATTGGCTAGCTAACATCTATATTTTGGAATAAACAATCTATTCCATTACATTATCATTATTGATTTTTTTGTCTCTGTGTAACACTTGAAATATTCTTGTGCAAACGTTGATGTCTTGTTTTCATCTTACTTTCGTCAAACAGCAATACCAAAACACCTATTACACAGTAATCCTAAGCTCTCTCTTCGTGTTTTAGTGTATTTTTTCTTATAAGTTAATAAATCAATTGTACTTTCAAATAATTTTATTCCTGAAAGAACATGGTGATAATGGAACAATTCATTCGTCTATGAATCACAACCCTGGATCGAGAAAAACGTACTTGATATTTTACATAAACAGTACTATAATATTTTATTCATCGTGTATCTTATTAATTATCGTGGTAACATTAATGAAAGCGTAGCATATGCTAAATAGATAAGTCTTTTGTTAATGGATGAATAATGCTAATTTTATTTGAGTTTTAAAATCTTGTATTATTAGTAAATTTTAGGTAAAATTTTCCCTACCATATTTATTTACACTTTGAGGGAGTCGAATACTATGATTAAACTATGGACTAATTGAAGTATAACTTGAAATGTTTTGGGCGATCACAATATATTTTTGTTTTATAAATACACAACGTTTTGACTCAAAATTGGAGTCCAAAAGTCGAAACACAATAAAAATATTTTGTGATTGTCCAAAAAAATCGTAAGTTATAATTTATTTATTTATCTTAACTATATAATGGACGTAAATAGTAAAATTATGAACGAATTATTTGTATTTTCTAGACTAAAGATTTTTATTGAAAAACTTGTTGAAGATATTTAAGTCCAGAAAATATTAATCCTTGGTTAAATTTCCGTGAACACACGGTGGTCTACGCCCGACCCTATCGAATTCTTAAAACCCGTGCGGGAGATAAAGTTAATGGACATGAACATGGGTAACAGGGAGATCTGACAGGTGACACTTGTGATAAAGTAATCTTCAACAAGAGTAATTTAGAGTTACGGTCAAAGGTCTGCTATTTTAATATTGATTGTAATGACTGTTTACATAACACTGCCACATTAACTTCTCTGTAAGATCTATCTATGAATCATCAACCACCAGTAAAAAAAATATTAGCTGTGTTACATGTGTAATTAACTTCTATTCACTGTAGCTAATACGCTCGAAAGACATGACTAAAACCAGCTGATTTTAAAACACATTTATTCTACACATTCATACAGCACGCTATGAAAAGCACATATTATGCACAATGCACCGTACAATAAACAGAAAGCATCTGTCAACTCTCGAAATGGAACCTTACAACTATATTTTAATTATATAAAATTTAAGAAAACAAATGGAACAGAATTTGCTAATACGTATAAAACATATTTCTTTTCCAAACGTATATACGCAAACGACGAAACATAGTCAACGTGACTATTTAGAACTAGAGCTTCGTTAGATTGAACTTGATTGGATTTTGTTCTGATAAATGAGATCGTTAGTGAGACTTTGAGGGAATTTCGTATGTTGTCCAAACATGTATCAGAGTCTGATCGAATAATATATGTTCCAAACCATTGGAAAAGGTTGAAAATTTACTCTTCTTTGCCCTATGTAGGTTTCCGTCCTTTTTGCTTCCCCAAAAATCCTTTACGTGTGATATAAATTTCCGACTATTAGTAATATTTGTCCATCATACTTTTATCGTCACCTTATTATACCGAATATTATGTTCATGACTTTCATTGGTATTCAGGTATTCAGGTTTTGTAATGAGTGAACGAGAATATTACAATTGTAAATTAATTAAATTATGTAAATCCTTTCTTCATTAAAGGTAAAAAATTTGACTCAAACCAATGGAATGACTCAAACAATGAAAACTTATTGACAATAATATGGGAAGGATGACGTAACTATGCGAGTTGCGCGTACTTGGTGTTTAATCATTATAATCCTTTCCAACTTACTACAAAAATGTAAAATTTTGTACTAAAATTACAACGTTCTATGAAAATTATTGTTGCATATTATTATCGCAAACGTTGAACATCTTTTTTAACACGGATATCTTATGGTTTAACATAAAATCTAAAACAAAGTATCTAGGTATATTTAGAAGTAAAAAAAGAAAGAAATACTACAAAATAAACTAATGATGCAATAAGTAGAAGAGAATGAATATTTCTTCCTTTATATTTTCTCCTAAAGAACAATTACACAGTCGGAAGAACAAGGAGATTGCNCCCCCCCCCCACCCGTACCATTTGAGACCATTAATTAAAAAAATTGTTTCTTTACAATACAGTTCATATATTACAGAACACAACAACCATCTGGTCGATAACAAACTTTCACTTTTGGAGATCATAGCATTCACGTATTTGATTACAAGAATTACTTAATTCACCACATTTACTTCGTTGCATTAGTAAAGTGATAAAATACTCAGTATTACGAGACAATTGGAAACAAAAAAATAGTTTTCAAATGAATGCTTACCCTTCCTGATGGGTTTTAGTTTCTTCAAAGACCAAAACGCAAAAAATCCTTACCAATTATTGTTAATGAAACTAGTGGTGCAGAACCATTGCACATACTTTCGCATACACGTTTCTCCGTGTGCAGCATAGAGCGAGAAAAATTTCTTTAGTGAAAGGGTAATTTTCAGCGTGGTCCTACATTTTGGTCGTCCAAAATCTTCCAGTGCTCCCTCCATTCATGCTCAAAGTCGTTAGATGAACTTATTACTATCTTTTATTTGAAATTTGAAAGTAAAATAAATATTCAGAATATTATTTCAAAACATATAGCGACATAAATATCGTAAATGTAATTTCGATGTAGACAGAAATTGATATAGCTTTGTATCTGCACTGCGTTTGCTGTCCTCCTATGTGTTTTATCACTATCATATCTTTAATTTCAGTTTACGAAAAGTGTATTCTACGTCTGCTTGGTCCAACGCTCCTACATATTATTCAAGCTTTTTGAAACAGTAAACTAATGTGTAAGTGTAGCAGACAGAAATTATTTTACTGCGTCTATACCAAACCTTCAAGCGAAATATCGCTAATGCATACTAATAGTGAATTACGTACAGAAAATTTAAGCAAAATCGTTGCAGCTGTTTTTGAGAAACATTCAAAACAGTACTTTGACCTTCATGTGAAGTACCTTTTGTTTTGAAGTAAAAAAAAAGTTTGACGACAACAAGTAAATTTTACCGTACATACGAAATGTGAATAAAATTGATACATTAATTTACTCAGAATCGCTGCGCACAGACGGACAGACGGACGGACGTTATGCAAAAAAAAAAAAAACTTTTTCAGACTCAGAGATCGCCAATTCCGTCGAAATTTCGCTTTCGAATTCTTTCACGTTTACAAAATTTTCTATATACTATGTATATAGAATGTAAAAGTGGTAAAACAGTATTACATACGATCATGATATATGGGTCATAACACTTATCATGATAGAGAAATATTCTGATTCTATTTGGAACTCACAATGGGGTCCTCTAGGGCCGAAAGAATGCTTGGAATGCATAAAGGAATTATTAAACCATTCAGTGACAGAAATTTTCCATAAACCTGGAAGGGATTTAATTTTCATATAGGAAACATTAAAAAATTTGACGTATTTGGACGTAATCANATATGGGTCATAACACTTATCATGATAGAGAAATATTCTGATTCTATTTGGAACTCACAATGGGGTCCTCTAGGGCCGAAAGAATGCTTGGAATGCATCAAGAAATTATTAAACCATTCAGTGACAGAAATTTTCCAAAAACCTGGAAGGGATTTAATTTTCATATAGGAAACATTAAAAAATTTGACGTATTTGGACGTAATCAATAGCAAAAAGTGGAAATCTCTAGTACATATCGATATTTCATGGGATGCAGAGTCAAATAAACTCTTTGAATTCGACAATAAAGTTGCATGGTGGATGAAAAGTATGATATTAAAAGAAACATTTAGAATCACTTTGTGCACCGTGAGACAACCGAGGAAAAGTTTTGAATGTGTAGATTTCCTAAAATACAAAATTAACGTTTTTTTATTTTAAAAAAACATTGGGTATGAATAGTGAGATTAGTCTCTTAATTTCGACCAAAGAGGATTGAGGATGCATTTTCAATTTATGCCAGGAAAAATAGGAAGAGAACTCTCTAGGGCTGAAATGATTTGAAAGTAACCCTATCGCACATTGTGAGGTGTATTTTGAAAGATGAAGTAAAGATGACAAATATGTATAATTTTATTATATGAAATATAAAAAGTCTAAGGAAGAAGTTATTCTTACTAAAATTAAAACTATCATAGGTCAATCTCATCTTCTCTAAACTCATTAAATAATTTATACATATTGACAAAATAGAACAGAGCGACAATTTTAGCAGTATATTTTTTTTATTCTCACAAACGAGAAAAACGAATACATGTCAGACATTTTCTCAGCCTACGTTTCGTTAATAGATAGCCCTGCTTATTAAACGGAACACTCCAATATTTAATGTAAATGTAAAGATAACCGTATCTTAAAAAAAAAAGAATATTGTTACAAAATTAACACTAGAATCTTTTTTTTTGTGAGGATTTAGGGTTCGTCAAGGAACATAGATTCAAAAGTTGGTAGGTATAAATTATCTTCAGGCATAAAGAAATGTATGTTTTTACGAATGACATCAACGTATAATTTGTTCTCTGTGTGGATTAGCAGAGTGTTTTAAAAACGAATTCAGTAGGCAGAAGAAGACGAAAAATTAAGTTTGCAAAAGGCGAATTCCCAGTTCCGATAATTCAATCAAAAGGTATGCATTGCAGGAGACCTGGAATATCCACTTACCTCAAACAAATATTGATTTGGACCAAACCACATCTTTCTTTTCATCTGAAATAGAATTCCAACTCTTACTTTCGTATTTTGGCGAGAGAGGTATATTGACATTTACCCTTTGACGACAAACTTTATTTCAATGAAAATTACTCATCCATAATCGAAACAAATTTCATTAATTTCAATCAATTTCTTTAATTTAGTATATACTGCAAAATAATATAAAACATAAATTAGAAATTTGTAGCTGTGAATCTCGGAGATTAGTAAATATAAACATTTTACAAATACTCAAATTCATATTTGCGCATGATTTAGGAATTATACGTAGTTGAATAATAGCGTGGTAATTAATATTATGTATGGTTCATGTGTAGGATTTTTATCATTCACCCTCAACGTGCAAAACTAACAGGAAAAAACAGATCGTTAGAAGTAGAAGAGAAAATTAATACTAATGAATACTAATGATATTTTATTTGAAATTTTAAAAAAGAATATACAATTCTTCTACTGTATTGAACAGCAATACCAAGCTATAGAAAGAGATTAAATAAAACGCAAAGTGCTTTAGTTATTTGAAAAGAAAAAATATATCTGTTCGTATTATAAGATATCAAAATTATTTTTTGATGAAGATAAAAAAATTGAGTGATTTTTCCATCATAGATTTAAAAAAACTAGTATTGAACATGTTCATGCAAAGTAGAATCTATAAAGATATGTGTGAGAAGTATTATGAAACATAAATTTTGATGCATTAATTCAGTGTATCTCGCTTAACAAATCTTCCTTTCTTCTTTTCTATTAATATAATTTATTCGGAGATATTTCATTGCGGTATGAAGTTAATTTTTACGATCTATGACAAAAAGTAAACTGTCACTGGAAAGTGATAGAGAAATATTCTTTACCACTGTGTTGAAGAATATCGCCTAGAAGAAGCTTAAGTTTTGTATGATAAGGCAAATTATTATTTTAGGTACACATCATACTTATGACTGAATAGGTTTCGACCATCCATTTTGACATTCCATTACACAGCACCCACTTAACATATGTTTGACAAACCAATAAATAACAATTTAAATACAAAGCAAAATAGTGATTGATGTTTTTCGTCAAATATTAATGACTGTGTTACATTTATCGTAAAGTTCATATAATTTGAAATGTTGTTCCTGAGCCGAGGAACAATATTTATCTTAATTTCAAAAAGCAGTAAGACTTTGTGATTTGCGTGATATCCTTTGTTATTGTAGTATTTGCAAATGGGAAATATTGCGTGCTATTGAAACTTATCTACATGGGACGATTGAAGGTAGGAGGTGGGTGGTAGGTGGACCTGTTAGTTGGGTTTACCAACAACTTGACCCACGTGGAGGGGTTAGTAGGGGTGGTTGATAATACTTAAAGTTATTGTTACTAGGAGGAGGTGGTTAGAGGGTTCGCTTTTCAGTAGTCACGGCTATATGAACTGGGACATTCATGTGAAAAACTACAATTTTTTTCTGGCCCCGCCGGGAAGAGAACCCGGAATGACTTGGTGGTGAGGAAGCACGCGAACCCCTTAGCGACCGGAGGGGATGATAACCTTTCTGCCTCAAGTAAAGCTGCCGTTGAGCAACCGCCTGCAACGAATGGAACCGCTCTCGAAGAGAAGCAACTTGGAATGAGCAAGAGCTTCGTCCGCCTAAGATGTTCCTTGCGTGCAGGAAGCTCTTCATTTCAAGAGAAGGAGGGAATTACGGAAGGGAGGAAGGACTTGGCCTGCGCAGCGTCTTGTGAAAACCGCATGCTCTCCAGTTTCCTTACTTTGACCTTTCGGTGAGCGCAGGAGCAAAGCTCTTCATGGGATACAGACGAGAGAAATATACCACAAACTCAATTGATTTTCAGAATGATTTTTGTTGACCAGAGAATATTTGATTAGGTCTACTATTTACGTACATAACATAGTCTAATATTGAATTATTTCAATATTATTTAGATGTTTGTAGTGTTTATTGTGATTCTTTTTAACACAGTGTTTCGATCCTAGGTTTCGGTGTTCAATAGGTGTTACAGTTTCATACATATGATGATACCCAAATCTAGGGTCTAAACGTTGAGTTGAAAAAAAATGACAATAAATATTGTGTGTCTTCTTGAGTATTTTTTACTTTCTCATATACGTAGAATATAGAAAGTTTTGTAATCGTAAAAAATTCGAAAGCGAGATTTCGATGGAAATATCCGTTTTGGTTATCCCTGATTACTTGTCGATGCATGTGCTTTTTTTCGTTTTTGCTTTAAAACTAGGGGTACTTCACATGAAGGTCAAAGTACTCTTTCGATTATTTATCAAAAACAACTCCAACGATTTTGCTTAAATTTTCTGCTNGCTGTACGTAAGGTACAATTAGTATGCATTACATCCGCATTATCGGTATTTCGCTTGAAAGTTTGATATAGAAGCAGTAAAAATTTTTGTCTGCTGCACTTACACATTAGTTTACTGTTTCATGAAGCTTGAATAATATTTAGCATACATATGGCTAAATGATAATGTACATGAAGTGTATTAATATGTGTGAAATGTATTAAAATCTTTAAAATAAAACAAACGAAAACAAATGACGGGTGAGGCCTAAACCCTGGTTGCGCGCCGGGGTTGCTGACCGGCATGGTACGGCTAGGGAGCGCGCGCAGACGCATTAGCTGGGTTACGCCCGCGTCGCGTGGTCACTAGCTCTGTGCCCTGTGTGGTTGTATAGTATTTAGCAAGTAAACGTACACTTTTCGTAAACTGAAATGAAAGATATGATGATGACAAGATAGGAGGACAGCAAACGCACTGCAAATACAAAAGTACATCAATTTCTGTCTACAACGAAATTACATTTTCATAACACTTTTACGATATTTTTGTCACTATGCTGCAGATGGAGGAACGTATGTGAGAAAGTGTGTGCAATGGTTTTGAACCAATTGTTAATAATTGGACTAAAGTCTTTAAGTCCTCTACAAGAAATATCTCTTCAGTATTATTTTCTAAATAAGGAATCTTGAAACATCCCTCGTCATTCGTCCTGAAATATGTTTTCTTAGTACTAAATTTAATTAATACATTAATCACGTAAAAAATGTCTTAATACATCTTCCACTGAGGCACATGACCTCTATTGTTTCCTCACAAATTGTCTTCCAGGCAGCGCCCATCGTGAGTGCCGGAAGGTTTGTGTTGAACTACTGGGGAGTCCTCGATAAGAGGGAGAAATACCATAGAAACCATAATTTAATTAATACCTTAAGAACATTACACATGTCCTAGAAATTTAATGCTAATAATTTTTTTTCTTGTTTCCTCTCCAATACCCGGTTCCGCTACCCGGGTCTGATTGGGTCCGTTGAAACTCCATCGTGGCGGGAATGGTCAGGTGATGACTGTTGACAGTCACTTTGGTCCCTTGCAGTGATATATGACCATGTCTCAGTCATGTAATGGTCATGAATGAGATATCAACGTAAGCTATTAAGGACTCAAGAGCATTAACATCAGACAATCACCGGCGAACATATTTTGAATTGTAACTGCATTGCGCTGATAAGATTTTCCTGTCGATTCTGTGATTTTCTATAGATGTTCTCAGATAATTGTTGGGTTCCTATGGTATTAATGTATTTTATTGTTTTCATTTGTGTATAATATTTTGTTATCACATTAAATATTTATTAACATTTTTTTATCAAAACAGCAATTTGATAATTTAAGCACTAAATAATTTTCATTCTTTAATTGAGCGAACGATTTATTTACATAAGTTCAGCAAGCTATAAAACAATTGTGACATGAAACTATGAAAACGAGTAATAAAATAAAAAGTATGAACAGTTGTGACCAGTTTTATAGAAATTTTTTTATATTTGTAACCATAAATAAAGAAACTTTATTTTCAAAAAAGCAGCTGCAAACTGCGCATGACAACGTGGAGGATAATAAACTAATTTACTCTCCGGATGCAAGCAAGGTACCATCCCATCAATTCCGATCAAGTGCCCTAAGGTAGAGGCGGATTTAACATTTCAATACTCTCCATACAATAATAAAAGTTCGGCACGTGTTATAGTATTAATATGCCATAATAAAATACACACAAATTCAAAGAAAATGATAAAAATATCATTAATTAATATAATGAAATGTATACATTTGTAGAAAAATAGGCATTATTATTATTGTTATTATTATTATTGTTATTATTATTATTATTGTAGGATAACAAAATTGACGGAACGAGGTAGGTAAATATCAGTCCTAGGGAAAGGGGAAGGGTTGGTCTAAATCTGGACCTTGTAGTTTTCCCTTACCTAATCTAGTCAGCTCTCGATCCTGACTACCCCAAAGCTTCAGCAATTCATGCCGTGACCGAATTCTCAGAGGAAATCCCGTCTGGATCTCGACTGTCAGATCACACTTGAATAATTTCAAAATTACAAAGATATATCGACAATGTCGTTTCTGATAAAGAATGAATGGATGTGTGAACAATAGTTAAATGGTTGAGAACGTAAAATTTACGAGTGTCATAAAATGTTAATTTAACTAACCTTCTCGAGTGCAAGCCATGTCACGAATCGAAGTTTATTTCCAATAGACATGATCAGTAGTATTTCGGGGTATCCTTTCATATTTAAATGCGATGAAACTCCATCTTTCTAAGTTAATATGTGGATAATATTTCACTTTTACTTTCTATTTTATTATTGTTATTATTATTATTATAGTTATGAAAGTTCTTGTTTTGACAGAACTCCCAAGATCTGCTCTTTCGTAAATTTTCAAAAAAATTCCTTCGACAATACAAGTTGAAGAAATGGAAATCTCATTTACAATAACATTTAAAAAAAATTAAACTGTGTAGAAATCTTGAATGTAAGAATATTTTAAGAATTTGAATATCATAATTTGAATGGAGGGGTAATGGGAAAACCGAAAAACAGTAAGTTTCTAGATTATGCTAATTCTTTTGTTAAAATAGTAATCAAAATCCACGTAACGGAGATAAGCATAAAAAAATTAATTTATCTTCAATGAAATAATCATGACAGATTTCTGACGCAATAATGTATCTCCGATAATTCTCCGAAATAAATTCGCATGAAATTATAAAGTTTTATAAATGGTTTATGTTAGCGACAAATAATTTTTGGTCTTAAAGTGATAGGTTTATTTCATTCAGCAATACGTCTCGACACATTTTTATAAATTATGTTTGTACGAGAAAGTATGTTTAAACTAGAATGAGTTAATGTGGAAGATTAATAACACTATTGACAACATCCAACATGTAGTTAAATTTAGAACACTATAACTTGTTAAACCATGTATTCACGGAATTTTATCAATCACTTTTTAAAATCAAATTTTAAAAAAATTACATAACTTTTAATTTCTGATCTTAAAGATCGTCAACTCGGAGAGATACTGATAAATGAGTGAAGAAAAAGTAAATTAAAATATTTGTGACGAAAAACAAATAAACGTTACAGATAGTAAGAGAAAAATAATTGAAAAGGTACTTGTAAGTCAAGGTGATCAAAATTAAAGGAATTATAGTATCTATTTTTTGGATAGATATGTCTGTAAATTAGTGACAAAATAAATAATTGAACTAAAAAAATGGATCAGTATTGTTAAAATTATTCAGAAAGAATGTCTTTCAAATTATAATGAAATATGTGTCCGTTAAATGAAGTTACATCATGTATTTTCACGATACGAAGAGCAAGTGCATGTGTGGAGTATAATTAACCTTTCGAGATAAATTACATCCATGTGTCCATCCCCTTTGCTTGTGTGCGTGTGCGCCTTGTAGTTCCACAATGCTGTCGTCTCGTGCGAGAGTTTCCTACCTTCCTCGCGCCAGTCGTAAAGCTCCTCGTCAGATGACACACGGAGCATCCTGGTTCCTCAGGGTGTAACATTGCGGTTTGCGAGAATTGTTGTACGTAATGTATCCCGACGGCAATAAAACCAACCACGGAGCTTTTATCTGAGATCTTAGCGGTTACACAGTTGTGAATGCTATCTTACTTCAGTGGGTTTACAAGCCTATTATGATTCGCTAGTATGAAATGTATACTTCATTATTTTCTTATAATATACAAAGTACTTCTTTATCCTGACAGTTGGTTTTCCGTGCTTCTCATTGGTGCTGAACGAATATTTAGATGCGTTTCGCTAACTGATTTTTACATTATATTCTAATTATCTATTTGTTTTCACTCCATGTTATTTTTATCACGTTTTTCAATTCCTGTATGCTGTACTTATGAAATGATTTAAATAAGAAATAGGCCGTGAACACCGCCCTTGTTCATACTAAGAGAGTGTTTATTTGTAGACGAAAGTGTGCAAGAAAACTCTTTTGAATTTAATTGAAATGTTTCGTTAGAAATGAAATTCAAAGAAAATTAAACATGTACTCTGTAGTCCCATCCTGGTCTGGGTTTTTCTCCGGTTTTCCTTCGGGAGGAGGATGCTTTTGAAATGTTCTCTAGGATCTGACGTACTGGTGACAGTCCTATTAATACTATTATTATTATTAATCTGGAATGTCGAGTAATTTTAATACTTACGATTTATTAGCAAGATTTTCCTAATAATTAAATATTTTATAATAGTACGTATTTGATAGATAAGTGTTATTTTTTATTTTATAGAATATTTGTTGATAATATAACAAGTAGCCAACTACTTTTATTTTTATCTTCGCTAAGTGTATGAAATGACTTTGTCTTGTGGCGCAGAAATGATAAAACCGCTATTGTTCTGTGACCCTTGTATCGGAAGTGATGGGACGTTCCCTTGCTTGTTTCCGGAGAGTTTTGTTTACTGTCCTCCAAATGGTCATACGCCGTTTTGTAACTGACTATTACTATATTATTAACAATTTAATTAATTGGATGGTGTGTGTATAATATACAACGAGTAGGAATAGTTGTTGATGAAAATGAAGTAATTTTCCACAAAATAAGATAAAGTGTCAAATAATTGGAGAATAAAAAATATACAATTCTACTGTTTTCTTTCTGTTTCAGGTAGGTAGAAAAATCAAGAACCTTCCTTGAAGTGTATGAAGATTTCTCACTCAGTATGTTGCTTACTATTGTAATTATTTTTTAATGTTNTATATATATATATATATATATATATATATATATATATATATATATATATATATATATATATATAATATGTGTGTGTGCGTGCGTGTGTGTGTATTTTTTGAATTGATAACTAACTAGTTTTTCTTGTTAGTCTGCTCGTAACACTTAGAAATTCATAGATCACTGGATGACTTTAGAATGTGAAATATGGAAATTTCAGAGTTGAAAAGCATTTGATCCATGAGTGTTGATATTGATTAATCCAATATTGGTTGGTAAAGTTTCCTTCAACATTTGACAATAACTTCTTTATTTTCCAAGGTTTATTTCCCTGAATATTTTAGGTATGTTTTTATTTTAAAGAACTGAAACTAAACCGATCAAAGCGTTCACTACGTGACAACTGTCAGATAAACAAGTTAAATTCACTATGTTGTAATTTAATGAATTCAAATTATTTTCAAGAGATATGGCGTATTCAGTTGTTTGAAAACATCATCAAACACATCATTCTCCAAACTAGAAGTATAGCGTACAGAAACCAAAGGTCATGACTAATTCTGCAAAAATCATTCTGACAATGCCCGTCCCACTTGCATATTTCTTGTGTAGTTCAACTTCATAAAAAAACGTTTTGAAAGTGCTTTCGTCACTTTGTCATTGAATTGACAATCCAGAACTAAAAATAGTAATATGTGGACCCGAAATTTTTAATAGAGGATCAAATTGGAAAATTTGAAATATTGAATACATTTTGCTTTTTTAGAAAAAATTGAAGAAAAAAACTTGTAAACACAAGATTGCACGGACAAATGTCGATGTTTGAATGAAACATTAAAAGTTTTTGTATGTACAAAAAAATGTTCATCAGTTGTAAATCCACTTTTTACAATGTGTTCCAATTTTCAACTCCTAGAATTGGATATTTTTGGATTTAGCATTGTCTAAAATGTAGATAAACACGAAATGCGTAAAATGCTTTCCAGCCCACATTTCATATTTCCTATCTCTCTCTTTATCTTGCTGGTTTAGTATGTTTTCACCATGGAATAAGCTACAAATATATTTATTATATTTAAACTTATAAAGATATATGATTGTGTGAAAATACCATAGTCCTTAATACAGTCCTATGTGTATGAACATGTTAAAAGCAAAAATTGTTTTCTGCAGCTTCAATATTGGTGGTATAATTCATGTATGATCTCAATTCATATTGAGCTACGAAGTGAGTGTAATAATTCTCTAGAATTCTATATGAACGCTAGAGGTTACATTACTTGTTTTCATCTTCTACTAATCAATTTTCAAAAAAAAAAAAAAAAAATTCAATGCATATAAGATAAATCGAGGTGGAAAGTACAAACACCGAACAGAAAAAGGTTTAACAGGAGAAAAGAAAGGATACTGAGAAGTTACAAATAACACTGGATATAATTTAAATGTTGCATTTGAAATCTTAAATCTTCATGGCCATTCAAACGAGTTAAAAATCCTCGCGATACTTACATCTACACTCCAAGAGGAATAAACTAATTCTAAAGAAATTTTTCCATTTCATTTTTTCAGTCCGGCGTATCCGAGAGAGGGAAACGAATGTTTTACGAGAAATACGACTAACAAGGCAGTGAATAACTTGCAAGCAGAAAATTAGTAGGGTCACGAGTGCACAAATTGCAAATGCTTATAGAGTGCATAACGGACGGTCGTAATAGCGCTTCTGATAATTAGTCGATTTCAGCAATTTGATCTTAACATGGGACTGAAAACTATGAATCGGAGAAATATTTTCGTTTTAAATACTTGTAAAGATTTTGTAATCCGTGGTGATGTTAAAAGCTAAGTAAATTAATACCCTTCCCTCATTACCTTATGAAGAGGTTTTATAAATGTATAAAAATAATGTATAGGAAAATAAAGCACATGTAGATACAAAACGGTAACGTAAAAATATTAGTACATGAAATATATTGGCAATGAATCAAAATGAATTTGAATAGCCCTCAAATCTATGTCGCTATTTATGGAATTATATAGAAACTTCTTTGGATCCTCTCTAAATAAAGAATGGTGGAGGAAATTAACAGGATTCCTCTTTTTTAAGGTGATTATTGGAAACAAAACAATATACTATATTAAATTATACTTCCAATATATAAAATTATTCTAAATCTTTTCTTAAAATAATTGACAAACCTAATTTTTAATTAAATGTGATTAAAAAAATTTATTTGTGAGCAGTTTTTAAATAAATATTTGAAAAAGGTAATTCAAAAATAATCCTGCAAGAAAATTGAACTGACTCTTCTACGATAATATGTACTCATACATTGCCGGATAAAAACATTTTATCCTCATAAACTATCGAAGAAGTTTGTACTTCAATTTTTTAAATCGAAAGCGTTAATCATGGGGAAATGAGTTGAGACCATGCATGAATACTGCCGGGTAGGTTTCAGGAAAGGGTAGAGACTTAACATTATCCTTCAACCATGAAATGGATCATCAATTAGGTCTGATTTTTCGATGAAAACATTTCAAGAGGAAAGTAAGCAACAGAACTGTCCTAATTTATATTCGTGTTTCATTAAGCATCTATTCAATGTTTGAGATTTATTATGGTCGTTATCGCAGCAAATTAGATCAAGTCTTTTTTTCCATGGCTCCATTATTCATAAAATTTCTGTTCCTATTCCACTCGCTACTTTCATATTATTTTCTTTCCCCACAAAACAGTTTCTTCATCCCCGTCAGTTTTCTTTCTTTTCGGAGTGCTGTTTTTCTTGACTCGCTTCTGAGTTGTTTACACAGGTGTTCTTCTCCGAAGCATTTCGTTTTTCTCTCCTCGAAGAGATTGTACTAAAAGAGTGCCGATGATCTATGAATTATTATCGCACAGATATTTTAATTATTACATTAAATATTTCCTCCCTAGCTATATGTTCACCCTTTACCATTTACTTCACCATTTGTTGGAACTTTATGAGATACCTGCTTAATCTTGTAGTATTAATAATTGATAAAGATTAAACGTTTTTAGTTCGCTTTTCCGTTACTAAATTTTCTATTGACTTTTGAGCAATGGTTATTGTTGCTTTTCCAAAAACAAAAATGTTTTTAATGGTATTTACATCATTCAGCATGCGTTCAGTGAGATACGACAATTTTCTACCCTTTTGATATTGAGCCAATGATGTGAATAGTTTTTAGAGAAATATTCCTGAAATATACCGTTTCTATATTTTTCCCTAAAATTTCGGAGGTGTTTGTGTTTGCTAGCAATATTAATTTTTTCAGGAAAATCTACGACACGTTTCACCATAACATTTCTGCTATTTCTTTTTAATTTTTCTGTAACATACCTTACCAGAGGTTCTTTGTTTCTTGTGATTCCATTGTCTTTCATTATTCAAATCGTGTTGTATATCGCTTGGCTGTGAACTGGTGTACAGTCTTCTCAAACTTCGTTGAACCGAAGATAGTCCTTTATCTCGTGTGTCTGTGCCATTTTCATTTGCACATTAGCATACCCCATCCGAATTTCATGTTCTATGTATGATCGGTTCAAACACTGGAATTTTATACTTTTCTTACGTTTGTTACGAATTATTCCAATTTTTATTCGTATATCATGACGTAAACACGTAAAAAATTATTTATCTTCCTCACAGTTGAACGGTATGTGTTTTGCTTGAAAAGCAACAAAGTAACAAATATCTAAAATATATCATAATCGACACATTTTTCGAAGGTACTCGCTGAATTGACGAAGAATAGAATTTATTGACGAATTAGAAGTTTTGACTTGTAATATCATTCCGACCGCATTCAACTCAAAATATAACGCGTACCGTGTGCAAATCACGTTGTAGGTATTAATTTCACGCGTAAAACAGCAATTTCGTATGAAAATAAATAGAAAAGTAAAACTAATAAATATTTTCATTGGAAGCAGAAATTTCATTTAAAAATATTAACAAAATATATCCAAAGGATATTTTGCTCTTAAAAGGCAACCTAATGCAAAACTCTCAGTAAAACATGCCGCAATAACACTATAATTTTAAAAATATCCTCTTGTTCCTTTGAATAGACTGTGAAGGTTAATAACGAAATCATTAATTAAAATTACAGGATAGATGTTCGCCACAATAATATTCATATGCGTTTATTGCTATTTGTTTATGAGTGGGAATGTGCACAAAATTGTGTAACATTTTTATAAAATTATTAGTTTGGTCGATCATCATGAATATACTTCTATCAAATAATAACATTTTTAGGAAACCATTGTTGAAACTATTATTTTCACAAACTCAGAACACAAACCATTCAGTCCATCCGATTAATGAGGCGTTAGTTAAACTAAAATAGAAATTTTGAATTTTGCCACATATATCTTATCATTGAATTTAACCATGTCCATACCTGTTTTTTTTTATAAAAGTGCGTGGAATAGTCGTTATTTTATTCCAGGCGTGTTCCGTTTTTTTATTCTCTCTTGTTTAGAAACGAGACTATACCCAGGAGAGGTGCTGTGGATATTTGAATGTCGCAAAATCGTCCAATGTAGCGTTTCTCTGAAACCCCCAGAGTGATTTTAATGCTATCTCGTGGCCATAAACGTATACATGTATTGTGAACATAAATGAATGATGATCGGATATAACCTTACTGGATAATGTTGCTTTATGAAGCGTGGTGGCGTGTAATGGTGTAACATTGCATGCCACGTATATTTATGTAAATTTTGTTTTATGAAGCAAAACGGTATTTGTTGAGAAATGGAAATTAAAGTATCATTTTTGTAAATTCCATAATAACAGTATAATAACAAAGTTAAGTTATCGCTTTCCGTGACCATACATGACATAGCTATCATTAAAAAGTAAATAATATTAATATAAAATAGTGAATAATTAGAAAAATAAACAGACAAAATTAAAAAAGATTATTTAACATTTTTATAAAATGTTTACTTTGGTCAATCATGAAATAAACGTCTATTGAAGAGAAACGTTTTTAAGATATAATTCTTTGTATGTTATTTTCTAACTCTGAACATGGTCCATTCAGTCCACCCGATTGTTTAGGCGTTAGTTAAGCGATAATAATAGTGATGATGATAATAATACATTTATTGTCAAAACAGCAGTTACACTCTGCGTATGATTACGTGGAGGACAATAAACTAATTTACTTTCCGGAAGCATGCAAGGGACCATCCCATCAATTTCGATCAAGGACCTTAAGATAGGGGCGAATTTAACAATATAGCACAAGATAAAAATAGAAAAAGTATCAACATTTTTATGTGATATTGAAACAATAACCTACAATAAATTTAAATTGTTATGAACGTGTCATGTTTATTTCTCAGTTCAAAATTACCTCCAGCTGTAACTACCGTGTATTCAATTTTTGTGCTAGGTCACTTCATCATAAAGTCTTATCTTCCATAATTCACAATTGGTGACGAAATGAAAATCTATGAAAGAACTTCCTTTACTCGAAAACTGTTTATCTTTTATCTTCTACTACAAGTGGATGATTTTTATTATTATTATTATTATTATTATAGTTAAATAACATACCTTTGACACTTCGCGTCTTAAATGTTTGAACAGTCATGATGGAGAAAGTGGTCGTGAAAGCAGTATTTCGTTGGCTTGGGTTGGAAACAGTATAATGGAATTTCGGTGAAATGAGAGCATGGGGAACTCTGCCCGCGGGAATTGGCCACCTTTCAATTTGTGAAATTCATTCACGGAGCCTCCAGGTGAAGCATAAGAGAAGAGAAGGGATCTGTGCCGGAGGATGTAGATGCTTTTGTGGATAACTCTGTTTTTGTTCGTGTGTAAAGATGGCTAAGGGGTTCAATTAATGTAAAATAATTACGTCCTTCTGTTCACGATGCCATCTTATTCGAGATCGGGCAATTCTGCATCAGAGATTTATTCACTGGATCGTTAAGAATGGTCGTTTTCAAAATGTATTTCGTATTTTTGATGCTATGAATTGCTAATTATTTTGCGCTTTATCGGTGTGCGATAAATTTAAATAAAAAAGACTAAAATATTATATGATTTGTGGAATAATTAAATAATCTCTAAATGTTTATTAATATAAATATTTTATCACCTCCCTTTGAAACGAACTTGCAAGTTAACATTAGCATTTAACTTCATAATAATTTCATAATATTACATGCATATCTGCATTTATAAAACTAAACAAAAAATTTTATCTCAACAATACCATGAAAATCGTCATTTAAAAAACTGAAATTATCGGTATTTTTCCTTCAAATAGGTAGCAGACTTTGAAAGATAATTTACAAGGCGAAAAGTTTGGTTCCGACTTACTTTTAAATAGATTTTTTTTAGAAATGCACATGAAAAATATTGCAGTAATATCATTAACCCAGATAATACCAAAAATATATCTCAGAGCAATTATTATTTCGTGAAAGGCAGACTAAAACGTCCTCATCACTTTTAAAGTCTATTGCCTATGGACTTGATATTCTCTGAGAGAATGATGAGAAACATTTTCACCTTCTGAGACTTTCTGTGAGAGATGGCCTCTAAGAGAATGGTTCTGTTCAATCACACTGAAGATGAGTGAATATAGAAAATGACTAAGACGTAATGCTTGATGTTATGATTCATTCAGTGCTTTCATGTTATACTAACAATAAATGTAAAGTTTCCGTGACAAATGGTCACATACCTTAGAACATATATAATGTGGAACTGGATTAAAACTAAAATATCTTTCATAAAATCATCAGTTAATAGTGTGAGATACTTCTGTTGTATGTTTAATTAAATAATTGTGTGTATGTCTTATTCCTTATGGTGTGAAAAATAAGAACTAATTCAGTAAAGTGTAATGAATGAAATTGTCATATTTCTTACCTTTATCTTAACTTTAACTAAACCTTCTCTGTTCTATGATGCACATTGATTTAACAATAATTTAATTGATGAAAATCGATGTATTTAGTTTAATGGTTATTGAAAATAATATATAACATAAACTATTGAATTTTATGAGTAGATCGGGGCTCCTCCCACAAGTTCTCGGGAGGGTTTAAAATTTGCATTTCTTTTCCATCTTTCCTGTCTTCTTTTCTTTCATCCTTCGTTTCTGTAATTAGAAAATATAATACTTAGAATTTTTTATCCTTTTTCTATGATATAATGTATTAGGTAACTCTTTTTTTGTTTCATCTTTGGATTTAAATAGTTATTGACATCAGGAGGGTTTTTTAGTGGGTATGGTCGAGATATTCGGCGAGTCCCACACACGGGGAAGAATCACTACGGATCTTCTCTATGTTGCGAAACTGCATTTTTCCCCACCTGCATGGGCTCTAATGACCTTGCTGTTGACGAGCCCTTAAAGCCCCACACAAAAAAAAACATAATACACCCATAGTGCTTTTAGACCCCTATGCTCTACTATCGATTTAAATAGACAACAGTAAATTCTTCAAAATTCAAATTGAAATTTCTCTCCCATTATTTCGTTACATCTAACGATCAGTCAACGTAAACCGAAGAGAGAAGAACTGGGTCATTTTCTGCGTGACTGAGGAAGGCTGGTTGCCGAATCTGTTTCGTCTATTGCGAGTGACTTTTGTGTGTCATGCTTTTCTATTTTTCATTTACTTCAAAACTTTTTAATTTATAGAGGACGGTGGTGTCGCTTTATTTTCGAGAATTCCGTATATATAATTTCCGTATAAAAATATACAGTAGTATACTTACCCCAAGTAATATAATTAATAACTACCAACATTCAGGAAGAAGATAAAAAATAACACGAAGAATTTCAGCTGACGTTTCGACGTTTAATACATCATCTTCAGGGCATCATTCTCTTGACAAACGTAAGAGCGTCATCGTCACCGCTCACTATCACTTAACATACTGGTGATCACTTGGAATATTCTTGCTACTGGAATATTCTTGCGAAAAATAAGTGTCATAGCACTTTCAAAATTCATAGAAGCTACTGACAGATAATTAAATATCGGATACTTCAGGAAACTAATTTCCATTGAGATTAAAGATTAATTCCACGAAGTTTATGGAAGTTCTAATGATTCTCATTAAACATTTTGTACCAGAGCCATTTTCCTCTTTCATTGCATTCAATTAGGCACAAGGCCTCTATACAAGCTAATTGACTTCGTAACGCACATAGAACATCTTGCGTGTCACAGCTACTTCCCCAGTCTGACAGGTTAATTAAGGTGCTGATATCCAACGAAAATTATCTTGCAAAATGAAGCATTTTTCCTCATGTTTATGCCATGGCTAGGGAAGTATGTTCAACAGGCGGTGATTGAACGCCATAACTTTGGCTTAGGTCATCCAATGAGTTTAGTTTTTAATAGAGCGTAAAATATTGATAAATCAAGAACAGATATGCTCGGATGTGAATTGAAGAAAAAAGTCAACCAAGCGATTATTGGAATGTTGGCAAACATGATGGCGATGTAGTATATCTGGAAGATTATGTCATAAGTATATTCCAGACGTCCAGAAGAATGAAAAATAGCGAGCATGGTTTAATCCTAAACCCTAACTATTATAAGTTATAACGGGACATGGTAACTTAAATATTTATTTGACAAGAATAGAAAGACGGAGTAATGAATATACATGTGGTATGGGAGCGGATACACCTGAACATATTATTTGGAATTGCAAGTTGAGTCTGAAAGAAGAAAATATATAAATTTTGGGAAAACATGTAGAGATGACCATGATATATTTTTTGTGGGGCTTTACGGCTCGTCGACATCTAGGTCATTAGAGCCCTTAAAACTTGTACAGGTAGGGAAAATGCAGTTACGCACTAAGGAGAGCAAACATGACTCTCCTCGCGTGTGGGACTCGGCGCATGACTCAACCATACCCACTAAAAATCCTCCAGAATTACAATATATCAAAACATACATCAAAACATTGAGGACAAAAAAATGAGGGGAGGACAAAAATGAGGAAATGAAAGATACCCTAGCCCTAATAGCGTCGGGATCGAAAAGAACAAGAGGTGACCAAGGAAGGTCAGGAAAGAGAAAGGAAGGAGCCAAGCATAAGTAAGTGGAAGTAATGCCAGACTCAGCTCGGGGCCGCGTGTTTGCCAAACACGTACTTACTAGATGTACGTCCCCTGGGGGGAGGACCATGATAGATAATCAGGAAAAGTAGGAATAATTTCGAAATTTGTCTAGTAATATAGTGATCCGGAGAATATTAGTTGTTCGTGTTAGTCCTTTTGTGCCCGTCTCTTAGGTTCGTGGCTCTGCCTTGAAGATCCAATTATACCAAAAGGAAAATAAATGTGCAAATAGAACCCTGTATTGACTTGGTATATAGACAGGGTTGTAAAAAATAATGATATGTAAGAAGACGTATAAAAAGTGTTACGAAATATAGAGAATAGAATAAAAAACATTAAATATTTTTAACGAAAATTGATCATAGATCCGATTAATTTTTCTCAAGAGAAATTTGCTTACTTTACTTACTCAAGAGAAACCAGATTTGTAAAGATTTTTCTTGCTATTTACGAAATTAAATAAGGGTACTGGTGGTCTTCTTGCTTGGATATAATTTTCATATAATAGTAATAAAATGTATATATTTTGAAATAAATTATAAAACTTATTTAGCTAGCCACCTCCAAAAAGCAAAGGACAAAATTTGCACATTGGCCTTTGTGTCAATGGCAGCGAAAGTATTTCAAAAATATACGTTGGGAATAAGGTAACAGTAAGGTAACCGAAATGTAAAGAAGCAACCGTTTCTTTAAAGAGTTTCTTAATGTCATTCTTAAGTGCAGGCTGAGAAACTTATGTGAGAATGTGTGTAGAATGGTTTCGCACCACGTTTTATTTCGTGTCTCCTCCTTAAGGCGTGGAAACATTCGTGAAGAAAAGCATTNTATATATATATATATATATATATATATATATATATATATATATATATATATATATATATATATATATATATAATACAAATAGGGTATGCGGTTCTAAATATTATAGACAATCAATATTCATATATTCTTTATTCACACCAACGTTTCGACACAGATTGGTGTCTTCATCAGGGAATGCTAGTTGGCAGTTGACTTCTGTCGTTAGAGAAGAAAAGATTGACAAGGTGAAGAAACACTAACGAGATGTTTTATGTATATATGTGAATAATGACTTGAAGAATATAATCTATTGTTTAACTGAATTAAGATACCCTTATGAAGACACCAATCAGTGTCGAAACGTTTGTGTGAATAAAGAATATATGAATATGATTGTCTATAATATTTAGAACCGCATAACCTATTTGTGTATATATATAAAGACAATCAGAAAATAGGAAAATATTATCTAAGAAGAGATATTTGGTTGTAGGGAAAGTAAATTACCCAACCGATATTGAAGATCTTCTAGAGATGGTGTGATAACCCCTAGTTCATCCAAGCGACGAATTAAACCAGCTCTCTGAAGCTCAGCATCACGTTGGGAGTTACGAGTTGGATTCCATGCATCAAAAAGAAGCGTCTGCTTGAACCGACAGGTAATGTAGGGTAACATATGCGTGAAACAAAGAATTTCGCTTGCAGCTCTTAAGACGCGTCATAAATATTATATTAGTTGGCGTAAGGCCACTATGCAGTGCATGGCAGCTTCGTTCTCTTAGCCATTCAAACACGTAATTAAGTTATTCTCTTCTTGGTAGCGTTAACGCAGTTATACGACGTGACTCTGGCACTGCGGGAGCTTACACGACTATCTCAGTGGTTGCCGTGTCATAATGAAATAAGTGGTGAGGCATTTTATAATTGCAATTGTTTTACATACTGATCAAATTCGTATTACATTCCATGTAAGAACATTTTGTGTAAGAAATCCAATTACATTATTTCTGTATTAACAATGAATTTTTTAATGTCCAATCATTTTATTATTCCAACAATTATATATATTTTTTATTGAGCACCGTATTAAATCTCTTGACTTGATTGTTAGCAGATATCTGTATGGAGTTTGTCGTGCTTCTGTTAACATTAAGTTCCATATACTAGAAATTAAAAATAATACTCAAGAGTTAACCATAATAATGTATTGATTAGTTTAAAGCTGAAAAAAGAATGTTCTGATGATAGGTAAAAGGTTGGACAGAGGGATGCGAGGAATGGGATTGTCGCTGAAGTGTCTAATCAGTGAGAGTTTACTACCATGATTATGTATAAAATCAAGTTAATTGTATTAAACCTTTACTGTGCATTTAGGATTTATTTTAAAATAATTTCAATTGATTTGACCTAGATAACGACCTCGACCTTGCTTTCTGAGACCCAGTTCTTCATGGGTTTAATCTGTGGACTTACGTCACACTTGTTTGGGGAACAGCGTCTAGATATAATCAAGAATGCCGTATCCGAGTTACAGGAGCAACCAAGAGAACTTCTAATTTCAAATGATTCTATTATCGTTTTATTTAAAACTGATTCAAAGAATATATTTATTAGAGATCCGAATCGTGGTCACTGAATTTGTACTATAGCCTTTGAATATTGTAGTACATCTGATGACTAAGATTTCTTAGATTAAGATCAGAGCATTTTTTATGCTGAAATTTGTTTCCTAATTAATTTCTTTCCCGAGAATAAAAAGTAATTAGTCTCTCGGTGAGTTATCAATATCAAGAAGGGTTTTCGCATAATAGAAAATTCGGATAGTCTCAATTAACATAAAAAGTAACAAAAGGAAAGATGTAATACTATCACGTTCGTACAAATGCAACTTTGTATATTATCATGTTCTATATAGTAGAAAGTAAACAAAAAACAACAAACGAAATATTTTCAACTATGAACTTTCGAATACGTACTCACGGACAACTTAAAAATAATTCGCATCGTCAATAGCCATATGAAAATTGCGACTGACCGGGACTCGAACCTGGGACCACCTGCTTTGGCCGCAGATGCACTGTTCGCTGCACCACCCGCCTCGAATCCACAACATCCACCTGGCCTATTTTGGTGAATCTGGGTCACATTCCCATTCAGGGGTAAGTAGCCACAGATCATGAATGGGGATATGACCCAGGTTCACAAGAACACGCCGTGGTGCAGAGGACAGCGCACCTGCGGCCAGAGCAGGAGGTCCCGTTTACGAGTCCTGGTCTATCGCAATTTTCACCTGGCCATCGACGATGCGAACTATTTTTAAGTTGTGTACACGTACGTCTAAACCACATGACAGAAAACAAGTTTGAATACTTGAGTTCTCCAAAGTTAACTTCCTTTTTTAGGCATTTCTTCATCTGTATTTCTTGTACGTTTTTGGAATGGCGACATCATCATGATTTCTTTTTTTCTTTTTCGATTCCATGATAACATTTTGGATAATTGAACGCCCTGTTGTAGTACATTGTGCATTCTGTTAAGTCCATAAACGAAGCAGATCCTTGTTCACCATCCATCAGTGGTGTCATGGTAAATTTAGCAATTCCGAATCGCTGAATTTCCCTTACTTCCCAACAAAAGAGGGTCGTGCACCTCCCCCACCTCCACAAATTTTAAAAATTGATATGCTAATTTGTACATTTTAACGCTATATGGAGTCGATATTCAGCATTAGAACTTCTTCATTTCTGTAACCTAAAAATATATTTATACTCGGGCCTGTGTTTTTTCTAATCCAATACTTCTTTTGAAATGTGAATATTCAACACAAGTTATATTTGATGTGGCTCTCTTGACTCGAAATAAAATTATGATCAGTGTCTAAGTTTACGTAATATTGGAATCCTTAAAACAGACACTTTTTTGTGCTGGTAGTTACTTTTTAGTGAGAAAACGTAGTGTACAATTTTCTCTATTTTGCAGAGCACAAGCGAAAATCAAATGGCATTGAAATAAAAACAGCCCCACTCCTCTCACCCGTGGCCATGTCTCTTGCCGTATTCAACTTGAAATTTGTTTCTCAAATTCATTATCTTTTAATGACGTATAAAAGAAACTCTTATGTAGATATATAAATAGAAAAGAAATATATTCCGAAAACTAGTGCGCTCCGGCATCATGACACCTCTGCCATCCATCCATGTCTTCGTTCTCGGAAGATCCGTCTGAAGAAAGCGCTCTTCCACTTTTTGCTTGGCTCCCTACGTAGGCCAGGGCTTGTCGAAGATGTCCTTCGGGGAAGTGAGTGGAGCGACAGCGGCCACCGCCGTTGCGTTGGAGCTGATTACTCGTCCCCTCAACTGCCTGAGGCGCCTGGGGCGGGATGCGTCGGCGGCGGCTGCTCCGGTGGAGATGGTGGCCGGGGATTTGGCATCGGCCAACGCGACGGCGGGGCGGAGCAGGTGGCGGCGGTGGCGGCGGCTGCGACTGACATACGCCAGGTGACACACGACGCGCAGGGTGAAGAAGTAGACCACTTCGAAACCGGACACGAAGCTCACGCCCAGCACGAGACTCAGCAGCCCACCCACGGATGCTGGAACACCAACAACTCAAATACAATACCGCATGCTTCAATGTTTTCGTCATAATAATACATGGAAATCGTACACACGGCACTCTTAACTTCAACTCCTCATCCTGTACATTCAACTTACGAATATTTGTAATATTTGTTAGTATCTATTTTTGTATCAATTTGTTAGTACCAATTTTTGTATCTTATATTTTATAATCATCATTTTATCCTTTATATGCCATTGGTAACAAAGAATACACATTATTTTATATTTTCATGCTTTTATTTATCTTACAACGTTCGTATATTTGTTGTCCTTTCGGTTCAAAATTTATTAATGTTTCCAACCGAACTGAAATTATACAGATATGTAAGGATTCTATGAATAGATAATAATGGTACCATTGAGCTGATCTGATGATGGAGGTGGGAAGTGGCCACTGCAAGTCCTCAATTACATGAGGTACGACAGTCGTTTTTTTTTTTGCTCAACTATACTAATAAAGGTATGGAATGTCTGTGTCATGGGAACCGGCAAAACTGATCGATGAAACTATTTGACATTTCAAAGTTTCTTCTTAAAGTTAACTGAAATTAAAATGAAAAGTATGGTTAATATTGAAGAATTAAGAGCAGAAAAACAATTAAAATTGACTGCTAATCAGTAGATGTGAATCTTCCCCAAAACAAAACATTTCTCTCTGTAAGCTCTAACACCGGACTTCCAAGTGAAAGAACCGATTGTGTTTTAAAGAGGAGGAGATTATAATGAATCATTCATAAAAAAGATAGTTAATTGAATAACTATTAATTTATTAAGGAAACAAAACCGACCCATGGTCTTAAACTAACGGTGAATTTCTCGTACGTTTAGAAATTTATATGATATTCATGGAAAAAAGAAAATATTAAATATTTTTGATCTTGCATCATTATAATTCACACTTCACATTATTTTATAATTGAATGATATACCTTCATACTCTGTACCTTAAACCCTTCATTATTCTGGAAAAAAATTCCAAAGATATATGAAAACGCCTGCAATCTCAAGTAATACAAAGGGATCAAAATTTTGCGATTCATAATGCCATCTCGACTGTACTTAAGAAAACGACGAATTACTACAAGTTCAAAACGTCTTCCGGAGAGAATATCAATTTGAATACGAAGAGGAAGAATATATTAAAAATGGTATGAAAGAGGTCCCCTATTTTTTAAGTATTTTTTATTGACGTATAAATGAATATATGGAAATAGTTTATGCAAATGATGCAAAGTGGTTTTTTATTTTACGTTTTTCTTCGTCTGATGCAAGAACGGAACTCTGTCTGTTGCAGGTTTTCCACTTCCCCTTGACCTCGTTAAGAGCTATCGATCGATTCATTCCATTGAGAACGACTACTGGCGTTGATTGCTCGAAACTCGACTTTTTGCGGCGAATTAAAGCTCTTCTGAGGACAAGGAAGCAAATGTCTCTTTTTTTACGAGCGGTCCAAGGAAAGGCAAAAATATTTCCTGAAGAAATAAGAAATTGATTTTGTATGTATGATTGATTCATAATGAGCTATTTATTACAAAAAGCAAATAATTCATTATGATATATGTAAAATCAATCAGAATAAATTAGTAGATTATATTATACCGTTAAATAAACCTTGAATAAATGATTAGAATCATTTAAGAAAATATAAAATAATGCATTTTTTATTCAAAGATCTGTCAAAATAATCTTCAAATTACATTTTAACTGGAAACTTTATTTAAAATTCTTTTAACAAAAACACCCATACATTTTCGGAACACAAATAAGAGTATTCAATTTTCTAAAAAATGCGACAATGTTTAGTAAATTTAGAACATTTTTCCATAAACTAGTTTTCAAAACTATATAAGATATTTTTACTTCCTAAATATTTGTAGATACTTTTAATCCATATTTTTCGTGTTGTTAAAGAATATATACTTACCCAGTAATTGCCGCCAAGTATAGTATGTATCCCGTCGATATCTTGTGCCCACAAGGTCCACAAAGAAGACATTGAGAAGACTGAAGTCAGAAGTATCAATGATCCCTTCACTGAAAATAGTTAAGATAGAGAAATGTTAAGATAGATACCCAATTCTCATTTGAGAACTTTTTCTTAGAAAAAAATTTCTTATGTTAATGACGAGAATCACTTTAAAAATTTTCTTAGCTATATAATTAATTTGGGAATCTACGTCATTTTTCGTTTACTACTCCCGTCATTTTGGTCAACCAAGGAATTACTACGTACGAAAAATACTCAAATTTGATTTCCACATTTTACTAAATATATCTGTTGATACATTCACCACAACCCTTATTATTTACTTATGTATTCATTCGTGTTGTTTTAAACAAATTTTAGAAAGATTATAAGTTGATTTTGAGTCAATTTACGAGCAAGACATCAGTGACGATCACTTTAATGTTGACTTCATTGAACACGGAATTTTAAGAATTTTTACCCAATACCATTCGTGGAATGCTTTCTGTGCTTGACTTTTATTTCACCGCAGATTGAATTAAATGGCTTCATCAAGAAATCACAATTTAAATACTACTGGAACTCGCATCTTGTTGAGCAACTTTTCCTGTCTTTCTTAGTCCTCTTGACGAATTACGAGTACAGCTTTCTTCAACAGTAACAGTGATTTT